>JAJKFL010000011.1:37000093-37600093 GCA_021186555.1 Reticulitermes speratus | reverse complement strand
GACTGATTAAATGTGTTCAGTAATTTACCGACAAATAACACATTGTTGAAATCAGGAACAACACAGTAATCTAGACGTGACAAAGCTTCGTGGAGACAACTTTATAAATGTGACATACCTACGCTATTCAGCATGAACTTCCCTTCAACCGACATGCCAATGTAGCCGACTGTCTCCATTGCTACTCCAAGCAACACAAGGTCAGGGTTGTCAAATGTTTCAAACAAAGCTGTCAGCACACCTGGGTACTCTGCAAACACCTCCTTTGGCCATAAATGTGCTACATTACCAAAAAACTTGAACAATCCTGCAATAAAGACAGCAGTCTGTATAGACATTCCAATACCTCTTGTGGAGTAAAGCACCATACAATAGTGTCTTCATGTTCAAAATTTTTACTTTTTTTGACCATTAATTTTCATACCAATGTTTCAACCTTTCATGACTGGTTATGACAAATTTGGATGACATCAAATGGCTGATGAGTTGGTTTCCCCTCTCTCCAGCTACTGCACAGATCACTCTCAGCTCAGTCAGTTTCCCCTCTCTCCAGCTACTGTCCAGATCACTCTCAGCTCAGTCAGTTTCCCCTCTCTCCAGCTACTGTCCAGATCACTCTCAGCTCAGTCAGTTTCCCCTCTCTCCAGCTACTGCACAGATCACTCTCAGCTCAGTCAGTTTCCCCTCTCTCCAGCTACTGTCCAGATCACTCTCAGCTCAGTCAGTTTCCCCTCTCTCCAGCTACTGCACAGATCACTCTCAGCTCAGTCAGTTTCCCCTCTCTCCAGCTACTGTCCAGATCACTCTCAGCTCAGTCAGTTTCCCCTCTCTCCAGCTACTGTCCAGATCACTCTCAGCTCAGTCAGTTTCCCCTCTCTCCAGCTACTGTCCAGATCACTCTCAGCTCAGTCAGTTTCCCCTCTCTCCATCTACTGTCCAGATCACTCTCAGCTCAGTCAGTTTCCCCTCTCTCCAGCTACTGTCCAGATCACTCTCAGCTCAGTCAGTTTCCCCTCTCTCCAGCTACTGTCCAGATCACTCTCAGCTCAGTCAGTTTCCCCTCTCTCCAGCTACTGTCCAGATCACTCTCAGCTCAGTCAGTTTCCCCTCTCTCCAGCTACTGTCCAGATCACTCTCAGCTCAGTCAGTTTCCCCTCTCTCCAGCTACTGTCCAGATCACTCTCAGCTCAGTCAGTTTCCCCTCTCTCCAGCTACTGTCCAGATCACTCTCAGCTCAGTCAGTTTCCCCTCTCTCCAGCTACTGTCCAGATCACTCTCAGCTCAGTCAGTTTCCCCTCTCTCCAGCTACTGTCCAGATCACTCTCAGCTCAGTCAGTTTCCCCTCTCTCCAGCTACTGTCCAGATCACTCTCAGCTCAGTCAGTTTCCCCTCTCTCCAGCTACTGTCCAGATCACTCTCAGCTCAGTCAGTTTCCCCTCTCTCCAGCTACTGTCCAGATCACTCTCAGCTCAGTCAGTTTCCACTCTCTCCAGCTACTGTCCAGATCACTCTCAGCTCAGTCAGTTTCCCCTCTCTCCAGCTACTGCACAGATCACTCTCAGCTCAGTCAGTTTCCCCTCTCTCCAGCTACTGTCCAGATCACTCTCAGCTCAGTCAGTTTCCCCTCTCTCCAGCTACTGTCCAGATCACTCTCAGCTCAGTCAGTTTCCCCTCTCTCCAGCTACTGTCCAGATCACTCTCAGCTCAGTCAGTTTCCCCTCTCTCCAGCTACTGTCCAGATCACTCTCAGCTCAGTCAGTTTCCCCTCTCTCCAGCTACTGTCCAGATCACTCTCAGCTCAGTCAGTTTCCCCTCTCTCCAGCTACTGTCCAGATCACTCTCAGCTCAGTCAGTTTCCCCTCTCTCCAGCTACTGTCCAGATCACTCTCAGCTCAGTCAGTTTCCCCTCTCTCCAGCTACTGTCCAGATCACTCTCAGCTCAGTCAGTTTCCCCTCTCTCCAGCTACTGTCCAGATCACTCTCAGCTCAGTCAGTTTCCCCTCTCTCCAGCTACTGTCCAGATCACTCTCAGCTCAGTCAGTTTCCCCTCTCTCCAGCTACTGCACAGATCACTCTCAGCTCAGTCAGTTTCCCCTCTCTCCAGCTACTGCACAGATCACTCTCAGCTCAGTCAGTTTCCACTCTCTCCAGCTACTGCACAGATCACTCTCAGCTCAGTCAGTTTCCCCTCTCTCCAGCTACTGTCCAGATCACTCTCAGCTCAGTCAGTTTCCCCTCTCTCCAGCTACTGTCCAGATCACTCTCAGCTCAGTCAGTTTCCCCTCTCTCCAGCTACTGTCCAGATCACTCTCAGCTCAGTCAGTTTCCCCTCTCTCCAGCTACTGTCCAGATCACTCTCAGCTCAGTCAGTTTCCCCTCTCTCCAGCTACTGTCCAGATCACTCTCAGCTCAGTCAGTTTCCCCTCTCTCCAGCTACTGTCCAGATCACTCTCAGCTCAGTCAGTTTCCCCTTTCTCCAGCTACTGTCCAGATCACTCTCAGCTCAGTCAGTTTCCCCTCTCTCCAGCTACTGTCCAGATCACTCTCAGCTCAGTCAGTTTCCCCTCTCTCCAGCTACTGTCCAGATCACTCTCAGCTCAGTCAGTTTTCCCCTCTCTCCAGCTACTGTCCAGATCACTCTCAGCTCAGTCAGTTTCCCCTCTCTCCAGCTACTGCACAGATCACTCTCAGCTCAGTCAGTTTCCACTCTCTCCAGCTACAGCACAGATCACTCTCAGCTCAGTCAGTTTCCACTCTCTCCAGCTACTGCACAGATCACTCTCAGCTCAGTCAGTTTCCCCTCTCTCCAGCTACTGCACAGATCACTCTCAGCTCAGTCAGTTTCCCCTCTCTCCAGCTACTGCACAGATCACTCTCAGCTCAGTCAGTTTCCCCTCTCTCCAGCTACTGCACAGATCACTCTCAGCTCAGTCAGTTTCCACTCTCTCCAGCTACTGCACAGATCACTCTCAGCTCAGTCAGTTTCCCCTCTCTCCAGCTACTGTCCAGATCAATCTCAGCTCAGTCAGTTTCCCCTCTCTCCAGCTACTGCACAGATCACTCTCAGCTCAGTCAGTTTCCACTCTCTCCAGCTACTGCACAGATCACTCTCAGCTCAGTCAGTTTCCACTCTCTCCAGCTACTGCACAGATCACTCTCAGCTCAGTCAGTTTCCACTCTCTCCAGCTACTGCACAGATCACTCTCAGCTCAGTCAGTTTCCCCTCTCTCCAGCTACTGTCCAGATCACTCTCAGCTCAGTCAGTTTCCCCTCTCTCCAGCTACTGTCCAGATCACTCTCAGCTCAGTCAGTTTCCACTCTCTCCAGCTACTGCACAGATCACTCTCAGCTCAGTCAGTTTCCACTCTCTCCAGCTACTGCACAGATCACTCTCAGCTCAGTCAGTTTCCACTCTCTCCAGCTACTGCACAGATCACTCTCAGCTCAGTCAGTTTCCACTCTCTCCAGCTACTGCACAGATCACTCTCAGCTCAGTCAGTTTCCACTCTCTCCAGCTACTGCACAGATCACTCTCAGCTCAGTCAGTTTCCACTCTCTCCAGCTACTGCACAGATCACTCTCAGCTCAGTCAGTTTCCACTCTCTCCAGCTACTGCACAGATCACTCTCAGCTCAGTCAGTTTCCACTCTCTCCAGCTACTGCACAGATCACTCTCAGCTCAGTCAGTTTCCACTCTCTCCAGCTACTGCGCAGATCACTCTCAGCTCAGTCAGTTTCCACTCTCTCCAGCTACTGCACAGATCACTCTCAGCTCAGTCAGTTTCCACTCTCACCAGCTACTGCACAGATCACTCTCAGCTCAGTCAGTTTCCACTCTCTCCAGCTACTGCACAGATCACTCTCAGCTCAGTCAAGCCCCTCTCTCCAGCTACTGCACAGATCACTCTCAGCTCAGTCAGTTTCCCCTCTCTCCAGCTACTGTCCAGATCACTCTCAGCTCAGTCAGTTTCCCCTCTCTCCAGCTACTGTCCAGATCACTCTCAGCTCAGTCAGTTTCCACTCTCTCCAGCTACTGCACAGATCACTCTCAGCTCAGTCAGTTTCCCCTCTCTCCAGCTACTGTCCAGATCACTCTCAGCTCAGTCAGTTTCCCCTCTCTCCAGCTACTGTCCAGATCACTCTCAGCTCAGTCAGTTTCCCCTCTCTCCAGCTACTGTCCAGATCACTCTCAGCTCAGTCAGTTTCCCCTCTCTCCAGCTACTGTCCAGATCACTCTCAGCTCAGTCAGTTTCCCCTCTCTCCAGCTACTGTCCAGATCACTCTCAGCTCAGTCAGTTTCCCCTCTCTCCAGCTACTGTCCAGATCACTCTCAGCTCAGTCAGTTTCCCCTTTCTCCAGCTACTGTCCAGATCACTCTCAGCTCAGTCAGTTTCCCCTCTCTCCAGCTACTGTCCAGATCACTCTCAGCTCAGTCAGTTTCCCCTCTCTCCAGCTACTGTCCAGATCACTCTCAGCTCAGTCAGTTTCCCCTCTCTCCAGCTACTGTCCAGATCACTCTCAGCTCAGTCAGTTTCCCCTCTCTCCAGCTACTGCACAGATCACTCTCAGCTCAGTCAGTTTCCACTCTCTCCAGCTACAGCACAGATCACTCTCAGCTCAGTCAGTTTCCACTCTCTCCAGCTACTGCACAGATCACTCTCAGCTCAGTCAGTTTCCCCTCTCTCCAGCTACTGCACAGATCACTCTCAGCTCAGTCAGTTTCCCCTCTCTCCAGCTACTGCACAGATCACTCTCAGCTCAGTCAGTTTCCCCTCTCTCCAGCTACTGCACAGATCACTCTCAGCTCAGTCAGTTTCCACTCTCTCCAGCTACTGCACAGATCACTCTCAGCTCAGTCAGTTTCCCCTCTCTCCAGCTACTGTCCAGATCAATCTCAGCTCAGTCAGTTTCCCCTCTCTCCAGCTACTGCACAGATCACTCTCAGCTCAGTCAGTTTCCACTCTCTCCAGCTACTGCACAGATCACTCTCAGCTCAGTCAGTTTCCACTCTCTCCAGCTACTGCACAGATCACTCTCAGCTCAGTCAGTTTCCACTCTCTCCAGCTACTGCACAGATCACTCTCAGCTCAGTCAGTTTCCCCTCTCTCCAGCTACTGTCCAGATCACTCTCAGCTCAGTCAGTTTCCCTCTCTCCAGCTACTGTCCAGATCACTCTCAGCTCAGTCAGTTTCCACTCTCTCCAGCTACTGCACAGATCACTCTCAGCTCAGTCAGTTTCCACTCTCTCCAGCTACTGCACAGATCACTCTCAGCTCAGTCAGTTTCCACTCTCTCCAGCTACTGCACAGATCACTCTCAGCTCAGTCAGTTTCCACTCTCTCCAGCTACTGCACAGATCACTCTCAGCTCAGTCAGTTTCCACTCTCTCCAGCTACTGCACAGATCACTCTCAGCTCAGTCAGTTTCCACTCTCTCCAGCTACTGCACAGATCACTCTCAGCTCAGTCAGTTTCCACTCTCTCCAGCTACTGCACAGATCACTCTCAGCTCAGTCAGTTTCCACTCTCTCCAGCTACTGCACAGATCACTCTCAGCTCAGTCAGTTTCCACTCTCTCCAGCTACTGCGCAGATCACTCTCAGCTCAGTCAGTTTCCACTCTCTCCAGCTACTGCACAGATCACTCTCAGCTCAGTCAGTTTCCACTCTCACCAGCTACTGCACAGATCACTCTCAGCTCAGTCAGTTTCCACTCTTCCAGCTACTGCACAGATCACTCTCAGCTCAGTCAAGCCCCTCTCTCCAGCTACTGCACAGATCACTCTCAGCTCAGTCAGTTTCCCCTCTCTCCAGCTACTGTCCAGATCACTCTCAGCTCAGTCAGTTTCCCCTCTCTCCAGCTACTGTCCAGATCACTCTCAGCTCAGTCAGTTTCCCCTCTCTCCAGCTACTGCACAGATCACTCTCAGCTCAGTCAGTTTCCACTCTCTCCAGCTACTGTCCAGATCACTCTCAGCTCAGTCAGTTTCCCCTCTCTCCAGCTACTGTCCAGATCACTCTCAGCTCAGTCAGTTTCCCCTCTCTCCAGCTACTGTCCAGATCACTCTCAGCTCAGTCAGTTTCCACTCTCTCCAGCTACTGCACAGATCACTCTCAGCTCAGTCAGTTTCCCCTCTCTCCAGCTACTGCACAGATCACTCTCAGCTCAGTCAGTTTCCCCTCTCTCCAGCTACTGTCCAGATCACTCTCAGCTCAGTCAGTTTCCCCTCTCTCCAGCTACTGTCCAGATCACTCTCAGCTCAGTCAGTTTCCCCTCTCTCCAGCTACTGTCCAGATCACTCTCAGCTCAGTCAGTTTCCCCTCTCTCCAGCTACTGTCCAGATCACTCTCAGCTCAGTCAGTTTCCCCTCTCTCCAGCTACTGTCCAGATCACTCTCAGCTCAGTCAGTTTCCCCTCTCTCCAGCTACTGTCCAGATCACTCTCAGCTCAGTCAGTTTCCCCTCTCTCCAGCTACTGTCCAGATCACTCTCAGCTCAGTCAGTTTCCCCTCTCTCCAGCTACTGTCCAGATCACTCTCAGCTCAGTCAGTTTCCACTCTCTCCAGCTACTGCACAGATCACTCTCAGCTCAGTCAGTTTCCACTCTCTCCAGCTACTGTCCAGATCACTCTCAGCTCAGTCAGTTTCCACTCTCTCCAGCTACTGTCCAGATCACTCTCAGCTCAGTCAGTTTCCACTCTCTCCAGCTACTGCACAGATCACTCTCAGCTCAGTCAGTTTCCACTCTCTCCAGCTACTGTCCAGATCACTCTCAGCTCAGTCAGTTTCCACTCTCTCCAGCTACTGTCCAGATCACTCTCAGCTCAGTCAGTTTCCACTCTCTCCAGCTACTGCACAGATCACTCTCAGCTCAGTCAGTTTCCACTCTCTCCAGCTACTGTCCAGATCACTCTCAGCTCAGTCAGTTTCCACTCTCTCCAGCTACTGCACAGATCACTCTCAGCTCAGTCAGTTTCCACTCTCTCCAGCTACTGTCCAGATCACTCTCAGCTCAGTCAGTTTCCACTCTCTCCAGCTACTGTCCAGATCACTCTCAGCTCAGTCAGTTTCCACTCTCTCCAGCTACTGTCCAGATCACTCTCAGCTCAGTCAGTTTCCACTCTCTCCAGCTACTGCACAGATCACTCTCAGCTCAGTCAGTTTCCACTCTCTCCAGCTACTGTCCAGATCACTCTCAGCTCAGTCAGTTTCCACTCTCTCCAGCTACTGCACAGATCACTCTCAGCTCAGTCAGTTTCCCCTCTCTCCAGCTACTGTCCAGATCACTCTCAGCTCAGTCAGTTTCCACTCTCTCCAGCTACTGTCCAGATCACTCTCAGCTCAGTCAGTTTCCACTCTCTCCAGCTACTGCACAGATCACTCTCAGCTCAGTCAGTTTCCACTCTCTCCAGCTACTGCACAGATCACTCTCAGCTCAGTCAGTTTCCACTCTCTCCAGCTACTGTCCAGATCACTCTCAGCTCAGTCAGTTTCCACTCTCTCCAGCTACTGTCCAGATCACTCTCAGCTCAGTCAGTTTCCACTCTCTCCAGCTACTGCACAGATCACTCTCAGCTCAGTCAGTTTCCACTCTCTCCAGCTACTGCACAGATCACTCTCAGCTCAGTCAGTTTCCACTCTCTCCAGCTACTGCACAGATCACTCTCAGCTCAGTCAGTTTCCACTCTCTCCAGCTACTGCACAGATCACTCTCAGCTCAGTCAGTTTCCACTCTCTCCAGCTACTGCACAGATCACTCTCAGCTCAGTCAGTTTCCACTCTCTCCAGCTACTGCACAGATCACTCTCAGCTCAGTCAGTTTCCACTCTCTCCAGCTACTGCACAGATCACTCTCAGCTCAGTCAGTTTCCACTCTCTCCAGCTACTGCACAGATCACTCTCAGCTCAGTCAGTTTCCACTCTCTCCAGCTACTGCACAGATCACTCTCAGCTCAGTCAAGCCCCTCTCTCCAGCTACTGCACAGATCACTCTCAGCTCAGTTTCCCCTCTCTCCAGCTACTGCACAGATCACTCTCAGCTCAGTCAGTTTCCACTCTCTCCAGCTACTGTCCAGATCACTCTCAGTCAGTTTCCCCTCTCTCCAGCTACTGCACAGATCACTCTCAGCTCAGTCAGTTTCCACTCTCTCCAGCTACTGCACAGATCACTCTCAGCTCAGTCAGTTTCCCCTCTCTCCAGCTACTGCACAGATCACTCTCAGCTCAGTCAGTTTCCCCTCTCTCCAGCTACTGTCCAGATCACTCTCAGCTCAGTCAGTTTCCACTCTCTCCAGCTACTGCACAGATCACTCTCAGCTCAGTCAAGCCCCTCTCTCCAGCTACTGCACAGATCACTCTCAGCTCAGTCAAGCCCCTCTCTCCAGCTACTGCACAGATCACTCTCAGCTCAGTCAAGCCCCTCTCTCCAGCTACTGCACAGATCACTCTCAGCTCAGTCAAGCCCCTCTCTCCAGCTACTGCACAGATCACTCTCAGCTCAGTCAAGCCCCTCTCTCCAGCTACTGCACAGATCACTCTCAGCTCAGTCAAGCCCCTCTCTCCAGCTACTGCACAGATCACTCTCAGCTCAGTCAAGCCCCTCTCTCCAGCTACTGCACAGATCACTCTCAGCTCAGTCAAGCCCCTCTCTCCAGCTACTGCACAGATCACTCTCAGCTCAGTCAAGCTCTGTATTTCATTAAATAAGGCTCATTGCTTTCTCGATTTATATAATGAGCCTCTCCTCCAATCATGTAATGCATGTTATGTTTATAAAACGTGTTTATTTAATTAAAGTAATCTTAAATGCTCTTGTGCTGTTTGAGGTTATTTTATATATTCATCACTGGTAGTTCATAAGTTTTTGGAACCAAACAGGCATTTCGCATTGAAAATGGATTCATGGGTTCCAGCATTTGTAACAGTTTTGTCGTCTCACTTGAAAATAACATCAAAACTCTGCTGCAGACAGACCAAACACTGCATCATATTCGATCATCAAACATCCACACTTACCATCCCATCATCATCATGCAAGCTTATGAAATAGTCAAACAGCCCAACATCTTGAAATGTAAAGATGACAACAGAAACTGTGTGACGTCTGCTGGCACCTGTTCTCCTCCAAACCATCTTCTCAACCACTCGGCCCCTCCGCACTGTAGCACCACACTGTGCACCCCCACCCCACCCTTACTGTGACAGCCTTCTTCTACACTCACCCTGAACATGGTGTTGAAACAGCTTCAACATACAAGATTAGCCCCAAAAGCGGAAGGTGCGCAACTTGACTGAGATTGTGAAGAGGCTGAACATTCTGAAGGAAGTCCACAGATGGCACACAGCACTTCACACAGCACCCAGCATATTGCAAGGACAAGACAGAAAATGTCCAAGTAGTGGAACACAGCTGCTTGTTCATTATGTTACTTTCCCTAGATTTTAAGTTTGCAAATAATTTCATGAAAACACTGAAAATGCAGAAACTCTGAATGTGCCTTTAAATGTTTTAAACAACACGCTATTATATTTACCTGTACCTTAGCAACAGATCACAACTGATTGTAACATTTAGTTTTTACTTGGACATGTTTCTTTCATAATTTAGCAACAGCTTTTGCATATTTATGTTGTAAACCACAACACAATATAATAAATATAAGTAGGACTTTCTCTGAAGTGCCTCATTTTTGTCTGATTTTAAGTAAACTTGAATTATCAACATACATTTTAGTAAAAAAAATACCCAATATTCATAAAATTCTGTTCGGTGGGAGCCAAACTGTTCCTTGCAGATGGATGGACAGACAGACAGACAGACATCACGAAGGTAACAATCGCTCTTTACTACTCTGCAAATGTGCCTAACAAGCAAGACACACACAGTGTGCAAAAGGTCACCTGGCAGTGTGAGTGAGTCTAGTGGGTCCTCACTGAGGGCTGTCACCCTGTTGGCAAGAGCAGTCAGAACGCCACGTTGCCGCAGGTACTGCAGGCCGTTCTCAAACAGGGCCAGCTTTGTCACCAGCTCTAAAGCATTCATCTGTAATAGGATGTCATAGTTGAACAGCTCAGCTAAGAAGGCAGGCAGCAAGCCACTGCCATGTGCAGCCTGCAGCCCAGCATGCGAGCGCACAGCCACTTCAACCACAACCTGCAAACAAGACTCAACTTCAATGTACATGGCACACACGTAAATGTAATTTCATTTATGCCCACAAGTAAAGCACAACCTTCCCTGTGTCAATTTTCACAAAACTCAAAAACGGTCAGTAGCATCAAGTGCCAATCTCTGATAATGAATTTTACTCAAATGGGACAATAAATGTGGAAAGTACAGATAAAAATTCATTTATGCCCTTAATTAAGGTATGGTTGTCACTGGATTGATTTTTCAAGAAGCCCACAATCACTCAGTAAATTTGTGTGGACATGCCATATACTCAATTACATCCAAATTAGAAGGAAACTGCACAAATGGGTGCAAAATTTCATTTATGCCACCACGTATGTCTTTCACTACACTGCCTTTCATTAAATTCTTAACTGTTCAGTGGCATTATCTAGTCATCTTCTATACTAACTTTCACCCAAATCAGTCAAGAAATATGGAAAGTATGGGTAGAAAGTCATTTATGCCCTTACGTAAAGTATGAATGTTACTGAATGATTTAATATTGTATTCACCATGCATCTTGTATAAATTAAAATGAAAACCAACTTGATGCACAATCACTATTAAAAAACTTTAATAGTAGTGTTACATTAAACCCAACATGTTTCGGTCAGGTACCTGACCATCTTCAGGGGTATACTACATTAAATTGCGTAGTCCATATGTTAAACACACATAAGATATGAGCCTATAAGGTCTCGTCGTGTATATATTGTGAGATTAAAAGTGTTGACTATTTTTAAAAAAGTTTTTAGTGATTTTTAGTGACTTGTGAAAAACTTTATACACGACGAGACCTTATAGGCTCATATCTTATGTGTGTTTAACATATGGACTACGCAATTAAATGTAGTATACCCCTGAAGATGGTCAGGTACCTGACCGAAACATGTCGGGTTAATTAATCTACTATTAAAGTTTTTTAATAGTGAGTGTGCATCAAGTTGGTTTTAATTTTAATTTAAGTTACTGAATGAGTTTTCAAGGAACTCATGCTTGCATGACAACTTTTTGAAAAGAACTACTATAATGAATTTCATTAATATAAAAAAAACTACCGTATATTCTCGAATCTAAACCGCACCCGAATCTAATCCGCACCCAGTTTTTGGCGACTTCTTAAACGAAAAAAAGTTAGTTCGCGATTCTAATCCGCACCTTTCCTTCAACCACCCCTTGCCCACGGGGCGACTGATTGAATAATATTGGATGTTACCAATGCGTTAAAATCCGACGCTACGCCTGTGGCCGATGAGTCATACCAATAGAGGCGGGGCCTTTCTCAACAGACGTGCGCAATCTCGTCTGAAGCCAGCTGATCTTTAGTTGTTGAAACGTGGGAGGTGCTTGTTCCAATTTGTCGTGTACCGTAGTTATGGAAGAGGGACACCTGAAATCTAAACGACTCTCATATACGGCAAAGTTCAAACGTGAAGTTATTCGGTGCGCAGAGAATGGAAACCGCAAAGCCGCTGCAATTTTTGGAGTTGATGAAAGCAACGTTCGACTATGGCGGAAACACAAGGCAGCGATCAGCGGGTGAGAGGCGTCACGAAGGAAATTCACTGGACCCAAGAAAGGACGATTTCCTGAAATTGATGATGCAGTCTTCACGTTTTTTCAAGAGAGACGCAAGACTAGACTGTTTGTGAGTTATGATCTACTCGCGAGGAGGCGATAAAGAAGGCCAGATCTTTGAACATTCCTCGAATTATGAGTGATGACGGCGAGTCTGATGAATAATAAATTATAATAATAAATAATAAAATAATAGATTATTGTATTGTTCTTACGTTGTTATTAATTACGTTATTGTTATATTGTACAGCAGCTCAATCATTTTTCCAAAATCCAGCTCTAGACTGCGAATCTAATCCGCACGCGAATCTAATCCGCATCTGATTTTTTAGCCCTCTAAAACTGCAAAAAAAGTGCGGATTAGATTCGAGAATAACGGTATTTAGTTGCTACCAATAGGTAACTGATGGCAGGCAGACAAGGTCTCTACATAAAGCGTTCTTTTTCACCTCATAACAAACACCTGAAAATGTAGTTATTGTAATACACCTACACACAAATCTGCAGTGCCTCAGAACATGACATGTAAGGTTACCCAAAACAGTACATAACCAGTTTACCCTTGTTATGAAAGTAGTTGATATGGTCTGTTCATTAACAAATAAGGGCCCATCTTTACCTTACATGCTGCACACTTGGCCAATCCCACTTCCCCTCAGACACAAGGCATAAAAGTGGGGAAATATGCAGATACAGTGAAATTTGCTTATGGTGACACAACCTACTTTCCCATTCACATTAAATTTCACATTTCCCTATAACTTACCCATGTTACATACTGGAATAGTCTGATACAAAACTTTCCCATATGAATAGCATATACTTATAATATATCTTCCTTTTAAAGGGATTTCCCACCTCAAAAGCAAGAACAGTTTGGGACACAACCAACTTTTCACCCCTTTAGTACGTTATCCACACAACAATCTTACACAATTTCCCCAATTTCTCATTTGTTCAATTTGTTTCAAACACACAGTAACAAAATAACATTCTCGCACCTCCAAGGGCATATGAGCATTTGTATTTCACATGGCCTAACATTTGGCTTACTTGCGATACAAAGTGTCACCTGCCATAACGAGGGGACTGTGTGCATACAGCCTGCCAGTGTAACATCTGAGGTTCTTACAGCAGTGCTGCTGAAGATTCAAGTCTTCTGGGATGTGACACTGTGACACTGGTGAACATTTCCTGCTCGTTCGAAGCTCATAGTGCCTGCACCTTCAGTGTCAAGCAGTCCAAGTCAAATAGGTACAAAACTGGCAGAAGAACTGACATGTCTGCCATTACCTCATACACTCTGAAGCAGATGATGTCTTGCTGCGCCATAGCCCCCTGAGGGCCCGCACCATAGGCGCTGAGTACAGTATGTTGAGTCCCACCGGAGATGATCCCAGACTAATCAACAGAGCCACTACACTGCTGGCGACAGACGTGTCTTCATGACAGATGCAAGCCACTACAGACAGCAGAATTGCCTCCTGCAGACTGAGTTGCTCCACAAAGCTGTCATCGTCTGCTGCACGCTGCAACTGTGGAGAGGGGAACTCTTTTCATCACAACCATGGGCAAAGCAGCTGCCATGAAAGAATCACGGCATAATAAACCCGCATCTGCTAGAAATTTGAAGTCCGTTTTGCTCCTGAAATTCAACTTAACCTTATTTCATATAAGAATGTTAAAGTGCTGACATCCTGCTTCCAAACAACCTTCACAACTTCTGAATAATTTCTCAACACATGACTGAGCTTGTCTCCAAACGTAAGTAATTCCTCCTTCTTGTCATCACACTATCCAATACTACACTGTCTTCACTACAGACTAAATAAACAAACAAAATATTTCATTAAAAATTTAATTGATTAAAAATAAACTATTTCCTTAAGAAATATATGAATAACTAAATAAATAAAGTAATGAATAAGGTAATAAAGTAATACATAAATAACAATAAATAAATAAAAATATATCAAGAAATAACATAAATAAATAAAGCATAAACCTTAAGAAAACCTAACTTAATTCAACCCTAATCAACCTAACCTAACTAAACCTAACACAACCCAACCTACTCATGGTGTTAAATAAATAAATAAATTACTACCCTAACGTAACGTAACTTAACGCAACCCAACCTAACATAAACTAACATATCCTAATGCACCCCAACAGAACCCCAGGCAACCTACTGCAACACACCCCAACCTCATAAATAAATGAATAAATAAATAAGAAAATAAATGAATGAGTAAATACATGAATGTATGAATGAATGAATAAAATAAATAAATGAACCATTAAATGGTAGGTGTGTTTCAGCTGTATTTTTGGAGCCATGCCACGCTGTTAATTCTTACGCTCTATTATTGCGAAATATGCTGGAGAAATAGTCTCGGCATTCTATGGTATCACTACAGTTCTAATTCACCATAATATCCAGCTACCACAACATTACCTTGAAACTGGGTAGATGAAGGGATAAAAAGCTGAGGTCAGTAGCCTAAACAGGCAACTTCTTCCCTGTTTAATGGCACTTCACAGCATACATACCTCATTAATAACAAGCTGTTTGACACGTGGGGCAGGGTGGCCCAATGCTCTCCGCAAAGCCTCCCCATATTTCGTAAATACAAGGCTTGGTTCCAGCGCCGATAACAGCTGAGACAACACTTCACACGTCAGAACAATCTGTTCTCTGTATCGATAAAAAAAACATCTTGTACAGTGAAGTAACTTAACAGAACTCAAGACTTAAATGAAGTAAACAAAACTACATCATTGAACAGTCTTGCTACTTGTTTCGTAGGAAGCACGTTCAAATTCTGTATGGGCAGAGACTGAGACGGCTGTACCAACAGCACACACCTGCTACATGAATGGTAGCAGATGGTTGAAATTCCGGCAAGAAAGTCCACGCGGTTCACCAGTAGTTGACACTCTACAGACAGATTCATACATTCTTAGTTATTGACTCAAATACTACAATAAAGTGAATTGTTACTATTTATGTACCATGGTTCAACATTTTTGTTCCACTTATGGAGCAATAAATCATCATACAATATAGTGTTTAACATAAGCATCATATGCATAGGTCATGGTACCTTCAGCTCACTGCACATGCAAAGCATAAAATGATTGGTCACAGCATTTTCACGTAATTAAGCCAAGGACAGATATAACAGCTCACCAATCAGCTGTCAGACTGTCCTATGCCCCACTATGGGGGCATCCTTGTAGTTATTCTCAATAAATTCTGCTGTAACAAAAGATTAAAACTCAAAGAGATAAAACACCATCAGTATTCCCAGTTATAAGGACTGACAGACATTATTCATCATCGTCATCCTTTACTTGTTGGTAAACATTTTTACCTCCTCAACTACCAACATTTTGCCACTTTGCAGACTTAGAAAAGAAAGCAGTTTCATCAGCAATGAGCAGTTAACAAGAACATTCAGAATATCCTGAAATTTGTCAAGAATATACCCATACATTTCTTCAAATTATTTCAGTAATGCTTCCCCTGTTACACTGACCATGCTAGGAGCCAAGGTCTGAGCAAATCTTACACTCTCTGATAGATTAAGTCTGAGAAATAAATTGTACTACAGGGCATACACAAAAGAATGGTGCGGTTTCAAAAGTGAATAAAAAATTTATGTCTCACATTACACGGGCACAACATACACCATCAGTGGCGGCAACTGTCCAAGTTTCTCATGCGCTACCAGCAGTTTGCTTCTCATGCTTACTGCGTGGCCAGTTTCAAAGATGGCGTTGCAGCAGGAGAAGGCTTTCTGTGTGCTCCATTTTGAGGTGTCCAGATCTGTGATTACAGTGCAGCGTGAGTTTCGTGCACGATTTCTTTCTTTGGGGGTTCGTTAAAGACAGCATTTATGTACCACCATTTCCCACGTCCGTCCATGAAATTCGTGATCGGATAACGCATGCACTGCAGGCCATTACAGCGGACATGCTACACCGGGTCTGGGACGAGTATGATTACCGTGTGGATGTGTGTCGTGTGACCCAGGGTGCACACATTGAAGGATTGTAATTACCAAATGAGAAACTTGGACAGTTGCCGCCGCTGACGGTGTATGTTGTGCCCGTGTAAGGTGAGAAATAATTTTTTATTCACTTTTGATACCGCACCATTCTTTTGTGTATGCCCTGTATTTCTGATCCAGATGACTACTAACTAAAGGGTTCTTTTAATTTAGTTCTGTCTCCAAATGTTGCACATTGTCCAATAATTCTAGCTTCATAATGGAAAACCCAGATTTGACAAATGTAACATTTTAATGACAAGCTGCTGCACTTATTCAATTTTAAGAACTCATTCTGGTCTCACATAACATTTTCTTTGTAAAACTCTTTGGATTTACACATCACTGTACTTCTATGCAGTTTATGCTATTTTGATGCACCTGCAATTTGCATTCCCCAACTAACACCTTCAGTGTTTCTTCCATCAGTTCAGAGGAGCAGTAAAAATTTTGGCCTTTTATTCTTGGCATTAATCCCACAAACAAAAATCACACAGGTACTAGACACCTACTTCATTGACAGTGTCAATTACTGGACTGAGAAAACGGAAAGCACACTGTCAACTACAGACGAACCTCTTACTACTTCAATATACCAAATGGTCACACTAAGACATGACTTTGTTTCCATAAATATATATCTGTACTTGCCGCATGCTGTCACCCATTCAAAAGCGTTAATATACTCTTACGACTCTTTGACACCCCTATCTGAATGTTACACAGCTCTTCACACTCGACATACCATTAAAAAATTTAATAAAAAATATCATTAAAAGTTATGCTCCTCTTATACTTACATAAATCAGAACATGCAATTTTAATTTGATTATTCAAGAAGTTGTCGTCTTACTGCTTTCAATAAGAAAACGTGTAAAATTCAAAAAGGTGCCAACCCAATAGGTGAAGTGTGCTCACTAAGGTAAAGCATGGATCACAATGAGGTTAGAGCAGACAGAATATAGAATACAATAGGTGCATAGGTTATTTTCTTAGAAAGGAACTTGTATATGTAACAGAAGCAATATTTAAAAGTGAACATGTTAATACACTGATAGCACATACCAGAATTTGTATCCTGCTATTTACAGTTAGTCTACAGAAAATAGTCTTCAAAGTACATTATGAATATTAACTGGAATGATGGACGTCAACTTCCACGGCTACTAGATAAACAACTAAAAGCCTAACCTTAGTTTACACACACATCGGACCCCACCACTGGTTTGTGAGCAAATCCAACCTCAAAACCTAATTCTAATAGCCCCCACTAACGTGCAAAAACTCCTGGGTGGATTACTTTCGCCGTCTTTTTTATATGTACATGGCAAAAGTGACATGAGCTTCTAAAGCATAAGATACTACGTTTCCGTCATTACTGTACTCAAACAAAATTAAAGCAACGCAGAAAACAGCACCGTCATCTTACGTTTCAGACGAGTTCAAGCAGTCAAATATATTCTCCAATTCCAATCTGCGTATAACCAATTTCTGTTCAGCACTACTTAGGGCACCAATTGCTAACTTAAATTCTGATAAAAGTCGTGTTCTACTTGAATCATCGATCGAAAGATTGGATACTGCACTTTGAAACCATTCGAAATTACCAGCCATCTTTCTTCTACACGCAACTGTCACCACAGATTACATGCTCCTTGGCAAGGATCACAGGTGGTCACAATAGATTATCCGACTACTCCACAGATGGTTCTCCTACGCGGAACTTACGAAACACCCACCCCCGCACAACCAAGTCTAATTTCATGTTTATTCAACGAAATGCAAGACAAAATTCAAACACAAAGCCAACTAAAATATCCTCTGAAAATGTAGCAAAGTGAAGAATAATAGCAAACAAAAATTGCCTTCACAAAGAATTAAGAAAACAGATTGAATTCTGGAAATGTTCCACACTTTTTCACTTCCAAATCATCCGTCTTTCGAATCTTGCATCAAAACATACACACAAAGTTTTGGTGGAGAACCACAATAAAAGAGAATGACTTCAAGACCTAAGCATATATGGGACGGCATTACTAGGGATCTGAACGGATGTATGTATGGACTGCATTCATCTGGCTCAGAACATGGACCAGTGTCACACTGTTGTAAGGAACCATGAGTCCATACAGTGCACAGAATTTCTCAACTACCTGTTGAATTCTTGGCTTCTCTAAAAAGAGCTCTGCTCCATGTAGTTAGCTACCACCAAATACAGTTTCTATTTCCTCAACAGGCACTGTTTTAATATATATTCTCTGCAATTTGTATACAAATGAAAATATAAATTGTAATTACACAAAATGTCTTAAGAGTTGCTGAAGATATGTTTCAGTTTCAGTATGTGTCCAAATTCAAACAAACTTCTGAATATACAATCATATTATTACGCACACTTAATTTCCATGCATAAATTTCCATTAATGATGGTGATATCACTTGTAACATATATAGTAACTCCTCATGTAATGTTAGGGTTATGTTCCTGAAAACTGCAATGTAGATGAAACAACATACGGCACAGCATTTTTTCCCATAAGAATTAACTAAAATACCAGAGTATACCTACAGCAGATACCACCAGCTGCCAGCAAACACAATGTTCATCAAACGTCGGTCAAATTTGTTAGTGTACAATGGCACAATGCTACACAAGATTGCCTGTAGCGTACAAATAGAACAAACTTCTGTATGTTTGAATCTGTTGCACACAAAATTAACTGTTAATCCTTTTATCAGTCCCAATTAATGACACAGACTGAAACCCTTAAGGAACCTATTTTTCACTTCTCTATGAATTTTTATGGCATCTAAGAAATTTTGACAACTGACACTTAGGATATTATCATAGTGCATATGAAGATTATGGTCTCTGGAATGCATCTGCTTTTCAAGGTTCTTTATCCCCTTCTAAAACCCTCAAATTTCTCTTCTTTCTTCATTTTGTGCAACTGACCTTTCACATTTGAGTGCTTCCCCTTCAAGGGATACGGACTTTTCACAGCCCTTTCCTAACACCGCTCTTCCTACACCACACGCTTTTTTTTTTTGTGCATCTCACTTGTATTACCCTGAGGACAGAGGCAGCAGGTTCCTAAGAACAATGTTACCTGTGCACAAAACTACACAGGGTCACATCACAGCAGATCATAATCTTATTTGTGATTGATCAACTCACACCAACAAACGCACCAAAACAAGTTTGTCACTGATTTCTTTATTAAAAGATTACCCCAGTATGCATTTCGGCACTTCTATATTGCCATCATAAGGGGGGTCGTTGGAGTTTGTACACAGACCAATGTTCTTTGTTACATCAGAACAGTTGAGTCAATATTCGTTATTACCACTTTGTATAAAATTGTATAAAATAGTATAATAGTGGTATTGTTAAATTGCTAAAATTAATAGTAAAACAGTAATAATAGTAATAATTAATAAAATAGTAATATAATATACCACACTATTTTACTATTAATTTTAGCAATTTAACAATACCACTATTATACAATTTTATACAAAGTGGTAATAACGAATATTGACTCAACTGTTCTGATGTAACAAAGAACATCGGTCTGTGTACAAACCTCAACGACCCCCCTGATGATGGCAATATAGAAGTGCCGAAATGTGTATTAGGGTAATCTTTTAATAAAGAAATCAGTGACAAACTTGTTTTGGTGCATTTGTTGGTGTGAGTTGATCAATTGTACAAGAATGCACGATAAATATAACGTGAACTTATTTGTGATAATTATTCAAAACTACGACAGCAGAACACGTGCTCTAACCAGTTGTCTACACACCACACAGAAGGAAAACAACTCGTACTGCTACAAACAGAAGTTATACTACAGCATATATGCTAGACAGAAAGGCACATAACTTAATATGGAGTAAAGCCAGTATTACTCCATTCAATCAACGTGGCATGCCATCTCTGGAAATACTGTTGTAATGAACAGACCAATAACAGTGTGCAATGAGGTGTTTCGGCAACACTACGGGCCACTTCTACTTCTCAAGTCTACAAATTGGATTGTCTTGAACCATCTGTATGTTCACTCTGGGGCCAACAAGGTCACGGATATTGTTCAAACCGTATTTTATCATAGTCGGTCGTTCTAAGGACAGCCCCCACGCTATCACATTGACGTCTTCTGGGAGACCCATTGGCAGAAGCATTTCAGGCCGGAATACTCCAGAGTTGCCAACTTCTATCCACTTACGCAAACCAGTGTGGTAGCAGAAAATCTCCATGCTTGGTTCTGTGTATGGATTGTATGCTGGTTTGAAGTTCAGTTTTGTGATGCCCAGTTTCTTGAAAAATTCATAGAGAGTCCCTATCAAGTCCCCCAGTGTTAGATGACGGTCTACAATCAAACCTTCCACCTGATGGAACTCTGCAAGGTGAGTGGCATCCAATGTTTCATTTCGGAAGACGCGGTCAATGCTGAAATATTTTTCAGGATGGAATCCCTTCTGTGCGAGCTGGTACAACATCCGGGCACTCACAGCTGTGGTATGTGTCCTCAACAGGTTCTTGTGGGCCTCTTCAATCTTCCATTCATAGCCATAGCCCTGCGACCCATACCCACCCTCACTGTGGACCCGTTTTACACGTTCCACATAATCAGAAGGAAACTGTGTGCTGAGCTTGGGTTCAGAGATGAAGAAGGTATCATGAGCATCCCGTGCCGGGTGTTGCTGCGGTTGAAAGAGGGCATCAAAGTTCCAAAATGAACTCTCTATAAAATTATTTGTTGGCATTTCTGAGAAACCCATCTCCAAGAAGATCTGACGGAATTGGTCACGTACCTTTAGTAGAGTGTGCAGATGTCCCCGCTCTGGAGAAATTCCAAAGGCATCCAGATTATAAGGCTTGAAGTTCCTCCCTTTCCAAGAACCATTTACAATCATTTCTTGTGTTAACTCTGTTTCCATCTTTTCCACAGATGTACTAAAATCCTTCCCTCTCCCCAAAAGGAAACTTTTTGTTACCACTTCCTGAAGAAGCTTTCTCTTCTTATATTCCTGCTTCTGTGTATCTGTGACTTCATTAGAACTCTTTCCCACAATAAGCTGCAGATGTTCCCGGACTATATCCTTTATGCTATCTACTTTTCTTGTTACAAATGGTTCTCCAGCATTTTTTGTAACTGTTATCCAACCTGATGACATTGCTTTACTGAAACCCACCTTGGCATTAGGTACAGTTTGCATTATGACTGACTGAGCAATTCCTTCTGCTGGCACAGCATTGTAAACAAGTGCTTCGTGGCTTCCTCTGTCTACAACTGACATCCCTTCTTCTGTTAGCTCCCAACTCTTATGCACTTGCTGCTCCGCCGTTATGAAATCACCTGCTGCTTGCAGGCTCTTCACAGCGCCAACAACCTTTTGGTGGTCCACATGCAGATATTCAGCCAATTCCACTGTATCTCCACTTCCATAATTATCTAAATATTGTAATACTTCTTCGCTTAAATCTGATGTCATTTCGCGTAAGTTACAACAAATCCGCATCAACCCCAAATTCGCACACACTAAGCTCCGCAGTGGTACGACACGTGTTATCACTGCATCGCGCAACCAATCTCCGTGCAATTCAGCCTTCGTACAAAATAACAGATTAATACCTTTATCAGATTGGAAACTCCGTGGTAACGTGAAACTTAACCGCTATATGCGGCGCCTTCGAGCGTTACTGTAGCCGGCCTAGCTCACTGGCTGAGGGTAAAGCATGCTCCTGGTGTTAATTTACGGAACTATGTAATATTGACCTACTCGGACTCTTGACCCGTGAAGATGGGACCGATACGTTGTCCCGAAACGTCGATAAACAATTACCACACGACGTCGCGTAATATCTCATCAACATCGTGGCGGATGGCTGAAAGCAAGGTAATTGTACATTTAATTAATTTGACTTGTCCTATATCCTGTAGGTTTTCCAACCTTTTTGGATCGAGTTGAATGCAAATAAATGAATGAATGCGGAAAGCGAAGAACGGTTAGGCACTTTTCCTATTCTGACCTAATCTGCCAATGTAATATTCATACACATCACGTGCAGGTACAAAGAAAGGAGTAATTACACGGGACTATCACCACCCTCTCCATCACTGCCCGCATGTCACAGTTGTGTCCTAACAATCACACGACAAAGGTAGTGATAGTCAACTGTTATTTGCACGAGGAAAATGGCGCGCAGTTTAAGTTTGGTCGTCACTTGCTGTAACTTTCGAGATGCATTCCTGTTTTTGTTGTCATTCATACTGTGTTCAAATACGTCCATTACATGAATCAGTTTACGATCCACAAGCAGGACCATTTATGCATTAGCAAGATCACACATAACTCCTCATATATAATTGTTTTACCTTCCTATAATTTTCCTTTAAAAAATATTGTACCCAACATTTTTATTCAACTGCATGGTACATGTCACTGAAGTGATAACATTAATATGGAGAGAAAAGAACTAACATCACTACAACACAACTGACAAACCTTACCTCAGTTGTCACTTGTAATAAAATAGATAATATTATTTATTACACATTACATTAACCATACTAGCTTAAATTTTAATGGGAGATTTTTAAAATAAAACCATAAAAATCACTATCCTCAATAAACTTCAGGAGTTCTGGAAAGACAGCTACATTTATACTAAGATAATAACCTTAATAGAATAAACTATCTATCTGTAGAGATTTTTTTTTTGCCAAAGGTATACACTGCCTTGCAGACTGAAGCATACCTGCCATTGCTGCCATCTTCTGCTCCTGTTCATAACTACAACCAAGAAGGACTGTAATGTAAATAATGAAAGAGCAGAAATTCTTTATAAGGTTTATCTATTTTGTAAACTTTCAAATATTACAAAGATTAAACAACAACATTAAAATAAAAATGGCAAATGATGAAAACGTTATGTATCAGAAGTGTACTCGGAGAAGACATACTTTAAGAACACAGTCTTGCAAGGAAAAATAATAACTTAAGTATAAAATATACACAATATTCTGCCACTGCACTCATGGTGGGATTACTTGACAAGCAGAAAGCCATGAACATTGACAATAAATTTTTCAAAGTTCTCCCGGAATTTCATTCTGTTTTGTCGCTTGGTGTTGAGTGCAATGTTCTGTGTAAGCTCAGTGAAGGCTTTGGCAAGTCTCTCGGCCACTAACTGGTCCTGCTGAGAGTCGAGCAATCCCTGAACTAAATGTTGGTAATCGTCCTGAAATAGGTATAACATATAAAATGGTATTAGAGGTGCTGGACTTTACAGATAGAGTATACAAAGTGTAACTGTGTGATAACTGTCCTAAAAGCAGCATGAAAGCAATGGAAATGACACGTTGAAGATGTAATTTGAGGAAAACAAGAAGGGCTAGATTATAAATTAAATTCTTCAGTAGCTGGGTTTGAGAATCTGTTAAAATTTAGAAGCTAAATGGTTGGTCATGTAAAATGAATAAGCAGAACAGTGACACTGGAAGGGGATCAAAATTAAAATTAAAACAAAAAAAAATTATGGAATGACCCAGAACAAGACAGTTCAGCCATGTACTGGAAGTACAAGAAGACGGGAAAAAGACAGCAGATATTTACAATGGAAAACAATTGAAATTGAGACTTTTGTCCATCAACCCACCTAAAACAGAAATAACTGAATACAGGTTATTAAAATGTAGACAATATAAAATAAAGGTAATGTTAGGCACATCTGTAACCTTGGCATTTGGAGAAGGACAATGGTCAGTTTCACGCTCATGCCGCTTTCTCCTCGAAAGCTTCACCTGGATGCGGTGGCACACAGTGAAGTTCATATGTCCAGTCATTCTACTGACTGAGCATCACTGTGTGACAGACGGCAGCAGTGGTGTTGGCACCTGGAGCGAATAACCACAATGGCCGCCCCTAACAGAAATTACAAACTTTAAAAAATCCACAGTCATTTATTGAGTTTTCTTTTGCTTGGCTCAATAATCTGAACTTTGTTGCGTACGGAAAATCAAATTTTTTCATTTGAAATATGCATTTGGCCACCCAGAATGCTGCTGCTTGGACTCTGCCAGCTGGGATGGCAGCTTCAATCGCAAACCCCCCCCCCCCGGAAAGCCCCTGCCAGGTAGAATAACTATGTGATAAGTGCTCTGGGCTCGTATCCAATAGATATGTACTGCTGATCCCTAAACTGAAGTACATATTTTGTAAATGTGAAATACAGTAACTCAAATGCTGTATAAAAACATGGCACATACAGCAGAAACTTCAAGATGTGCTTGAACTTGGGCAGATTAAATATGATGGAAATTAAGTTTGTACAGAGCATTACGAACGAATATGAAGGAATAAAATGCAAAACTATTATAACAGGCATGACTGAAGAGTGGAAACAATATGAATAAAAATTTGTGAAAGTATGGACATGAGTTAAGCTTGGACCCCTCAACCCTCGAAGGCGAAGGGATTGTGGTCCTTTGAAATGTCAGGAAACACTAACCCATGTCACAGTGTCACACCCCAGAACAGGTAGATCCTCAAAGGCAACATAATTACTTTGAGTGCGTCAAAAATGAAAACAGCTAACACATAATCTGTTAGGAGACAGACAAGTTGGAAATAGCAGGTGAGAGAAGACGTACAAAATACAGTGGGGAGACAGTCAATGCAGATAGGATGGTGAGACTGATCACGATGGCTCACTCAGTGCAGTGTAGAGTGACTAGGCCATGGGCTCAACAACTTCAGGACTGGGGTTCAATTCCCAGCAGTAGCAGATTCTTCTGTTCTGCACCGCATCCAGGCCTGTTCTGGGACCCACTCAGTCTCCTATTTAATGGGTAATGGTGACTCTTTCACCAGGGGTGAAGCGGCTGCAGAATGAAACTGACCACTCAGCTCCAATCAGTACTGAGGTTTTTACCGCTTTTCTGTGCAGTAGCTTGTGCTTGTGACTGTACATGCACCCAACTCGCCACGCAGTGTCACACCTATTATACAGGATCCTTATTTTATCTGACAAGGTTTATTACTTCCTGCCACTACTCTGTCATGCATGTAGGCTGCTAGTTCGATGGGCTATGTTAATATGACAAATAAGTTAACAGGAAGGGGCAGGTGATAGTTGTCAGATAAAATAATTAGCCTACACTTACAGGCAGACAGAGAGGAACGAAGGATGGTTTGTGATCAGACAGTCACAACTGGTGAAGGCATCAATGGATGGGTTCAAACAAGGTTCATAAAGGCACAGACTACTTTTGAAAATGCCAGTGAATCGGAAGTGCCTGTGATGATGACATCTCACGCCACTTACCTGGTAACAACAGATCAACACGAACAGTGCTGAGCTGGTGTTCGGCAGCAGATCTGAGTTTATCTGATTAGACAGGATCAGGTTCATGAGCAACTGGAACACAAAACAACCATTATGGTACACTACATTACCACACTAGAATTATAAAGGGATGGTACAATGTCTTCCTTGAAAAGTTGAGAGTTTGCAGCTGGAACACACAGCAATTTCGGTACACTACATTAACCCACAAAAATTACAATAGGTGAGGTTGCAGTGTCTTCTTGAAAAGTTGAGAGTTTGCAGCTGTAAACACACAGCAACTGTATGGTCACTACCATTACACACACAAATTACAAAGAGATGGTGCCAGTATCTTCCTACGCAACGTTGATAGTTAATGCAGCTGAACACACAGCAACTGTTTACGGTAAAATACATTACCACACACAAATTACAAAGAGGTGGTGTGCAGTGTCTTCCTTGTGAAAGATTGATAGTTTGCAGCTGGAACACCAAACAATGTTACGGATACATTACACTTACCAACACACAAACGAACAGGAGTGGTGTCCAGTTGTCTTCTTGAAAAGGTGAGGTCATGCAGCATGGAACACAAGCAACTTTAGGTACAATACATTACCACACAGAATTACAAAGAGATGGTGCAGTGTCTTCCTTGAAAAGTTGAGAGTTGCAGCTGGAACACACAGCAACTGTTACGGTACAACTACATTACCACACACAAATTACAAAGAGATGGTGCAGTGTCTTCCTTGAAAAGTTGAGAGTTTGCAGCTGCTTTTATGCAACACAAAGGTTCAGATCGTCTACCTTCTGCATTGCTGCACAGCACAAGTTCATTACTGTGTTCACAAGGCCCACCATTAGTCACAACTCTGTGTCCAATGAATCCAATTCACACCTTCACATCCTATTTCTCCAATCAAATAAAGGAGGATACGAGGGCAAGGCATGTGACATATATGCGGCAGATGAGAAATGAATATGGCAGTTCTCGTTTCACACCAGGGTTACGTTCCTGAAAAACGTCGTGCAAATCGAAATCTCACAAATCGAACACAAAATTCCTATTTAAACAATGTATTTCCTTGGAGTTTGGGGACTGACAACCTCATCCTATATAGTGCATGACTATACCACTAGTGGACATATGGACCTGTAGAGTACATATGTACTGTATATACAGTATATATACTTTCTATGCAGTATACATATATTGCTATACAATATATTTATTCTTAATGCAATAAAAATGTAAGACTCGCATCCATAGATTTTTGTACGGTTCATTTGGATAGGACTGTGGTAGTCTTGCTAAGCAAACAAACACTTTATTTCCTGACTTAGCACTTTCTTTAATTCAATCAGAATTATCACAAATTGTATGTACGCTGCTATGAGCGAGTCAAACATTACAGCATGTATCAACAATTAGTTCACCTTTGTCAAGTCAGCTTATCATGTATAATTTCTCTTCAATACCGATTGTCTTTCATCGATTTTTCACTTGGATTGCACTAGGTGATACAGGCTTACGTTTTTGACTCGTATCAGTAAGAAAAGCCAATGCTATTGAAGAGGAAACTAAATGAGCCTCGTGGTTGTATCACCAACGTAATCAATCCACACACGTGACTGATGGCGTGACAGTGACGTCACTTCCTGCTAGCCTCCTACAGAAGATAAGCGTAACCACAGAAAGTCTATGCCAAATCGCGTTTAAACCGAAAATTATCGCGTAAATTCGAAAAGTGGTGTAAATTTTTCAAGTCGCGTTAAAGCAAAATCACGCAAAACAAAATGATGTAAAACGAGAATACTGTATACGGTTTTAGTGGGGAAATCTATGGGAAGAGACCACTCAAAAGACCTAGGCATAGATGGGAAGATATTAAAATGGATATTAAAGAAGTAGGATGGCCGGGCATGGACTTCATTCATCTGGCGCAAGGACAGGGACAAGTGTCGGGTTGTTGTGAACACGGTATTGACCTTCAGGTTCCACAGAATGCAGGGAATTTCTTGAGTAGCTGAGGAACTGTTAGCTCTCAATGACAGTGCTCCATTAAGTTTGTTGGGTAGTTAGTTAGTTAGTTCTCCAGTACACACCTAGGTCTCCCAAATAATTTCTTCACTTTAAGTTTCCCGACTCAAATTTTGTAAAATTTTCGTTCTCCATTCAAGCTATATGTCCGGCCCATCTCATCCTCCTTGATTTGATCACCCTAATATTCGGTGAAGAGTACAAACCATGAAGCTCGTCATTATACAGTTTTATCCACCCTCCGGTCACTTCCTCCCTCTTAGGTGCAAATGTTCTCCTCAGCACGCTATTCTCAGACACACTAAGCCTGTTACTCTCTTACAGTAAGATCAGGTTACAGACCCATATAAAACAACCAGGAAACACACAATTTTGTATGTTTTAGTTGTCACATTTTTAGATAGCACACCGTATATACCGAGTCGTTTATACTCATTTCTGAGTGTCATGACCCTACTGGCACGAAGCCATAGGTTGTCATGGGAGTATTTACCAGCGGTGGTTTCCGTTGCCTTCCACCGTGTACGATTCTATTCATCCTGATAGGACCGCTAGAGCCCTCTAGCAGCCGATCAGGAGACTTGGGTGAGAAATGGCCGGCAAATTTGGCTTACTAACATCTCTATGCCCATAAGGTTCTTTTAAAGCCGTAAATCTACGACATGGGACAGATGGCTTTACTTCCCTCCAAGGAAGTGGTGCTACGGATTTTCATCACCCTTAAAAATCATCTACCTCGGCCGGGATTGAACCCGCAACCTTGGGTCCAGTGGCGAGCACGCTAACCACTAGTCCACCGAGGCAGATAGATAGCACACAGGAAGCTCAAATATTTAGAAGTGAAAGGTAGCCTGTAAATTACATTCATACCATCTGCTGTAACATTAAAAAAACTGTATCTTATCCACACAGCATACTCTTGTGTTGTACGCTTTTCACCAGAAATAGCATTAAGTGCTGGGGTTTGTAACATGAGGCAGGAATTTAAGTTATAAATATTTAGACGAATATCTTACTTGAAGAGGTTACATTTAACTACAATTTGGCTTACTGCTTCACTGTCAAAACTAATCTCGCCACAAACTGAATTACTTTATTAGCCACCTGCAGATTATGAAATACGAAACTGTACTACAGTCTCAATGTTTGTAATCAAGTTGGACCAATAAAACTGTCATATATAACTGAACCCACTTTCAGTGTAAAACAGCTATCTGGTTCCAAAACTTATGGAATACCAATAATAAAAATATAAAAAGTGAATTCTCTTTAATAAAACATAAACACTTTTTGAGAGCACAAACACATTAAATGACTGAAGGACAGTCTCAAATCATAAAGCATGAAACCAGTCAACGTGGCTTAATGAAAGATAGAGCTTCACTGAGCTGAGAGCGATCTGCACAACAGCAGGAGAGTGGGCGAAGCCGATTCACCAGCCACGTGGTCTCATCTGATTTGTCAAAACCCATTAAGAAATGTTTTGAAAGAATGTGATTCAAATGGGATGATCAAAAAGGTCAATCCAACATTTAGGGTTCACAATGATACTTCACTGCACTGTATTGTACAGCAGGGTACTTCAATAGCTAACAAGCTATCCAAGATCACGTCTCACCTTGAGGAGTGGTCTGAGTGCCTCATACACTGGGGTGTTCTGCAGGCTGTTGCAATAGACATGTGACCCAAGCACCTGGATCACGTCTCACCTTGAGGAGTGGTCTGAGTGCCTCATACACTGGGGTGTTCTGCAGGCTGTTGCAGTAGACATGTGACCCAAGCACCTGGATCATGTCTTACCTTGAGGAGTGGTCTGAGTGCCTCATACACTGGGGTGTTCTGCAGGCTGTTGCATTAGACATGTGACCCAAGCACCTGGATCATGTCTTACCTTGAGGAGTGGTCTGAGTGCCTCATACACTGGGGTGTTCTGCAGGCTGTTGCATTAGACATGTGACCCAAGCACCTGGATCATGTCTTACCTTGAGGAGTGGTCTGAGTGCCTCATACACTGGGGTGTTCTGCAGGCTGTTGCATTAGACATGTGACCCAAGCACCTGGATCACGTCTTACCTTGAGGAGTGGTCTCAGTGCCTCATACACTGGGGTGTTCTGCAGGCTGTTGCATTAGACATGTGACCCAAGCACCTGGATCACGTCTTACCTTAAGGAGTGGTCTCAGTGCCTCATACACTGGGGTGTTCTGCAGGCTGTTGCATTAGACATGTGACCCAAGCACCTGGATCACGTCTTACCTTGAGGAGTGGTCTGAGTGCCTCATACACTGGGGTGTTCTGCAGGCTGTTGCATTAGACATGTGACCCAAGCACCTGGATCACGTCTTACCTTGAGGAGTGGTCTGAGTGCCTCAATAACTGGGGTGTTCTGCAGGCTGTTGCAATAGACATGTGACCCAAGCACCTGGATCCGTTCTTACCTTTGAGTAGATGGTTGAGTGCCTCATACACTGGGTGTTCTGCAAGCTGTTGCAGTAACATGTGACCAAGCCCTGGATGAAATCAGTGCACAGAACAATGACGTCTTGTCGAATGTGGTCAGACGAGCTCAATGGTTCAGCAAGTTCTTCAACAGATCCACAGGCAGCTGGCAAACCTTGTCAGGGTATATCTCACATACAAATGTGATCATCTTGAAGTACTGCATACACAGGGATGGGAATTTGAGCAGGTCCACTGTCATGAGTGGCATTATGATGTTGAGCCCATACAGACACACGTCCGCTGCGGTCACTGTCTGCTCTCCATCACTGTTTTCTAAAGCAGCAAAGGGGAACAATGATGATGGCTTCGTGTAGTCACTTGAGTATCTGTTCTGACTATGCCACATTTGAGCGTGTTCAGGATTCAAGTCTTCTGGAATGTGATGCTGCATATTTAGATGAGTGGTTCCTGATGTGTCAAAGGACTGTGTCACCATCTTCAAGGATAAGTTGCCCTTGAAGATGAAGGTGACATGATCCTTCAAAACATCAGGAACCACTCATCTAAATATGCAGCATCACATTCCAGAAGACCTGAATCCTCAACATGTTTCTACATCCTTTTTACAATTTCTGTTACAGCATACAGTTTTTGTAAAGTAACTGCTTAAGACATACTGTTCAGTTCTGGTAACTAGACACTTGGAAGGTATTTAAGGAATGTGGGCAGGATGGGGCGGGGTACTCGCCTGGCAAGGGTTTTGACTCAGCAACTACTATCTGTGCAACGGCATTTATCGCCTTCATTACAGTGACTGTGCTGACTCCTAATGTTCTAGTGGCCGATGTATTTGGGACCAGTATTTTTGACTGACATCTCGTGCCATAAAAGAGGCACTAGCCTCACCCTGCGCCTCCCTTTTCCTTTGTCTTTCTCCACTTCCTCACCCCGCAAGTTTCAAGATACAGGAACTGGACTATAGTTCACTTAAGTGTACTTGTGAGAATATGACAAAGAAAACAAATGCAACAAATGGACTTAAAAGAAATTGGAAAATGCAAAGTCGTTACATAATTAGTGCAATTAGGTCTGTCAGTCTAAAGTGACTTCCAAGGAAACCAAGTGAAACACAGCGCAGAGCACAGCTGATGTTTGTCAGTGTTGTTGTCTTGTAACAGCATGTATTGAGTGACATTACATAACTGTTGTAAAGGTAGGGGGGGAAAGGAGAGTAGTGATGAAAGGATGGACAAATGAAAGAGACAGCAAATGAGGAAACTAGAAAAAGATACTGAAGTGTGAAACAAATTTTCGATGGACATTATAATGGCAAAAAAAAAATAAATTGTAATACACCACAACATCCATGGCACAATAAAATAAAGTCAGCTCTAGAAATTTAAACAGAATATGTGTCAACTAGCATTTACATGCCATGTCTTAAAACTAAATGTAGTAATATATATAATAATAATTTAGTATAAAATATATGCATATTATTTAATGATGCTGTCAATTGCTTAGATGATGTAGTGTCAGTGATAGATAATGATGATGAGTATGGAGCTTTGGTGGAATGGTACTGGCAGGGGGAAAACAGAAGTACTGGGAGAAAAACATTATACAGCGTCGGTGGTAGATGGATGAATGAGTATGGAGCATTGGTGGAATGATACTGACAGGGAAAACTGAAGTACTGGAGAGAGAAACATTATACAGCGTCGGTGGTAGATGGATGAATGAGTATGGAGCATTGGTGGAATGATACTGACAGGGGAAACTGAAGTACTGGGAGAGAAACATTATACAGCGTCAGTGGTAGATGGATGAATGAGTATGGAGCATTGGTGGAATGATACTGACAGGGGAAACTGAAGTACTGGGAGAGAAACATTATACAGCGTCGGTGGTAGATGAATGAATGAGTATGGAGCATTGGTGGAATGATACTGACAGGGGAAACTGAAGTACTGGGAGAGAAACATTATACAGCGTCAGTGGTAGATGGATGAATGAGTATGGAGCATTGGTGGAATGATACTGACAGGGGAAACTGAAGTACTGGGAGAGAAACATTATACAGCGTCAGTGGTAGATGGATGAATGAGTATGGAGCATTGGTGGAATGATACTGACAGGGGAAACTGAAGTACTGGGAGAGAAACATTATACAGCGTCAGTGGTAGATGAATGAATGAGTATGGAGCATTGGTGGAATGATACTGACAGGGGAAACTGAAGTACTGGGAGAGAAACATTATACAGCGTCGGTGGTAGATGGATGAATGAGTATGGAGCATTGGTGGAATGATACTGACAGGGGAAACTGAAGTACTGGGAGAGAAACATTATACAGCGTCAGTGGTAGATGGATGAATGAGTATGGAGCATTGGTGGAATGATACTGACAGGGAAAACTGAAGTACTGGGAGAGAAACATTATACAGCGTCGGTGGTAGATGGATGAATGAGTATGGAGCATTGGTGGAATGATACTGACAGGGGAAACTGAAGTACTGGGAGAGAAACATTATACAGCGTCAGTGGTAGATGGATGAATGAGTATGGAGCATTGGTGGAATGATACTGACAGGGGAAACTGAAGTACTGGGAGAGAAACATTATACAGCGTCGGTGGTAGATGAATGAATGAGTATGGAGCATTGGTGGAATGATACTGACAGGGGAAACTGAAGTACTGGGAGAGAAACATTATACAGCGTCAGTGGTAGATGGATGAATGAGTATGGAGCATTGGTGGAATGATACTGACAGGGGAAAACTGAAGTACTGGGAGAGAAACATTATACAGCGTCAGTGGTAGATGGATGAATGAGTATGGAGCATTGGTGGAATGATACTGACAGGGAAACTGAAGTACTGGGAGAGAAACATTATACAGCATCAGTGGTAGATGGATGAATGAGTATGGAGCATTGGTGGAATGATACTGACAGGGGAAACTGAAGTACTGGGAGAGAAACATTATACAGCGTCAGTGGTAGATGGATGAATGAGTATGGAGCATTGGTGGAATGATACTGACAGGGGAAACTGAAGTACTGGGAGAGAAACATTATACAGCGTCAGTGGTAGATGGATGAATGAGTATGGAGCATTGGTGGAATGATACTGACAGGGGAAAACTGAAGTACTGGGAGAGAAACATTATACAGCGTTGGTGGTAGATGGATGAATGAGTATGGAGCTTTGGTGGAATGATACTGACAGGGGAAAACTGAAGTACTGGGAGAGAAACATTATACAGCGTTGGTGGTAGATGGATGAATGAGTATGGAGCTTTGGTGGAATGATACTGACAGGGGAAAACTGAAGTACTGGGAGAGAAACATTATACAGCGTTGGTGGTAGATGGATGAATGAGTATGGAGCTTTGGTGGAATGGTACTGGCAGGGGGAAAACAGAAGTACTGGGAGAGAAACATTATACAGCGTTGGTGGTAGATGGATGAATGAGTATGGAGCTTTGGTGGAATGATACTGACAGGGGAAACTGAAGTACTGGGAGAGAAACATTATACAGCGTCAGTGGTAGATGGATGAATGAGTATGGAGCATTGGTGGAATGATACTGACAGGGGAAACTGAAGTACTGGGAGAGAAACATTATACAGCGTCAGTGGTAGATGGATGAATGAGTATGGAGCATTGGTGGAATGATACTGACAGGGGAAACTGAAGTACTGGGAGAGAAACATTATACAGCGTCAGTGGTAGATGGATGAATGAGTATGGAGCATTGGTGGAATGATACTGACAGGGGAAAACTGAAGTACTGGGAGAGAAACATTATACAGCGTTGGTGGTAGATGGATGAATGAGTATGGAGCATTGGTGGAATGATACTGACAGGGGAAAACTGAAGTACTGGGAGAGAAACATTATACAGCGTCAGTGGTAGATGGATGAATCAGTATGGAGCATTGGTGGAATGATACTGACAGGGGAAACTGAAGTACTGGGAGAAAAACATTATACAGCGTCGGTGGTAGATGAATGAATAAGTATGGAGCGTTGGTGGAATGATACTGACAGGGGAAAACTGAAGTACTGGGAGAGAAACATTATACAGCGTCAGTGGTAGATGGATGAATGAGTATGGAGCATTGGTGGAATGATACTGACAGGGGAAACTGAAGTACTGGGAGAGAAACATTATACAGTGTTGGTGGTAGATGTATGAATGAGTATGGAGCATTGGTGGAATGATACTGACAGGGGAAAACTGAAGTACTGGGAGAGAAACATTATACAGCGTTGGTGGTAGATGTATGAATGAGTATGGAGGATTGGTGGAATGATACTGACAGGGGAAAACTGAAGTACTGGGAGAGAAACATTATACAGCGTTGGTGGTAGATGGATGAATGAGTATGGAGCATTGGTGGAATGATACTGACAGGGGAAAACTGAAGTACTGGGAGAGAAACATTATACAGCGTCGGTGGTAGATGTATGAATGAGTATGGAGCATTGGTGGAATGATACTGACAGGGGAAAACTGAAGTACTGGGAGAGAAACATTATACAGCGTCGGTGGTAGATGTATGAATGAGTATGGAGCATTGGTGGAATGATACTTACAGGGGAAACTGAAGTACTGGGAGAGAAACATTATACAGCGTCGGTGGTAGATGTATGAATGAGTATGGAGCATTGGTGGAATGATACTGACAGGGGAAAACTGAAGTACTGGGAGAGAAACATTATACAGCGTCGGTGGTAGATGTATGAATGAGTATGGAGCATTGGTGGAATGATACTTACAGGGGAAACTGAAGTACTGGGAGAGAAACATTATACAGCATCGGTGGTAGATGGATGAATGAGTATGGAGCATTGGTGGAATGATACTGACAGGGGAAAACTGAAGTACTGGGAGAAAAACCTGTTCCAGTGCCACTATGTTCACCACAAATTCCACACAGACTGGCTTTGGATCAAACCCAGGCCTCCATGGTGAGAGGCTGGCAACTAACCGCCTGAGCCATGGCACGGCCGTTTTAGTATAAAGAAAAAGATTGTGTATACAAACTGTTTTCTTAATATTTAGTATGTAACCAAATCATAGTACAGTTCAATATTAGAATTGTGTTTCATACTGATTATAATCTGAGATTATCAAATATATGTATCATAAACATTATGTCATATAAGGCCTACGTGCATCGGGCCTCTAAGGGCTCGAACCCATTAGATATTCTATTCTATTCTTCATTATGTCATATAAATATGTTTGTGTGTGCGCATGCACGTGTCTGCGTATGACAGTTATTTTGTTCCAAGTACCAGTTAACATGTGTACCTTTGGCTCCTACAGTTTAGTCACGTCATACAATGAAGTGGTTCCAATATACGACGAGTGTCAGAACTGCTTCAGCAGCGACCTTATATAACAGACAGACAACACAAACCGAAGGGCCAGCATTACTAAACACATTGCAATAATTGCACTTACACAGAATGGTATGGCACAATACAAATCTAATTATAACCAAAATCTCCGTACATCACACTTTCAGGTATAATAACAATGCTGAGGTCAGTATAGTGACTAGGCTGTGGGCTGGACAATCCGGGTCTCAACTACTGGTACAATCTACAGATCTGTCTCCTCTCAAAATGTACAGATGAACTCTGGGACCCACCCAGCATATGATTCAATAGGTACTGGGGGCTCTTTCCCTGGGGTCAAGCAGCCAGGGTGTGAGGCTGGCGACTTGCCTCCATCTAGTGCCAAGGTTAAAAATGAATGGAGCTATAACTCCACTCCCCCTATATTCCTTCATGGTGTGTATAGCGAAAACCTAACCCTTTTACTGAGATAATTGAATGACGTCTGATGGATGCATCCCCTCCACATCTCCCTCAAGCCACCACACTTCCCTCTCCATATTCCCCTCCAATCATCCAGCCATTCTCTTCATACAGATGCTGGCTGTCATTGCCACGTGATAGTGTTCGCTAATGACAAGCGATTCTGGCTGCTTACTGTATGGCACTAAGGCTAGAGGGAAATGCTGCCGTAAGGAGCAAGGAGGAAGCATCAAGCAGAGTCACTCCCACCATTCAAGGGGCACCTTTTCCTGACCTCAGTGTGGTGGTATGAAGTTAATATGGAAGATAAAAGTTGGTAAACTTGCAACAAACTGAGGGCCAACTCACCTGGAGGACTAAGGTCTATAAAGTCTTTTGACAGCAAGTTTGTTAGCAGCTCCATCAGCAGCAGAATATCGTGAAATGTGTCCTCCTCTGCCGCAGACTCGAGACTCAGTCTCCCTGTGTTGCAGCGAGCATATGTCTGTATCGTCTGCAGGCACGCTTCATATATGCGCCGGCTGTCACCCTGCCCAGCACAAATGTTACATACAGGCTGCTGTTTGCGATGTACTCTGTTTATATTGAACACAATGTTTATACAGTAAGTCCTCATTTAACTTTGTGCTTACATTCCTGAAAATCACAACATACAATGAAACCTAGAATGGAGCGTATTGCCCCCACATGAATTAATTAAAGTACCTTACAGCCTGGGCGCTGAAGGTCCTGCCACATTCCAGGAAAAACAACGTTAATATGAGGCTAGGCAACATATTTTTACCTTTTGGTCACCAAAATTTGTCATTGTTAAAGCAAAACAATTTTGTTTGGAGCAAAGCGAACAAAATTTGTCACTGTTAAAGCAAAACAACGTTGTTTGGAGCAACACTAACAAAATTTGTAACTGTTAAAGCAAAACAACGTTGTTTGGAGCAACACTAACAAAATTTGTAACTGTTAAAGCAAAACAACGTTGTTTGGAGCAACATTAACAAAATTTGTAACTGTTAAAGCAAAACAACGTTGTTTGGAGCAACATTAACGAAATTTGTCACTGTTAAAGCAAAACAACGCTGTTTGGAGCAACACTAACAAAATTTGTCACTGTTAAAGCAAAAACAACGTTGTTTGGAGCAACACTAACAAAATTTGTCACTGTTAAAGCAAAACAACGTTGTTTGGAGCAACACTAACAAAATGTGTCACTGTTAAAGCAAAACAACGTTGTTTGGAGCAACATTAACAAAATTTGTCACTGTTAAAGCAAAACAACTGTTTGGAGCAACAGTAACAAAATTTTCACTGTTAAAGCAAAACAACGTTGTTTGGAGCAACATTAACAAAATTTGTCACTGTTAAAGCAAACAACTGTTTGGAGCAACAGTAACAAAATTTTTCACTGTTAAAGCAAAACAACGTTGTTTGGAGCAACATTAACAAAATTTGTCACTGTTACAGCAAAACAACGTTGTTTGGAGCAACATTAAACAAGAACTGCTGGTATGAAGAATGCTGTCATTTGAGATGTAGTGCTGTACAGACTGGTATAAACTTATCAGTAGTTTGGAAGAACCTGCTCCTTCCTTCTTCAGTGTAGCAGATTACTCCAAAATAGCAAGAATCTAGTGTCACTTTCAAGAGGACCATAATCTCTAATGCATATTGCTCTCAAAACACACACACACAATATCACAAACTATTCACACCGTTTCAAAATAAAAACTTTGACAACTGTGGCCCTCCCTCACCCCAACAATGGGGTGTAGAATGTTAAGATTCCATTGAACCAGGAGGTACATCAGGAAGTATCAGAGACACACAATCAATTGCTTTTCAAGATCTTGTGCACTGACAATATGCAGTTTTATGCACACACCTTCAATCTGACAACAACTGAGAATCAAATGAAAAATACATGAATGGCAGCACTGTCCTCAATACAACTTTCATTAACTGTACTACATTATACAGATGATGATATATTTCCGCTTACAATATCAAGCCATCTTCAGGTCGATCATATAGAACATACTGCAAAGTTCGATATTTACACCTCAACTGTCCATAAGGAGTGAGACCTCGGTTGTTTTACGATTTTACGTGAAGTTACAGAACATTTCACACAGTACATGCCCTACACCAACATTACAAATGTTAGTTTCTCATGCAATATCAGTTCACATAAGAATGTAATGATGTAAGTCAATGGCACTTTACAAGACAACTTGCTTGACACATTTTTGGCCATGAGCAGGTAATGCTCAAGATGTGCACAGAATGTGTTGACAAATTCTAGTAAAACTTGCCAATGTAAATTTCACACTGTTGACACCGTGCATCTTCGTCATATTAAATTAAGTTATAAACCAACCGATGCACACTAAAACCACTTTTTAAGTAGCTTTATTATAAAATTGTTAAAATTGTACCCCTACAGTGTTTCGATCCTAGGATCATCGTCAGGGGGGTTTATTGCTAAAAGCTACAGTAACTTCAACACATGATTTAAAATATTCTATCTGCACTTTGAAACATAAGTTAAAATCTTGTAAAAAGATTCTCTAAAAGTTGTAAAATTATAAAATCACTGTAGATGGTAAAATTGTGGAACTGCTGGCGTGTGGTATTAAAAGCATATGAAATGTTTTTGCGTGGAGCGGAGTGTACTACGTGTTGTGCGGTGAGGAGTACTACGGTGGACACTCCACCGTAGTACTCCTCACCGCACAACACGTAGTACACTCCGCTCCACGCAAAAACATTTCATATGCTTTTAATACCACGATCCCACATGCCAGCAGTTCCACAATCTACCATCTACAGTGCTTTTATAATTTTACAACTTTTAGAGAATCTTTTTACAAGATTTTAACTTATGTTTCAAAGTGCAGATAGAATATTTTAAATCATGTGTTGAAGTGACTGTAGCTTTTAGCAATAAACCCCCCTGACGATGATCCTAGGATCGAAACACGTGTAGGGGTACAATTTTAACAATTTTATAATAAAGCTACTTAAAAAGTGGTTTTAGTGTGCATCGGTTGGTTTATAACTTAATTTAATTGCCAATGTAAATTTCATGAACATAAGCTCAGCTACTGTCAGCTTGTTACATGCAGCACACTTCTGCAGCTTATCACTGTGAACCACTATAATTTTGACCATTATTTTATATGGGTATGAAACTTGGTCTCTCACAAAAGGAAGAACAGAGCCTTATGGTGTTTAAGAAGTGGGTGCTTAGGAAGATATTTGGAGCTAAAAGGGGAAAAGTAACAGGAGATTGGAGGAGACTGCATAATGAGCAGCTTCATGATTTGCGCTACTCAACAAATATTATTAGCTTGATCAAATCACGAAGGATGAGATGGGCTGGGTATGTGGTGCATATGGTGGAGAAGAAAAATGCATACAAGGTTTTGGTGGGGAAACCAAAAAGAAAGACACCACCTTAAAGACCTAGTCACAAATGGAAGGATAATATTAAAATAGATCTTAATGGAATAGGATGGAAGGGCATGGACTGGATTAATCTGACTCAGGATAGAGACAACTGGCTGGTCCTTGTGAACACGGCAATGAACCTTCGAGTTCCATAAAATGCATGGAATTTTTTGACCACTGAGGGACTACTGGCTTCTCAAGAAAGACTCTGCTCCGAGTGACTTATCACTGTCAAGCACCATGAACATCTATTAATGGTAACCATCTGTACGAATTTTTTTAACAAATCCCCACCATTAACTAAACCGCTTTTTAAAATTAAGTTAGAACATGTTTTTGGTTAGATTGCAAAGCAAAAAGCAACACACATATGTCACTGTTAGTCCCAGTACTTCAATTTATCATCACCACAGCAACACATCACACTCAAACACTCATCAGCTGCGTGACTTGTCCACATCTCCCTCCAGCATGACACCCTGTATTCCCACACAGTTGTAACATAATTCTGGTCACACAATGTTGGTAATAGTAACTTTCACCTGCTGGCCAGCACTTTGGACTGGTTGGGAAGAACAAGGAGGGAACAGAACAGTATGTGGCCAATCATCCCAACCATACAAGTGACTTCTTTTGAGGGCCTAAGTATAGTGAAAATACAAAAACAGATGTAAATAAAATATCAGTATTTCAAGGTGTGTGCAAAAGCTTGTCTCTTTGGGAAAGTGGCAGGGCTGTACAGCTATTCTGATGAAATGCTCTGTCTGAATACGTCAACTGTACGTTCCTTAAGAATGCTGTAAATTGCTATGACGATGCAGCATCAGTGATGGATGAGTGAATGAGTACGAAGCCTTGGTGGAATGATACTGACTAGGGAAAAACCGAAGTACTCAGAGAAAAATTCGTGCTAGTGCCATTTCGTTCACCACAAATCCCACATGGACTGGCCTGGGACAAATCAGGGCCTCCACAGCAAGAGGCCTGTGACTAACCAGCTGACCCATGGCATGGCCGTGAACACATCAAGAGTTAGGAATGTGTTACAAAGAATGCATGCCAAGCCATGCCTAGACTAATCATATTTTTACATACTACACGTGTGGACAGTGTCTGTATGAGATGTAGGCACAGCTTCAAGCCAAGTTGTTTTTCCTCCTGGAGAGCAATGTTATGAAAACACAGCTGTTTAAAACACACCACACAGTAGTACACTGTTAATATCTCTGCTCACTTATCTAACATAAATACATAAACATAAGAAGTCCAGGCTGCTTGACCCTTAGACGAAGGCACTACGGTCCTTCAAAACATTTGGGAACCACTGACCCAATGACACAGTGCAACACGTGACAAGACTTGAATCCTCAGCAACAATGCTGTGAGAACCTCAAATCCCACTGAAATTTCATCCAGAAATTGCAAAAAATGTACTTCATCAAAAATACCTTACTTAGATAATTCAAGCTTCATTTACACCGCGATAATGACCCAACAGGACATAACCATATGCACTGAGCAAAGCTGTTACCTGGAGAAATTATACCTGGCAATGTTGGGCACAGTTGTATCGACTTAAGCATAATTTCCATTGCTGCCATTTTCAGCACACATTCATACTGACAGAAGACGACACCACGTTGGGAAAATATGCATAATGGAGAAAATGGTAATACGTCAGGTCAAATTGTATAAAGTGGAAATCCAAACTTACTGCCATTTCATATCGAAATGCTTACCTGGAGAGATAGCAAAGCATGCTGCGTGCACACTCGCATACAGCTCCAGGATCAGTTCCACCACCTGTTGGTAATTATGGTACACACCCACCAGTGTTGCAAACTCAGACAGCATGGGGTACAAGAACTGAAAGAGCGACTGAACTGTCAGAACCTGTGAACCCTGCGCTACACCTGCAAAAGAGATAATCTGGGACTAGAAGCCTTCCATTCCATTGCCAGAGTCACACCTCTGCCTATTTTATCATTTCCAACATGTTACTGGCAAAACAAGAAACCTTATACATAGAACTACTTTGTTTCTGGACTTTGTGCATCATCTAGTGCAGTGACTCTCAATCTTTCGGTGCTTGCGACACGATTGCAATACTTGCCATTTTATTGTTGCACACTATAATTAGAATGGAGAAATAAACTTATAATAATGGTGCAGTTTTAAATAATGTCATTTACTGTATAAAACATAAGAATTACGGTAAAACCTCGGTTATCCAAACTTCACTTAACCAAAACTCGGGTTAACCGAAACGCCTGTCAGGCGCTGTGATTCCCAGAACTGTCTGCTGCGAGACACCTCTGAGCCTCTCCTCGTCAGTTTGTTGTGAAAAGTTGACAGGTGCGGTCGAGCCGCAAATTGACGTGTGTGTGCTTCTTACAGTGCAGTTTTAAAATTTCATTTAACAGTGATTGCAAACAGTGTCGGCTTGACAAAAACGTGTTGTAATGACAATTGAACAGAAATTGGAGGCTGTGAGACGAATTGAAAGTGGCGAGATCTTGAGAAATATTGCGGCGGATTTTGGTGTTGGCATATCAACGATCTCAGATTGGGTGAAATCAAAACTCGAAGAACATTCGTCTAAAATGCTGAATGGAGGGGCATTGCAGCCAAAAAACGCTGTGAAAAAAAGTTCAAACTAAAATATCAGATGTTTTTCGTAGAAATTTGTAGTGTTGTATTGTATCTGTAAATATCGTACACTTTCTTGTGCCATAAATATTATCATAAGACGTATTTCTGAAAAAATGTTATTTTTATTGCATCTTATCACGTCAAGCCGAATTTCCGAATTATCTGAAATATTGCTTATCCGAAATTGGGTCCGCCCCCTTTATTTTGGATAATCGAGGTTCTATTGTATTGCAAAGCTGAATCATATTCCCTGCCACAGGGCTGTGATCGAATCTACACTGACTCTGAGCAACTCAACACTTCTACTTAGTATGTGGAATGTACAGGGCTCAAAACTCAGCCAGGAGACACGTTGATTCTGACTGACAGATTCTGTGGTTTTCTTCAGTTCCTCTAGGCAAATGCTGGGACAGTAACTAAGATTGTACCATTCCCGGATGCAACACCACTCACTTTGGTACACAGGTACTGATATTTCGTATAAACCTGTCTACCAAACTACACGTCACATCTCCAAAAATCGTAATCTTAATACTTATCACCGTGATGATCTTAGGTCTGACTTATGTCAAATTAGGCCATGACCATCTTTAACAAATTTCGAGTCCGTTAATCACTGATAATCCTACCAGTCAACACTCTACAGTCAGAGTTACTGCCAGCGTTGTTCACGTATCGTGTATGAAAGTATCATCAGGGTAAGGTGTGAGAGAGGCACTTTATGCCTATATCACAGGAATGAAGACTGCTTAATGCAATGTGCAGAATAATACAGTCTTACCTATAAATGATTCCAGAATGTCAATAATTTCTATTTTAATGTTCTCTTCGTGAAATATTCTGTTAAAAGTTTCTTGACAAATTATACTTTTGAACCTGTCTTGAAGTGGCTTTAAAACCTGAAAGAGACAATGAGACATAGATATTAGAACCATGTACGATTCCTACAAACTCGGTACATTAAGATTTTTCTGCTTCTCTCTCAAGTGTTAAAAGGCTAAACCGTATTCTTGGTTTAAAATAATATAACATGCAGCTGATGAAGGTTAATAGACTGTTAAGTATTATCACGAGCAGAAGTATCTACAGAAATATCAGTTCATCCAGTAATAATGAACTCGGTATTCCCGATGGTGTCATTTGGAATTTTCATTGACATAATCCTTCCGGCCGCACTATGGCCCTGGGGTCGACTCAGCCTCTAACAGAAATGACTACCAGGAATATTTCCTGGGGGGTAAAGGCGGTCGGTGTGTAGGGCTGACCACCTTACCACCTTCATGCGCCGATGTCTAGAAATCTGGGAGCCTCAACCTCCTGGAACCCTAAGGGTCTGTCCAGGCCTGTAATGGGATTGCTTAAAAAAAAATGTTGCTATACACAATGACAAAATGACAGCATTATAAAACACATACTTATAACCATGTACATAGTACACCTAACTGTACACACCTAAAAATTTACTTTCACAGGATTCTACATAAAATCAGATTTATATGTAAAATTCAAAGTTTGTATATTGCATAATGTTACTTTTGGCCAAAAATGTGTGCATTATTTTGTGGTCTTCTGCATTATGCCACTTAATAGTCTGGCAGGTGTGTACAGCACAATGTTACAGGACCATTATTTTATCTGACAACTACCAGCTGCCACTTTCTGTTGGCTTTAATGTAGTCCACTCAGCCAACTGTCCACACATGTGGTGGAGTAGTGATGGGAAGTGACAAGTAACAGATAAAGGTAAAGCAATCCCACTACAGGCCTGGACAGACCCTTAGGGTTCCAGGAGGTTGAGGCTCCCAGATTTATAGACAGTCAGCACATGAAGGTGGTAAGGTTGTCAGCCCTACGCACCGGCCGTCTTTACCCCCCCCCCCCCCCCCTTCCCAGGAAATACTCCTGGTACTCGTTTCTGTTGGAGGCTGAGACGACCCCAGGGCCATAGTGCGACCGAAAGGATTATGTCAATGAAAAATTCCAATGACACCATCGGGAATCGAACCTGTGACCTGCCGGCTTGTAGCACAATGCCTCAACCAACTGCGCCATCGCGGACAAGTGACAGTGGTTAGATAAAATAAAGATCCTGTATTCTTTCAAATACTGTTAGGTTACACAAATATGATGGTCCCACACCAGGTACAATTTGTATGATGGCTAGTGTGCTCCTATACCAGATCAGCAACCTTCATGTGCAATTGGGTAATCTTTTGGTGGTGACCATGCAGATTACTGTCATTGAGATACCAGAATGTCAGTAAATTTCTACCACTGTACATGGCATCACATACTGAAAGACAATACGTTTTCTTCGTCACAAACTCTAAGGGCAGGTGTATTAAACTGCAGACAAAACTGTACACAGTGGGGCAAAGTCTTCATGGTTAAGAAAGGACACAATGGGTAGAACTAAAAACAAAGGTACACAAGTGATAAACTGACTGCACCACTGTACAGGTGACTTAACCAGTGTACCTGAATCCAGTATTCTCCTCGGCTCTGAACATCATCAACAGCTGCGCCCACCAGAATCAATGCCTTAAATAGTCCTCGTTTAGCTGCCCCAGGGAGTGCACCCCTTTCCATTTTAGACTGTAACTGCAAGATGTTCCACAGCCCTTCACTCTTCAAAACAACACTGCCTCTGTAACATCAGCAACATACACTCACTGCAATGACGATGGTCAGACAGACCAACCAGTTCTTGTTTTGTGAGCTTTGAGGTTCTCACAGCAGTGTTGGCATGTGACACGGTGTCATTGGGTGTGTAGTTCCTGATGTTGATAAGGACCACAGTGCCTTCATCTTTGGGGTCAAGGACTCCACAAGCAGTCCATGGAGACTGCTTAACCCTGAAGAGGGCTGCACTAAGACTCTTTGAACCATCAGGAACCACATGCCTGACAACACACTATCACATCCCAGAAGAACTGAATCTTTGATTATTGTATTCTTTAGCAGTTGCTCAACCCTTCCTCTTATTCAGTTACTTTCTGGGGTATCCTATCACAGCCGAGTCTTTCCAGTCAGCACCCAACTCTACCAAACAGAACTGCTCATAACATACCACCACATAACAGCATCACAAAACTATTACGTATTAAAATGGATAATAAATCGCTTTACCAAAGTTACCAAATTTGATAAAGTTTGATTTCACAGGCAGAAACGTTACATGTACACAGCACTTTCCTCAGTACAGTTGATAATCCAAAATCAGTAATGATGTTCACAACTACAACAATCTCACATTGAAATTTCAAAGGATTGTATGCTACTTATGTGTAAAGCATGGTCTTTCTTTAGCTAAAATTATTCCTACCAGCTATACCTACTTCTCTTTCATGTCAACAAGTGCGATGAACAGCCTCACTGTGTCCTTCACAAGCCCCGGCTCAGAACTGAAGGAGCACAGGTTTGATTCCACTTTACTGAGCAGGAAGTTGACTGTCCATGTTGCCCCCTCAGTGTCCTTGCCAAAGGCTGCCAGCAGTGCCATGCTCATCTGTAATTAGATAATCAGTTCAGGAAATTAATTTGTGTCTTGTTTTCTTTTGTTTAACTCTTTGGTGCTCACGGCCCTTCTGCTCTTTCTGCTACTGCCGTCATCATCACAACAGAAACAGGATGATGACAAACTCACCTCCGAGTAATAAGTTTCAATCGGGAGAAGATAAGAGAGAGACCACCGTCGCAGGAACCACATGATGGTGCAACCCACCTCTGGGCTCAGCAGGTGACCAAGTTTGACCTCCATAGCTCTTTTTTCCACTTCACACAAACGAAACACAGATGCAACTAGTCTGAAACCACACACACACACATATTATATTTACTTGAATATAAGACGAGAATTTTTTCTTAATTCATCATCTGAAGAATGACGGTTTATTGTATTGTATTGTATTTAATTCGTCCTAGAAATCATTACAGAATAATATTGGACACGTCCAGAGAGTAAACAGTATAAGAATTACAGTAAAAGCAAACAAACACGTAAATCTGATATAATTACATACATGTACAGGACCACACAAGACACTGATTAACATAGTACACAGAAGAAAGCACTGGCAATTACCATACAGAGATACATCTTTAACCCAGTTCCTACAAATTAAGGGTTAACTGTCATAAATTCTTCCACCGAATAAAAACTCTTTTCAAGTAGCAAATTTCTAAGTATCTTCTTGAATTTTATTATGGACTTAACACTTTTAATTTCGCTAGGTAGTTTGTTATAAACAAGCACACCGTTGTAAGCAGTACTCTGTTCAAATAGTTTGGTGTTGTGGCTTGTAATAATAAATCTGATTTAGTCCTTGTATCATGCGAATGAAACATAGAATTAGTTTTGAATTTATTTAGGGACATTTTAATGTATAGAAGAATTTCATAGATATACATACATGGCAGTGTCAAAATCTTTAATTTTTTAAAATATGGTTTGCAACTTGTTGTGATTGAAATATTAGCTATTAATCTTATTGCAGGTAAATGTTGTGTGTTATGATATTCTGTGCAAACCTGTTATTTTGGTTTTAATATAAAACCTATTCAGTACACGACAAATTAAATCCATAATAATACAAAACATTCCTCTTAACATGACTGTCTCATGTTTTTAAACCACCATGACTTCTATTAGAGTTACTGTATTTACCCAAATATAAGACAATAATTTTTCCCTAATTCATCGTCTCAAATATGCAGGATCGCCTTACGATCATGCAAAAATATATAAAAAAAAGATAACACTTCCTGTGTAGGTATTTTCCTGAAAATTGAAGATTATGGAGGGGGGGGGGGGGGAGAGATAATCTTATAGTCAGGGAAATACGGTATATCCTTACATAAAAAAGGCCAACGTCTTCTGGCACACTCTTATGTGTGTTACGTTGTTGTATTATAAATAAAGCAGAAGATGACAGAAGTAGAAAAAAATGCTTCAGTCTGTATTACAGTGTCCGCCAATGACGAAGAACAGTTCCTCCAGATAGCAGCACCACTCAGTGCACACTCATACTTCTATTCTGTTAATTTGAGTGTTCTAAGTATAAACGCAGTGGTTAGCGTGCTCGCCACTGGACCCAAGGTTCGCGGGTTCGATCCCGACCGAGGTCGATGGATTTTTAAGGGTGATAAAAATCCGTAGCACAACTTCCTTCGGAGGGGAAGTAAAGCCGTCGGTCCCATTTCATAGATTTACGGCATGTAAAAGAACCTTACGGGCATGAATAAAAATGTTACGCAAGCTAAATTGCCTCCATTTCTCGCCCAAGTCTCCTGACTGCCTGCCAGATGGCTCTGGCGGACACATCAGGATCGATAGAATAGTAGCGCTGCCAGTTGACCAGTCACCAACTGCCACGAATGCGCACGACTTAGTAACCTCGAAAAGAGGAGGCAAGAGGAGGCCCGAGCCCATATAGGGCTGTTGAGCCATGGTTATTATTATTATAAGTATAAACGCAGTTGTGTTCCTACAAATTTTCAAGTTGCTGAGGTAATATACACATCTAGCAAAGTTCGCCCCGCACAGTTTCCAGTTGATATTTCCATGTGCTGTTCATTACTTATTAACAAACCAATGAGCATGGTGGTAACAGTCACAGGACTATCCACTTCTATTTAGGAGTGCACACTGTTCAAATTTCTGCCATCCTTACTGACACTCCTCAGTTTCTGCAGATAAATGCAAGGCATTACCACCTACTTCCAAATCACCATTTATTCACAATCACCTTTCTATCTCCTATAATAATAATGCTATATAACTCCTATGAGCAACTATGATCCGTTAAGTACCAATGCTTGTTTATATCTGGGAGGTCCCAGGTTCAAATCTTGGCCCACAGACTGGCTATCCTACCTCAGGGTTTCTAAAGTCTTCTTCTGTCCCTCCGTGCAATGCCCCAAATCAGGCCACACCCACTGCCTTCCACATCGTTGCCAAGTCATTACTCAATCACCATCCTATCACTGGATGCTATATAGAGCTCATGAAACAGCAATTTGTTTTAACCCACACAATTCATCAAACTGATATTCCCGCATTACTAAACAGTTGGGATACACAAAAGAAAACTGTTTCTCCTTGTATTTTCATGCTTACGTGTTCATCTATTCATGATCTGTCAAGTTCTCTCTGTCTCCTGTAAAACTGTGTATCAGTGGATTATGACAAATTGCTGTTTCATGAGTGATAGTCTTCACTGCTGACAGCATTGAGGGCTAAACATAAACAAATACAAATAACCTCTGCAGTGGCAACAGCACTGTAATAACCAAATAGTCATGTGGTTTGCAGCTCTCACAACAGGAAGTATCAATGTGAGATCCAAGGTTCACAAAGCAATGTTGCTGAAGAGACAAGTCTTCCATCTTCACAGAGTATCAAGGTTAAATTTTTCTGGGATATGACATCATGTAGTTTAATAAATGGGTACCAAAGCTGTGGAGGAATGTACTGCCTCCTTCTTCATGGTAGAAAGATGATCAAGGCAGTAGGTGCCTCTGAAATGTTGGAACCATTCAACCAACGTACACAGCATCACATCCCAGAAGACAATAATTTTAATTCAAGAATCATTTGGATATAACAAGCAGCTGTCACAGGTAACTGTAAGGTAAAGGTAAAGGTCACCCTAGAACAGGCCATGAAGGCCCAGAGGGGGAGTAGAGGTATAGCACTACTCTCTTTAACCTCGGTGCTAGATATGGGTGGGTGGTCAACGCCACGCCCTGGCCGCTTTACCCCCGGGAATGACACGGTACCCATTGTACAGGAGGCTGGGTAGGCCCCAGGGCTGGTCTGGAAGGGTGCTAAAAATCTCCCCCCCACCAGCATTCGATCCCCAGACCGTCCAGCCCGTAGCGACTGGTAACTGTAACGTGTTAGTCACAATACAAGAATCACCTCACAATGTGGTCAGAAGACTCATCAGCCCCTGGGATGTCCAAAAGCTGATGTGTTGGCGATGCCAAAAGCTTCAGTGTTGTCCCAACGTTTACTTGTCCTGAGCTTGCTTGCTGAATACTGTACTGCATTATCTCAGAAGGGATGAGTGCCGTTTCGCCTTCACTGTCCATTGACACTACGTGACCTGGCAATAAAGCATTCCATCAAACTCATCCTGTTTCCCACTACGCTTCCTCTACACACAGTAAGAGACACACACCCGTTGTTTTATATGGGTGTGAAACTTGGTCACTCACATTAAGGGAAGAACATAGGCTGAGGATGTTTGACAGTAGGGTGCTGAGAAAGATATTTGAGCCTAAGAGGGAGGAAGAAACAGGAGAGTGGAGAAGACTACCTAATGAGGAGCTTCATGGTTTGTATCTCTCACCAAATATTATTCAGGTGACCAACTCAAGGAGAAAGAGATGGGCAGGGCATGTGGCATGTATGTGGGAGAAGAGGAAATGCACACAGGGTTTTGGTGGGGAAACCTGAAGGAAAGAGACCACTTGGAAAACCTACACATAGATGGTAGGATAATATTAAAATGGATCTTAAAGATATAGGGTGGTAGGGCATGTACTGGATTAATCTGGCTCAGGACAGGTACAAGTGATGGGCTGTTGTGAACACAGTAATGAACATTCAGCTTCCATAAAATGCAGGTAGACCTGTATTCTTGCCTAGCAGAGGAACTTCTAGCTTCTCAAGGACTGCTCCATGAACTTGGTCAGCTGGTTACTCAACTAGTTAGTTAGTATGTTTGTTAGGTAGGAAGTTATATCAGTATAATGACAACACAGAGTAGCAGTGCCAGCTACAAAATACCCCTGTAGTAACCCTCTGGGGCCAGAATTAAATGCAGCGTGTACTCTGCAAAAACTGGGAATTTAAATGGTCACCATTACTTTGCATGATCTTGAGAAATGTTTTTATACAACTTCAGGCATTTTAGCCACCCACTGTGCATCGCCTGTAGTAGACTTTCACTGCCAAAGGGTTAAACGACTGCATACTGCAAGGGCATTAGAATTAAAATTTAACCCTTTCTGAAGCAGATTTTTTTAATAAAGTCAAAAATTATCATCTCCTAAATACCCAACAGGTTGCCATCTAATGTATTTAAACCTCACTGCTACTAGCAAATTCTATGCTACAGATACTTGACACAAATTTAGTAAAAAAAAAAAAAAGAAATAATAAAATCTGAATTGAAACATATTTCCTATCATTAGGGGACACTGCATAGATAAACACTCCTTGTAAGGCATTAAGGGAAAGAGATGTACAGGATAAATCAGGCCAAGATAGTTCAGCCAGGTTCTAGACGAAATCAGAAAGAGAGGAAAGATGTGGCAAGAAATTTAAAAAAAAAATTAAAACCTGTGGGAAGACAGAAGAAATTGGGAACTTCTGTATACTGGACCATACAAATGGAAACAATGCTCGAACAATTATAAATGACAGTGTCCAACACAAATATGACATAGTTAATCAACAATGATCTAAAGCTTTAAGCAATAGTTAGTCCAAATTGTGGAATTTTGTGTTAGGACAATGTTTCATTACCATCAGACCATATTGTGAATGTATTCCAACGGGCATCCAGAATCTTGAATGATTATATTACTTATACTGACAGCTTTTAACACAGAAGTGAGTACTGCAGAGTGGATGGCATCATCAATCACTACGCAGCGACTGATGTCACCTGCTCTACCGCGTGCAGTCCAATGTTAGCGTGGGACTGCACGCAACACAGCAAGCAGCATCATCAATCACTACGCAGCGACTGATGTCACCTGCTCTACCGCGTGCAGTCCAATGTTAGCGTGGGACTGCACGCAACACAGCAAGCAGCATCATCAATCACTACGCAGCGACTGATGTCACCTGCTCTACCGCGTGCAGTCCAATGTTAGCGTGGGACTGCACGCAACACAGCAAGCAGCATCATCAATCACTACGCAGCGACTGATGTCACCTGCTCTACCGCGTGCAGTCCAATGTTAGCGTGGGACTGCACGCAACACAGCAAGCAGCATCATCAATCACTACGCAGCGACTGATGTCACCTGCTCTAACGCGTGCAGTCCAATGTTAGCATGGGACTGCACACAACAGAGCAAGCAGCATCATCAATCACTATGCAGCGACTGATGTCACCTGCTCTACCGCGTGCAGTCCAATGTTAGCGTGGGACTGCACACAACACAGCAAGCAGCATCATCAATCACTACGCAGCGACTGATGTCACCTGCTCTACCGCGTGCAGTCCAATGTTAGCGTGGGACTGCACGCAAAACAGCAAGCAGCATCATCAATCACTACGCAGCGACCGATGTCACCTGCTCTACCGCGTGCAGTCCAATGTTAGCGTGGGACTGCACGCAACACAGCAAGCAGCATCATCAATCACTACGCAGCGACTGATGTCACCTGCTCTACCGCGTGCAGTCCAATGTTAGCATGGGACTGCACACAACAGAGCAAGCAGCATCATCAATCACTATGCAGCGACTGATGTCACCTGCTCTACCGCGTGCAGTCCAATGTTAGCGTGGGACTGCACACAACACAGCAAGCAGCATCATCAATCACTACGCAGCGACTGATGTCACCTGCTCTACCGCGTGCAGTCCAATGTTAGCGTGGGACTGCACGCAAAACAGCAAGCAGCATCATCAATCACTACGCAGCGACCGATGTCACCTGCTCTACCGCGTGCAGTCCAATGTTAGCGTGGGACTGCACGCAACACAGCAAGCAGCATCATCAATCACTACGCAGCGACTGATGTCACCTGCTCTACCGCGTGCAGTCCAATGTTAGCGTGGGACTGCACGCAACAGAGCACGCAGCATCATCAGACACTATGCAGCGACTGATGTCACCTGCTCTACCGCGTGCAGTCCAATGTTAGCGTGGGACTGCAGGCAACACAGCAAGCAGCATCACCAATCACAACGCAGCGACTGATGTCGTCTGCTCTACTGCGTGCAGTCCAATGTTAGTGTGGGACTGCACGCAACAGAGCAAGCAGCATCATCAGACACTATGCAGCGACTGATGTCACCTGCTCTACCGCATGCAGTCCAATGTTAGCGTGGGACTGCACACAACACAGCAAGCAGCATCACCAATCACTACGCAGCGACTGATGTCGTCTGCTCTACTGCGTGCAGTCCAATGTTAGCGTGGGACTGCACGCAATACAGCAAGCAGCATCATCAGTTGCTACACAGCAATGCAGCTATAGGTGGCTCCACACTCAGCTGGATGCCTGTATAAGACAGGCCTCTGTATGCACTGCACATACCTGCTATTAGGACCAGCCAGTGAATGTCTTCAAACAAACAGTCCAGTATGTTAGTGTCTGATATGTTCATGGTTTGTGAATGCATGCGCTGCAGCTGCCCCTGTAAGCGACTCGTACGATCCTCCAGCAGTTTAGCCAGCAGTGGCAATGCATGACCAGGCACCTGGTAAATTGAAATGCTTCCTCTGTTTTATTAACAGCAAAACTCAATTTCAACAATGGATGTTATAATGTCCTCAACTAGACTGATACAAAAGAAATATGTCTCATGCACCACTCCACACCATATCACCCTCAAGCTTGCATGCTGCCACCTCCAGTGTACTTCCTTGTATCAGCACCTCCAGTCATCTGGCATTCTGTTCAGAGAATACTGGTAAGGATAACCCATATCAGCGACACTGCAGATGGTACCAGACGGGAAAGTATCAAACACCATCAAATACCATCATCCCATCATGCACAGCCTCAGTACAGAAGTGCAGAAATAATTCGTCCCAGTATTTTACAGAGGCCACCGAGTCTCAGCTACCTGACCAGTCAGATTTTATCAAGACCAAATAATGAACCAACAGCCAATCAGATGTGACAGTTGAGTGTTTAGCAATCCACCTTCATGTCTGGGAGGTTCTAGGTTCAAAGTTTGGCCCACAGACCAGCTTTCCTCAGTCCCTCCACTGCCTAAAATTAGGCACACCTGCTTCCTTCCACATTGTTTCCGAGTCACACTCCGTATCATGCTATCATATGATATTTATGTGCTGACACCCCCTGGTGACAACACAGAAACAGGCTTGTTACATCACCCACAAACCAAGCAGTATAACTACCATGCAACTCCAGTAACAATGAGAACCCTGGTGTGACCCAACCACAACAAAAACTCTATCACAACAATGGCAAGACATGAAACATGGCAACCAGAGTGTGACTCACTCCATCACATTGAGAGTCATAAATATAGTAGATATTTTCTCCCTGTATTGACAATGGCTTTACAATCAGTCACACATTTCTTGCTTTCTTCACACCTTAGCAATGTGACTGAGGTGTCTTCACTGTTAAGTCCATCTGTCAGATGGCCAGTGATGTAATAAGTAGTTCTACCATTACCATGGAAACCCCAGTTGCGACATAAATCACAAATCAAGCTCTGTCATAACCATGGCAACCCAGCTGTGACTCACACAATCACACCAAGAACATTACATATAGGAGAAACCTCATCTTTCTCTCCAAACCAAAGAGATAAACATTTGTACCTGTCTCCCAAAAGAACCAATAGTCTGCAACTGGTCCTTGAACTTTGTTCTGTCATCATCTTCAGTTTCATCTATTTCTTCTGCATCCAACTCTCTACCCTGCAAGCAAAACAAGACAGTAGAACAAACTGCCTTGGTCTCTCACACTGAAGGAGGAACATAGGCTGAGGGTGTTTGAGAATAGGGTGCTGAGGAGGATATTTGGGCCTAAGAGGGACGAGGTAACAGGGGAGTGGAGAAGACTACATAACGAGGAACTTAATGATCTGTACTCATCACCAAATATTGTTCGGGTGATCAAATCGAGAAGAATGAGGTGGGCGGGGCATGTAGCACGTATGGGTGAGGGGAGAGGTGCATACAGGGTTTTGGTGGGGAGACCTGAGGGAAGGAGACCACTTGGAAGACCCAGGCATAGATGGGAGGATGGTATTAAAATGGATCTTCAAGAAGTGGGATGGGGGGGCATGGACTGGATTGATATGGCTCAGGATAGGGACAGGTGGCGGGCTGTTGTGAGTGCGGTAATGAACCTTCGGGTTCCATAAAATGCGGGGAATTTCTTGACTAGCTGACGACTTGTTAGCTTCTGAAGAAGGACTCTGCTCCATGGAGTTAGTTTGTTTTCTGCACGAGATTTCTGCTCTCAGAACACACAAGCACCAAAGGACATAATGCACATCTGTAAGCTAACTGATCATACCACCTCAAAAGTTGTATACGTGTGTCTGTAGCACAGATACGGTTAAAGTAGATATTGCACCTGTATAATGACAACAACACCACTTTATATCTTCATAACCTACTTCTCTAAGATATGCATTAGCCAACTTTTCTTATACAGATGTATCAAAGCAACTGCAATAATAGAAGGTCCTTACCTTATCTGACAATTTATCTGTCATTTCCCACTGCTATTCCACCACACGTGGCCAGTCGACTGAGTAGGTTATGTTAATACAATACTTGTAAGTGAGCTGAAAAGAAGTGACAACTGATAGTTGTCAGATAAAATAATGAACCTATACAAGCAGAGGTACAGTTAACAACAAAACTTCAACACTGTATTGTATACGAGCAAGGTTACTGTCTCTGAACAGCCTGCATCAGTCAGAATCTACTATTATAGTTCTGCTAACCTTACAACAAAGACGAAGCTGCAGAAGGACAGTAGGCTAGGCAAGTTTGTATAACACTGTCAACTGCTAAGATTACATACTGCCAGTGATTGATGAACGAATGAATAAATGAGTGGATATACAGCATTGGTGAGATGATACTGATAGGGAAAAACCGAAAAGCTTGGAGAAAAACCTTGCCCAGTGCCACTTTGTCCACCACAAATCCCTCAAGCTATGGCATGGGACTGAACCTGGGCTTCGACAGTGATAGCCCGGCGACTAGCCACATGAGTCATGACAAGGTCCAACACTGTCCTGCAAACTATGTACAGATTCCCCAGCACATTTCTTGCAACCTGTGATACGCCCTACATTCAGTAATAAATATACAATTCATACTACCTTCCATATGTAAATAAATTCTTCACAGAAAAGCAGGCTTCATAAGGGCTTCTATAACTTTATGCAAACTGTATTCTGGTTAAGGATACATGGACACTGTTATGTACATCTCGCACTTCCTTATTTACTATTTATTACTGGTCCCTAATCTGAGCCAAATAAATACAGTCTGCAACCCCACACCACCATAGTTCTGCACGATCCATTTTAATAGCATAATATTTACTCTCACCTTCATTCACAACTATGGACAACGCATTCCAATTTATAACCCTGCCTGATAGTCAAGCCAAGGTTGTAACAAATGGTTGCAAAATTCTTAATAGCTAATCACCAGCTGATGTGCCAATATTACTACTACTAGCCACATGCCTGTCATATGACAGGCTGCCATATTCTAAGTGCAAACCAAGAATTAATTTTAACCACCATGATGCTGCCATCTGGTTGTGCTATGTTATATTATATGCTTGATGTTCAACTATCTCGTAACCCTCAGCTCACGTCTCACACAGAACACAGTTGGTGCTCAACTGTTTCTTTGACCTCAGAGAAGACTTCACAAAGAACCAGTTGTCACTCATACTTAGGGTATTACATGTAGGGACAGCGTCCACTTTACACAGCTCTGCGATCTCTTGCCATCCCCAGATACTTTCGATTGTCCTCAACCCATTTCCTAAGGACATTAAACACTTATTTTTTAGCATATGTCGCTTTAAATCCCAAGTTTCTGCGACGGCCGGAACACCGTTCAATTTAAATGATATTGCAGGACGTTCTACCTTTATGACAAAAAAAAAAGAGCATCAATTTAACAGGACTGCATTTTCCAGTATGTCCGTTTAAGGTTAAACAGCACTAATGAGACTGATTATGTGGCTCTCTGTTGTTCTGATGGTAAGAAACAGAGGCACTCTGGGAATTCTGCTTACCAGAACTTCCTCAACAGTGGCAAATGCCCAAATGTGAGAACTCCTTCCTCACTTTGTGTTTACACTTACTGCACAGACATCATCAAACAAAGTGTAGAACATTATCATTACCTGCCCTCGTGAGCCATCTGGTGGTGAGAGATGACATTTGAGGTATGTGTTGAAGATCTGCATTGAAGACTGTTTGCAGAAATCTTTAGGAAAGACCTGTGAATCATTTAAGACTGAAATCCATGCCTCAAGCATGTGGTCAAATGCCTCCATGTACAGCCGATCCTCGGCACACACCTGTAAGAAAAGGCCGCATGTGACTATCTGCTCTTCCTCTACATTCCGCTTTGCATAACCTGCATCACCCTTCAAAGCCTGGAGTTCATCTAAATAATATTTCAACATTCAGTTCCTACTGAACAAAAAATGTATTGCACCTCATGAGGTGTGAGGTTCTCACAGTGGTGTTGCTGAAGATTTAAGTTTTCTGGGATGTGATGCAGCATCCTTCAAGAAGTGGGATGGGGGGGGCATGGACTGGATTGATATGGCTCAGGATAGGGACAGGTGGCGGGCTCTTGTGAGTGCGGTAATGAACCTTTGGCTTCCATAAAATGCGGGGAATTTCTTGACTAGCTGACGACCTGTTAGCTTCTCAAGAAGGACTTTGCTCCATGGAGTTAGTTAGTTAGTTAGTTAGTTAGTTAGTTAGTTAGTGATGCAGCATCACATCCCAGAAGAATTTAACACCTCATCCACACCACTGCAAAAACCTTCAAACTTGCATCTACAGATTTAGCTATCAGTATCTGAGCATCTGCAGATTTAATTGCCAGTATTGACATCTATCTTGCATGAATGCTAAATTTTTAACACTCGTACAGAACATGTGTATAGCCAAGTAAACAAAGCAAAATATTCTAATGCCGAACATTAAAGCATGGAGCACTACAAACAGAAACGGATGCAAAACTGAAGGAATGAACATGGGAAAAACAAGAATGGACAGAATCAGATATTAACAATTTTAGAGGAGAAGCTGAAATTCAAGATTTTTAACAGAGTCACAACCAAAATCACTGTCATCGTTTCACCATATAGAACAAGCTTACTGCAAACAGCATTAGAATTAAAATTTTAGAGAAAGATATTTATGAGATGACTGAATAAGATGGTTCAGTCAAGTACCGCAAAACAGTAATAAAAGACGAAACAGCTGGCAAGAAACTGAAAAGGAAAGATCATGGTGACAGCGTCAGGACTGTGGACTTTTGATCAATGACTTGTATAAAACTGAAACAATGCTAGAAGAAGAAATAAATGCACTAAAATGTAAGCAACTTTGAATGAAGATACAGAACACTCACCGATTCCTCCTGAGCAGCTCCCTCGGCAAATCTACAAGTCAGTTGTGTTAGCTGTTCGAGGAAAGACTGCAGCAAATCAGCAGGCATGCAAACCAGAAGTGGAGGGGGAAAGAAAAGTACTGCCTTGCGAACAACATTGGATATACCCAGTGCTTCTCGGTCCAGAATATCCACACTGCAAAAGAATCATCCAGACCAACTACAATGATTAGTCTATTTCGTTTCAGCGACCGACATTTCAGAAAATTTGGTAGCCAGAATAATTCTTTACCACCTGTCAAAGCACAGCCTAAAAAACAAACATACTATATTTAATTTAATAACTGATGCAATAACGTAATTCACACATCCTCATATACGTTGCGGAGTGTGTGAGGAGACTCACACACTCCGCAATGTATAGATAGTACAAACAGCACCGTAATACAATCCCACACAACGTAAGAATACGCATCACGAGACGTTAAACAACAAAAGCCAGTATTTCCGCACCAGTGAACATCATACATACATCTCATAATTTTAATACGGTTTTAACTAAATATATACATATTTATGTTCTACAATTTTATCTAGATAACTCTACCACAATAGCGGTATACGAGTGATGTACGTCTGTGTAAACATGTGCTTGTTTTAGTAGTTTTAACAATACTGAGACCCCATGAAGATGGACTTTGAGTCCGAAACACGTGTAGGGTGATACAAGAACACTACATTAAAGTAGTTAAATAGTGCATTTGTTGGTCTGTTTATTTAATTTGATACTATATTTAATTTAATAACTGATGCAATAACGTAATTCATACATCCTCATTCTTCGAACACTAGCAACAAAAAGTTGTAGAAATGTACCCACCACCTTTACCATATCTGTCTGTCTGTCCCTCTACAACTGTCTGTCTGCATGTAATGACTGAAAAACCAGTGAATGGACTTGTATGAAATTTGGCACTAGTGAGTCTTACTAAAAACTGCTTAAACATTTTAATTCTGTTCAAAATCAAACAACAATAATGACAGAAAAACTATCAGGACAAGATATTTGTACAGCTACATGGGAAGATAATATTAAAATGGGTTTTAAAGCAACTGGCAAGACTATGTGAACCACATTTTCGTGACTCACAACACGACCAGGTCATGCTCTTGTGAACATGCCACTGAAGTCATACGGACCAGTTGCATGCTCTTGTGAACATGCCACTGAAGTCATATGGACCAGTTGCATGCTCTTGTGAACATGCCACTGAAGTCATATGGACCAGTTGCATGCTCTTGTGAACATGCCACTGAAGTCATATGGACCAGTTGCATGCTCTTGTGAACATGCCACTGAAGTCATATGGACCAGTTGCATGCTCGTGTAAACATGCTACTGAAGTCATATGGACCAGTTGCATGCTCTTGTGAACATGCCACTGAAGTCATATGGACCAGTTGCATGCTCTTGTGAACATGCCACTGAAGTCATATGGACCAGTTGCATGCTCTTGTGAACATGCCACTGAAGTCATACAGACCAGTTGCATGCTCTTGTGAACATGCCACTGAAGTCATATGGACCAGTTGCATGCTCTTGTGAAACATGCCACTGAAGTCATACGGACCAGTTGCATGCTCGTGTCAACATGCCACTGAAGTCATATGGACCAGTTGCATGCTCTTGTGAACATGCCACTGAAGTCATATGGACCAGTTGCATGCTCTTGTGAACATGCCAACTGAAGTCATATGGACCAGTTGCATGCTCTTGTGAACATGCCACTGAAGTCATATGGACCAGTGCATGCTCTTGTGAACATGCCACTGAAGTCATATGGACCAGGGTCATGCTCTTGTGAACATGCCACTGAAGTCATATGGACCAGTTGCATGCTCTTGTGAACATGCCACTGAAGTCATATGGACCAGTTGCATGCTCTTGTGAACATGCCACTGAAGTCATATGGACCAGTTGCATGCTCTTGTGAACATGCCACTGAAGTCATATGGACCAGTGCATGCTCTTGTGAACATGCCACTGAAGTCATATGGACCAGGGTCATGCTCTTGTGAACATGCCACTGAAGTCATATGGACCAGTTGCATGCTCTTGTGAACATGCTACTGAAGTCATATGGACCAGTTGCATGCTCTTGTGAACATGCCACTGAAGTCATATGGACCAGGGTCATGCTCTTGTGAACATGCCACTGAAGTCATATGGACCAGTTGCATGCTCTTGTGAACATGCCACTGAAGTCATATGGACCAGGGTCATGCTCTTGTGAACATGCCACTGAAGTCATATGGACCAGTTGCATGCTCTTGTGAACATGCTACTGAAGTCATATGGACCAGTTGCATGCTCTTGTGAACATGCTACTGAAGTCATATAGACCAGTTGCATGCTCTTGTGAACATGCTACTGAACTGCTGGGTTCCATAAAAGATGAGGATTTTCTTGACTATACAAGCTACTATTTCTTGCAACTTCTGAGTTTTTACAGCAGTGCAATCAAGGATACGAGTCATCTTGGATGTGATGCTGCATCACCAGGTAAGCGACGCACGATGTTTCCTCATAAAACAATGGGAGTCGCTAATCCAGGGACGCAGCATCACATCCCTGAAGACCAGAAACCTACTATTAGCTTCCCAAGAAGAACTGTCCTGCATCCACTTAGCTACTTACCTCAGTAAACATCAAATCTGCAATTATGTGCACCACTGGACAGCCACTCACAGAACTTACCTTGTCACAAGATTAAGGAAATTTTGCATATAATTTGCAAGGTACTGAACTCGAACATCTTTATCTGCAAACACAGTTCCATTCAGTGATGCCAACTGCACCAAACAGTTGAGTGAATGATGAGCCAACTGCGGATTTTCACGAACTTTCCAGTGAATCTGTGGGTACACCAGTAAGTTGTCATAAGTTAGTCACGATCAAACCCCTCCAACATCACCCCCCAATCTATTACTTCCCCCTCCACCATACCTTCCTGTATTTGCTTTAGTCATCTGATCATTGTGTTCACAGAAATGTTCACTGTAGTAAATTTTGCTAGCTACAAGCACTTCAACTGGTTGACATAGGCCACACAGGGACTGGAGGGGAATCTCATCCGCCTTGACTCCATCACCCCAACAACATCTCAGGAAGAGTATACAGTATCACAGCATATAAAGCAATCCCATTACAGGCCTTTAGGGTTCCAGGAGGTTGAGGCTCCCAGATTTCTAGACAATCGGCACATGAAGGTGGTAAGGTTGTCAGCCCTACACACCGACCGCCTTTACCCCCCAGGAAATATTCCTGGTACTCATTTCTGTTAGAAGCTGAGTCGACCCCAGGGCCATAGTACGACCGAAAGGATTATGTCAATGAAAAATTCCAATGACACCATTGGGAATCAAACCCGCAACCTTCCGGCTTGTAGCTCAGTGCCTCAACCAACCGCATGCCCCGTATCACAGTATATAGTAGCTCAAACTGTAGAGAAGGCATAACACTCAAATCAAGAAATCAAGTTTTAACTAATTAATTAATTAATTATAATTAAACAAAAGGTTGGAAATGAGGGCTACATCATACGCAAAAACTCATGGTATGGCTTCATACATGCAACAAAAGTACAAAACAAATGTCAATAATTCTGGGTGTTCTCTACTAGACACAGAACAACAAAAAGGCAAGTTGTAATTTTATATACAGTTGGCCACAAATTAGCAGATGGTTTGGAGGTCTTCTCATTTCCTTTTGTGAATACAAATGGAAAACTTTTTTGCCACAAAGCAAACTCCCAATAGTCCACTTTTTCCCCCACATATGTTTCAGTTCATAATTTTGTCACCAGTGACACCACAAATGAACAAAGTCTAATACAGTCATACATACAAAATGCTAATTTGAAACAAAACAGTCTCCCACGTTTTTGCGTTCGTGGTAATGTGCTTGACATGGGTTCCTTTGGTAATGCAACACACGTCCCACCAATAGACTATTTAACCCCACACCTGTCATAGCATATCTTGGTTGACAACTACTATAATAGAATTCTAGATTCCATCTTTGCATTCCTCTATGTACTAGCGGAAAAATTATGAATTTAAACCTACGCAAAAAAACTTAGATCTTGGAATATTGCTTCACAGTAAAACAAAATTTTGTACATATTCTCAATGGACAGCTGCAAGACTTCCAAACTGTCTTCTAATTTCAATATTTAACAACCAACTAAATGCACATTTTATTTAAAACTATTTTATAGTTTTATTAATTTCTCTAAATTCCCCTACATATGTTTTCGGTCTGATTTCAGACCATCTTCAGGGGGTCAAAAACTACACTTATAACACGTCCATATATGTTCTTTCAATTGCATATGCAGTGTAGATCACTTATGTCTAATCATGTAGGTTGTAATATCACTTTTAAAAACACAGGTTAAAATAGATGCACGATTAAAATTGCAAAGCACGTGTGAAATTAATAAAAGTATAAAATAGTTTTAAATAAACTGTGCATTTAATTGGTTGTTAATTATTGAATGAAAATGCACGGTGAATGTAAGATAAAATTTGTCTTCTAATTTGTATCCCCCCCCTGTATAGTCCATGAAATCCATACACTGTTTAATACCAAGTTACATGAGATGAAGGTTATGTGCAGAAAACTGCAGAGGATAAGGGAGGAACCAACTAGGAGTCATCTGAGAGTGTAAAATGAACCTATGCATGGACATAACTTGACTTACAGTAAAGAAGAGGGCAACTACGCTGGGATCCAAAATCACTTCCTTCCAGTGGGTCCCCAGTCTCAAAGCAGGACTCTGGTCAGCCTCATACACAGTTTCAAACACTCCAATCAAACGTTTGGGCAGTGAAACTTCTGTTAAGGATCATGTTACACTTAGTCTTTTATCATGTAAAGCTCACATCACAGAAAATAAAGTCTATCTCCTGTGTCGCTGATAAAATAACTGATGCTCCCTGTATGAACTGCGCAGAATCCATAAACACACTCTGCAGGTGAAATGCTGTGTTATTGAGCCTTAAAGCTTATGGTACATACAAGTATCGTCATGAGACGCACTCCAAAAGAATGTCTTGTTTTATGTACGGTGAAACCTGTCTATGTTGGCCACCTTTGGTTCCATTCAAAGTTGACCAAATTACACAAGCGGCCAACTTATAGAAACTCACGGATTCAAAGCATTTCTGTGTCAATATGGTACACATACATTAACTGCATGAAACAGAAATATTAATCTGTGTATTAAACACATTATTTCATAAGATTATGTTATCTGAAATTCAGCAACAATAATTTCATTCCTTTGGTGAAAAGTATTCATTGATTTTTTGTTGTCTTGTCGACATCTTAGCTGCAATCCACTGCCACTCAATACTGTTGTACAGATGCAAAAGATCACCTATGAACTGAGCTTGGTGGGCTGAGGAATATGTAATTAATTGAGACACACACTGGAGAGCTTCCTTATGGCTAGGTAATGCCCTGCTGTGATTTGTATTCACTGCGTCACTGTTATCGTCACTATCACTATTTGCACAATGTGAGTCTTGTTTCTGTTGTTCCATTTCCTTGAAAATATCTTCCAGAACTTCATCTGGGGTGGAGGGCACTTTTTCATGTACAGTGACGTCAGTACCATCACTTTCAATCTCATCGACTGACGTTATGTCCTTCTGAACATCCAACAGAAGACAGTGTGTCACTTGATTTAGCCCCATATCTTCCTCGCAGTCTTCATTTTTTTCCTGGTGGTTATTAAATGCCACTTATCGGAAGCACTTCACAATTGTTTCCCTTGAAATCTGTTCCCAAGCACTACTTAGCAATCAAACTGCATGTAACACTGATACTGATTTGTTAAAATCAGACTTTGTGTTAGTAGTTTCTGTGATTGTGACAATGTACTGTAACACTTGCTGGCAATATCGCGATTTTACAGCTCATATGATTCCCTGCTTTAAAGGCTGAAGTTCAGATGTTAGATTTGGTGGAAGGAATTTCACCATTACGTTGCTCATCACTTCTGTCACAGAGTAACTGGTTGCGTTGTCAACAAGCAGCAAGATTTTCCGATTTTGTTTTCTCATCTTACAATTTAGATCTTCAAGCCATTCTTCAAAAATTGTCTGGGTCATCCATGCCTTTTCATTTGAACGCCAGTCAACTGGAAGATGCTTGGTGTCTGTCTGTCCGTTGTTCTTTGAATGCACAAGGACGTACAGCATTACCAATGACTAGCGGCTTTAACTTTTCACCAGTGGCACTACGACAGAAAAGAACACTTAATCTCTCCTTGGATATTTTCCCACCTTTACATTTTTCCCCTTCCTGAATAAAACTTTTTCTTGGCACATGTCAATAAAACAATCCTGTCTCATCTGCATTAAATTCATTTGACGGTGCGTATTCACTTATTACCTGGTGCAGTTTTTTATTTCCAGTCTCCAACCGCTGCCATGTCTGCTGTTGCTGATTCACCAGATAGCAATCAAAATTAATGTTGTGTCGTGCCCTGAACGATGCGAGCCATCCATTGCTTGCCTGAAAATTTTCAACATGAAGCCTGCGTGCAATTTCCTGGGCTTTTGCTTGAAGAATTGGTCCAGTAACCAGGATAATCATTCCACGACATTTTAGAAACAATTGTAGTGTTACAGCATTAGCATTCTCATTATCTGTTCTTGTAGTTACCGTTTCCTTTCATTACTGCAGTTTTCTTCCCAAGCCTTCAGTATTACGCCCCTGTTTTTGTTTATGTTCCCAGCAGTGCATTTCGCAACACCAAACTGCACAGCAATTGTTTGTTGACTAACACCTTTATCAATTAAGTCTGGCACTTCTTTTTTCTTCCCCATATTCAACTTGTTAAACCTTTTTTGCTAAGCCCATGTTACGTTTTCACAAGTTTTTAAATGTTACACAGTAACAACCGCCTGACACCACCAAAATCGAACCGTGCACTATCACTTGTGACAATGTACGGCTCAGTGAGCAGAGACAGCTGGTCGAGATAGAAAGCAGGTACAGTGCATAACACTGTCAATGAACAGGGACTGGAAGTACAGTTATGGGTTAGTTCCACCAGGAAATTCCAATCTGTTGTCCAAACTGGTGGAGGCTGGGTGGCCAACAGATTGTTCTGCAATGCAGTAAATGAGGATTCGGCCTGTGTACAGTATGACACAGGAAGTATAACATCTTTAGGTTGGCCAACATAGGGAGGTTGAACTTATACATAAAACATAGCATTAAACGTGAAATTGTGGCTAAGATTCAAGATATGCAGGTGGCCAAGTTATAAAGTAACGACCACGTATAATATCATAGTAATTTGCCGGTCCCATAAAAATGTGGCCAACTATGACATGTGGCCGACTTACAATGGTGGCCAACTTCACAGGTTTTACTGTATTACAGAAACAAAGCACTAAAACACTACTCACACCTCAACATAGCCTCCCATCTTATCACACATATGCAACTTGAAACATTCCAAGAACTCCAGTTTCATGATACATTCTTGTGTGACTGATGAGTCCGTTGAACTAAATCCACCATCTTTGGGATCAAGGAGATTTTTTAAAAGTGTGTTATTTAACAATGCTGTCAATTGCTAAGATTATATAGCATCTGTGACAGCTGAATGAAAGAATATGGAGCACTGGTGGAATATAATGTCAGGCAAAAACTGAAGTACTTGGAGAAAAACTGTTCCAATTCCACTTTGTCTGCTATAAGTTCCACATGGAATGGCCTGGACTGAATGTGGGCTGCTGCAGTAAGAGGCTGGCAACTAATTGCCTCAGCCATGGCATGGCCTTTAAGTGACAAGAAATCAACAGGGTCTAAGGCAGGAAATGGGGCACCTCAATTATGTTTTCAATGAAGAAGCCTTCCAAAACGAAAATTCATATGAAAGAAGCAAATTAAAAGTGTCACACACTAAAACTGGATGTCACAAGTTACACAAGTTACAATGGTAAGACAGAGTGCCTGCAAATATAACGTATTTTGGGATAAACCTCATACGATAAAAATAATAGCCCAGTGGTGTGATAACAGACACACTAGACAGTGATATTTCTGTGGGCCCAGGAACAGTGAAAGCTCTTCTTACACAGCACCCCCACCATATCAGCCAACAATGCAGAAGCAAATAACAAAGGTACAGTAAGCCATAAAGGATATGATAAACTGAGATGAACCCCCAGCTTAAAACACCTTCGGCAATGGACAGTAAGTGTTTCAGGAGTGCCATCACTTCATCTGAGTGAGGAGGAGCCAACTTTGAAAGTTCACCCAAAGCTTGCACACAGAACTGGAAAATCCTCTTCAAATCAGTTACCTGCAAAGAACAAAAAACCTTCTTAGAACAAGAAACATAACCTGTAACGCAACTGCGGACAGGTTCGAAACAGCACTTGCTATGTATCCTTCTAGTTTCAAGGGGTTTGGCCCCATACATGACTACAGTTCACCCTCTAAGCCAACACAATGCCAACCCTAAACACACCAGAAGTGCTCCACCTGCTTTAATGCCATATTTACTCAACTGTCAGCTAGACTTTCCCCCCCAAGTTTCAATGTCTGAAAATGTCCAATGGCTTACAAGCAGCATCACTCACAGGCAGCTGATATAACAGTAATAAAGAACTTTCAAGTGACAACAAATCGTTACGGTCTGTCAGCTGGAGCTCAGTGATGGACAGTAGACATAAGGCACGAAATGAAGTGTATTACTTGTGCTTAGTGTAATTAAATATGGATCAATTATTAAATGTTTTAAGTGCAAAATTCCTAATTTTTATTTTTTATTTTTAGTGTACGTAAAAATCAGGGGTCAGCTGACATTCCGGTCATCTTACAATTGCATAAATATGGCAATTCAAACTGCAAAAACATCCTTCACTCATTTTATGTTACACAAGTCACAAGTACTTTGTAGCCTAAAGGTGTTCAATTAACCCTTTAAAGACCAAAATTAACCTGAGTTATACATTTAAACATTCAGCTCGTACCGCGCAGTAAACACACTCTGTCTCAGTTATAAAAACCAATCAGTTAATGCTGCATAGGGAAATAACCGCTGTTTGTTCTGAGAGCCACACAAAACACATAAATACACTGTATGGCCAGAACACAGAATTTCTGAATGTAATACCTGGTGGTATATATAGTAACCATTAGGCTTTAAGGGGTTAATTACAGTAGCAGACAACATAGGTATATCGGCAGTGGCATTCAAAACAGATACATGTAATACAGAAATATAAAATCAGGTGCAAAATGAATAATATTGGCAGTTATATTTTGACTTGTGATTAAAAATGCGGAGGTCCATGTGAGGCTCACGGCCCAGGCCAAAATTTCAGTTTGTGACTACTGTACCTCAAACTGCTTCTTGGCTTTGAAGTGTGTTTCCCACGTCAAACCAACATCTGAAGATTTAACGGTTGTTGCATATTCCTGCATCAATGCAGCAATAATGTTACAGCCAAGGATTTGCTGCAAATATGAATATAAACATTAGAAAACCAATACAGTGAAAGAAAACCAGAATTTTACCATACGGTTTTGCAATGCCTCTTTAACATCTTTTAAATTTGCTGGCTAAGCAGTGCATTGTTGCAACAGCAATTGTGCACAGCCCAAGTGGCCAAACACTGCATTAATTCACTATTTACACCACTTATCCCTAAGATAGAATTCAGCAGCAAACCCTATTGTACCAGGAGATTTAAAATCCCCTATTCCCAGGACAGTCATGACAAAATTAAATCCACCTGCTAAACCCACAGAACCGGGAGATTTATTACCGTTTATTCTAGCAATGAGATTTAAAATTGCCTGCACTGTTCACACTCAGTTAAAATCTAACCAATAACTCTGTAGTACTGGGAGATTAAAATCCCCAATTCATGTACGATAAGTTAACTGCTCTTGTCCTAGCAAACTGTTCTCACTTACTGTCAGGCTAGTGATGTCTAGAAAATTGGTAAGTTTGTAGAGCAATCCAAGACACTTTCCTCAAAAACTAATCATTATGTCCCTGTTATAGTTTCGTGTTACAACATTGTGCAAACTGGTAGGTGGGCACCAACATTTCAGGGGAACATATGGCCTCCATTTCCAGGGTTCCTCCAAAACATTGGTAACCACCTAACAGTTTACATGGCATTGTAAACCAGGAGGCTGAAATAAGAATCTTTATTGTCACCTTCAAATCTTTTAAATTACTACTTTATTTTATTTAAAATGAGCAGAAACATTACTTGTGCCCATGGGGGTGTGAATGTTTGTAATGAAAGAATGACTTAGTAGTGAGGTGGAAAACTGAAAGACATGTCTGTCATATCTGTGGTCTTCTGGGTTATTACACGGCGTCGTGTGGTATAATCTTGACCCGTGAAGATGGGACCGACACGTTGTCCCGAAACGTCGGTAAATAATTACCACACGACGCCGTGTAATAACCCAGAAGACCACAGATTTCATCAACATCGCGGCGGAAGCCTGAAATCAATGTCTGTCATATGTTTCTCCACTTCAGGCTGTATCAAAAATGAGTTTTGTCATCACAGTGTACCATCATCTTTTATCAAATGCCCTCCCTGTACCAAATACCACCAAGCAGCACTTGAAATCACGAGATGTCTTATAACGCTGTTCACCTTTTCAGCTTGGCATCATAAAAGTGCTAATGGTATTTTGTTCATTTTTTAAGTTTTTATTTTAACTTAATTCTACTAATCTTACACTTCACAAAAGAACATCCATTCACGTTGCATTTTGGTTCCTGGTTTCAAACACTAGCACACAGTTACTGGGTAGACCCTATTGGTCATAAGTCAATCACCATAAAATGCATGCCACTAGCATGGGCAATCACATGATCGTCACTGCCAACAATTTGCGAACAGAGTGCCAAAATACAGTAGTGCACTGAAGGAGGACGTATAACAGCATAAAGACAATGTGGAAAGGATAATCCAAGGCCCTCATATAGTGCCACAGTCAACCAGAAAAAGCCATTTTGTAAAATTATATGTGGTCCTCATTAAAACTTACCCTTGGTGGGTCTCCACTTAAAATTAGGTGCTCAACTTCTGTTAATATCTGACCACGATGTGTCCCAAAATCCTCCACACTTCCACGTTTAACCATTATTGCTATGACCTGAAAACAGTCCCAATTACAATACAAAACGCTAGAGATATAAGTGAAACATACAGACTCATCTAGTTTACATTCTAGGAACTAGGCAATTCAATACAGCTCATACGCTTCGACCAAAATGAGTGTATTGTGAAAATCAATCAAGATACTTCTGTTCAAGGAACACTCACACACTCACACAGCAAGGACCAGAAAACCATGATATATATTACACTCACACACTTGCACAGCATGGACCAGTAAAACACAAATATATGACACTCACACACTTGCACAGCATGGACCAGTAAAACACAAATATACGACACTCACACACTTGCACAGCACAGACCAGTAAAACACAAATATATGACACTCATACACTTACACAGCATGGACCAGTAAAACCCAAATATATGACACTCACACACTTGCACAGCACAGACCAGTAAAACACAAATATATGACACTCACACACTTGCACAGCATGGACCAGTAAAACACAAATATATGACACTCATACACTTGCACAGCACGGACCAGTAAAACACAAATATATGACACTCATACACTTGCACAGCATGGACCAGTAAAACACAAATATATGACACTTATACACTTGCACAGCACGGACCAGTAAAACACAAATATATGACACTCATACACTTGCACAGCACGGACCAGTAAAACACAAATATATGACACTCATACACTTGCACAGCACGGACCAGTAAAACACAAATATATGACACTCATACACTTGCACAGCACGGACCAGTAAAACACAAATATATGACACTCATACACTTGCACAGCACGGACCAGTAAAACGCAAATATATGACACTCATACACTTGCACAGCACGGACCAGTAAAACACAAATATATGACACTCATACACTTGCACAGCACGGACCAGTAAAACACAAATATATGACAAACAACACAGACAGATTAGCAGAACAGGGAAGCAAACACTGATTGCTGTCCTCAGTGACAGAAGCACAAAACAATGAACCAGATCATCATGTAAAAAGGAAAAGGCAAATAGTAAATACAACAACAAATTTAAGCATTTCTATGAATAACAATCTGCCACATAAGTTTAGAATGAGTTTCAAGATATGTAAGTAAATTTGTAGCTGATGGTAAGAACTAAGGAGAGGAGTTAAATGTGACCCCAGCAATATAAATCCGGACACCTACATAATGGTTTTAATTATATAATGTTGACAACACTGGACATTCCAGTATGTAAATGTATTTCATTTTTAGCATGGGTTTTACAAGAATAAGGTTGAAACTGTAACCAATAAATACTGCCAATGAATTGCACGATACCACATAAGAGAACAACATGGATAATGTTATGATACAGTTGAAACCTGCCATAAAATAAAAGGTAAAGTTCACCCTAGAACAGGCCACAAAAGCCCAGAGGGGGAGCAGAGGTATAGCTCTACTCTTTCTTTAACCTCGGCGCTAGATGGGGGTGGGTGGTCAACGCCACGTCCCGGCCGCTTTACCCCCCGGGATAGAGACCCGGTACCCATTGTACAGGAGGCTGGGTGGGCCCCAGGGCCAGTCCGGGTGGGTGTGATTGTGATATATGTGCAATGGTAAGCTTGTTCACAGCTACACAGTTGCACATATGTCATGTAGTCTGCTGGACAGATTCCTCTGAAACATTTGTACTAACCTACCAAATATGAAGTGTCACATCCCAAAAGACTGTAATCCCTGCTGTGATAGCCTCAAATCTCAAATTTATGCTTTCATTACAGCAATAATGATATAAATATAAATATGTGAAGTGAAATGAAGTAAAGATCTTCAGTGGAATGTGTGTAATTGTCGCTGAGTTATAGTTATGTAGCTCGTATGTGGGTTACTGTATGGTATAAGGACTAACTATGATGTATATTTTTTTCATTGTTATCTTTATTTTCAATCATTTGCTTTATGATCTTTTAGCTCTGTATACCATAATGACTGTTTTATGTTATGTTTTTATGTTTGTATTTTATTGTTCATGTTATGTTTGTTTTCATGTTTTGTATGTCTTGCCATCTATTTTGTGTGCTCTATGTTTCTGTATTGTTTTGTGTATCTGTCTGCTTATGTATATAGCTGCTATATTTCTCTCTACCCCTGTACAAATGTACCGACCACTGCCATCGGCTGACAACACAATCGCAGTTAATAAATATCAACATCATCATCATCATCATCATCATCATCAATAATATCAGAGTTTCTCACTGTACAATGTCTCCATTCTCCTCTAATGTCCTCCGTCTCAGGTCCAAACACTCCCATTTACACCCTGTTTCCAAACACCTTTCCCTACAGTACATGACCACATTTGTGACAAATACTGTACATCAAACTTCAATTAATCACCCAATGTCACAACACTTACCTGTAGAATTCTCTCGCGAACAAACGGTTGCAACTGTTTCTGTATGACATACTGCAGCAAATACTGACGAAGTGAAACAAGGTCAGCTTCCTGCAGGAAAGACCATTCCCTTATGAGAGCATCTTTCAGTAGTCCTGCAGCCTCAAAAACAACATATGGCACCGAGCTGGTTTCTGCAAAGTATGATACATGAAGGTTGCAGCATCATGTTAAAAATCCACTTGTTCTTTATGCACAGGCTGTGTGTTTTACATCCCTGTTGTCTGGTGACATCTTTATAATATGGCCACCAGATGTACACAGTACATTTGAATTTTGTGCGTTAACTGTTTGTAAAACACAGACAAAATGCACTTCACTTGTACTTTTTATTATATGTATATTAATAGACCCCTACATATGTTTCGGTTTATGCAAAAACCGTCAGTTCAGAAACTTGTAACAAAATTCAAAACCAATAACTGGTTATCAGGGATGCATAAATTATAATGGGTAATGTCAGTTTTAAAACTATTACTTTTTTGTAAAGAAATGTGCAAGAAAAAACCTCAGCTAAAAATCTAGTCTGATCATAGTATACTTTGTGGAGATACTAACACCTCATAAATCAGTAAACCTACTACTGAGTCAAATGAAAAAATACTATTGAGTACTAACATAAGGACAGATTCCTAAAGCACGTTCTGATCATGAAAGTAAAAGCAGGTAAAGTAAAGTTCTCCCTATAACAGGCCATGAAGGCCCAGGGGGGAGTAGAGGTATAGCTCTACTCTTTCTTTAACCTTGGCACTAGACGGGGGTGGGTGGTCAACACCACGCCCCGGCTGCTTCACCCCCAGGAATGACCTGGTATCCATTGTATAGGAGACTGGGTAGGCCCCAGGGCCAGTCTGGACGGGTGCTGAAAATCTCACCCCCACCGAGATGCGATCCCCGGACCGTCCAGCTCGTAGCAAATCGCTATACCGACTGAGCTATCCCGGCCCATGAAAGTAAAAGCAGTGGACCCGAAATGACTGAGATTGATATGGATACAACAAGTTACAAAACGCATCACACAGAACACATAAAGAAACGCTGACATTGAGTTGTTTTGGGAACAGTGATGAAGGGCTTGGTTACTGGATGATCCACATAAAGTAGTAATGGTGAAGGCTGGAGCATACAGAGGTACAGACATGAAATACAAACACCACACCAGCTACGGATCATATCTTCTACTCTAATGATGAATTTACGTAACTCAGAAATTATTAATAACCTAATGACATTAACATTCCTAAATATTTTTTGCCATCCAACACACACACACACACACACACACACACACACACAGAGGAATATTATTTTATCTGACAATTCACACCAGTCTTCACTCAGACCAATCCGCACGATGGCAATCAGCGCAATGCTTGCCACTATTCCAATCTGCTGTGAGTCAGGGTTTGTGCATTTTAGTTCAATGTATTGCAGTTGATATTAACTTTTTACTCACCACATTTAAAGAAGCTACTGGAAATGTTTTCCTTCGGCTCACAGACACGTGTCACATCTATCAAACGTGTTGTTTAATGGATGTCAAAGTTGTCTAAGTTACGTGGGCTGATGGGAAGTTACTAGCAAGAGTTTTCACATAAAATAATGTTCCGATGTGCATAATATATATAATATATAATATAATATATGTATAATGTATATAATATGTGCATACTATTATATGTACATGGACAGAGTATCAAACGTGTGTGGATTTTATGTGTACACACACTTCATGCACCAAATTGCCTTTTCTACACGTACTGGTAATTGTTAAGGTATTATGAGTGCTGTAGTTATGTACATAAATAGACCTATTATAACATATTTTGTGCTACAGACATGTTTCTGTAACTGTGTTGTATTTCTAGGTACTTCTTTAATGTGGAAGATTGTACCCTGTCCTTTACCATATCCTGTTCACTAGTATCTATGACATGCATCTATATTTATCCATCATATCAAAAGAATCTTCAAATTACCAAGAATATGCCTGCATAATGCATATGGAGTTTTGGTTTTGCGAAAATTCAGAAACATCACCTCTGCTGAATGGCGCTGATCACCAGTTACCACGGATGGTGGGGCCTAGAAAAATATGGGAAGGTTCCAGAAACAAAGCAATAACTCTGATTAGTCTAAATAACAGTCATACTGATTCAGCTGCTGTAAATCATATTTCTCCTATCCTTGCCAGCTAAGTAAATACAGCTGACAAGCTGACAGCCAGTCAGCTCATCAAGAAATGGACACCAAATATTTATAAACGTGTGCACTGGTCTGCCACTGACCATATCCTGAGCCAGTTAAATGAGGTCCACACCCTTACACCATATTTATTATACATTCATCTTAACATTCTTCTCTTATCTACTACACATAAGTTTCATGAGTAATCTTTTCCCTTGTTTCCTCACTAAAATTTTATATAGGTCTTATCATTCTTACCAGCTACAGAGTGCATATGTGTGTTCCACTTACTATACAATTTCTACATCATATCATTTGTGATTTGGATTCCACATAAAGTTCACAGCATTGTTTATGTCTGTGTCTAAAATATAAGTAACTGCAAAACAAATGTGGCTTTTCTATAATAAACGAATGGAATCGATGAACCAGACAAACTTCTGCCTTGAAAAAGACACTTATTGATACACTTTTTCCCTGAAGACAAACCTTTGGATATACAATTTAGTAAGACTATTATTACTTAAATTAGTTATTTCTGAAATGAAAAGTGACAGAAACAAACCTTTACGGTAACAGAATATGGATTTTTTTTTTGCTTCTGTTTATTGGCATTCACATATCAAAACCCCAAAGTTTTCTTCAAAAGTTCTACAACTGCCTGATACTATTACACAAGTTTTGTTGGATTGAATATTGTGATTTGATTACCTTAAACAGGTCGTGTGATATGTGCAGTATCATTCCTCTGATGGAATCTTGACATGATTATAATGATAGTCTGTTGAAGAGTTACTGTCAAAGTTAATTCTAACCTTAACATACCTTAACCTAAATTGTGAAAAAGCAAATATGTTCCTCACCAACATTATTTGTGCAGCTGATTCCAGCTCAAGTAACACCTGATTGGCCATTTTGTACAGACTTCAATTAAAATAGAAATAAATGTCGAAAATATATACTTTGGATGTCTACATATACAGAAACAAAACTCTCCTCACACTTCCATTCTCTGTGTACATTACGTCACGCTGTGTCAAAACAAATGTTCATAGCTGGCCATGTGATACCAGTGGTGGTATGACGAACTTTAACCGTACTTCTTCCGTATGTACATTCAATGTACCAATGAGAATAAAGGTCGACAAGTGCTTGCAAGAAACTCGAAGTTGCTGGTCATTCAGGGGCATCATAGAAGCCGGCAGACGAGGGTTGTAGTGTTAACGTGTGGTTAATTTACGAAGTAGTCGTTATTTCAAGGGATAGAGCGTACAAGACCTTTAAAACATGCCGCTAAAAGCTGTATGTGTTCTGAATGGAGAAGTGGTCAAGGGAACAGTGTTCTTCGATCAAGAGGTAAGTCTCGAGTTGCGTAACAATTATGCGTAGTATAAGTTCTCTGCGAGAACCCAAAAGTTTGGAAGGGCCCGATATGTTTTTAAGCACAGTTTATGTTAATTGAATTTAAAATGTTTCAAAACATGACGTTAGCAGTGTCTTGTTTGCTTATGTTCTTGTATACAATGGCAAATGTTAACCTTAAAATTGGATTGGTTTTTGGTCAAGTTATTGCTTTTCTTTCCTTTAGAACCCTGATTCTGCTGTAAAAGTAACGGGGGAAGTGACTGGTCTATCAAAAGGTTTGCACGGTTTCCATATCCATGAATTTGGGGACAATACAAATGGTAAGATTTAATTTGAATTGTAACGTTCATTTACCATAATACCACACCTGAGAGTTCATAGTTGACACACTTTAATTTATAGGCTGTACAAGTGCTGGACCACATTTGAACCCTTACCAGAAGGATCATGGTGGACCAGGGGATGAAGTGAGACATCTTGGTGACTTGGGCAATATTGAAGCTGAAAGCAATGGAGTTGCTAAAGTTGACATTGCTGACAAAGTGATTTCTCTTACTGGCTCTCACAGTATCATTGGCAGAACTCTAGTGGTAAGTTCCAGAATAGTACTAAATTGGTTAGTAAATCATTGTGTATGTTTGCAGTTGGTATTTTTGGTTAATCAGAACACTATTACAGAAGGAACCAAAAATAGCACAACTATTGAACAGCACTGCCCCCAAGTAATTCATTCCGTAATGACAACTTCATGAATATGTACATCGAATATTATGACTTAGGTGATAAGTCACCGACCTCTGATTGCGGAGGTCCAGGTTTGATCCCAGGCATGTCCACGTGGAATTTGTGGTGGACAGGATGGCACTGGGCAGGTTTTTCTCAGAGTGCTTCTGTTATCCCTCATCATCATCCTACAAGTGGTCCATACTCATTCATTCGTTCATCTACCACTGATGTTATGTAATCTTAGTAATTGACAGTATTGTTGAATAACATGCCTAAAAACATGTTCTCCATTGTGAAAAAACTTAAAAACAGCCAGATGTAACTGCCCAGAGATGGAACTGCAAGTTTATTTTTCGTTCACTCAGTAACTCCAAAGATATTCAAACCATGGCACTGTTTTTATGAAACGTTTAATTTGTAGCCCAGAAATGGGTTAGTATTTCCCTAGGGAATTTGAACACAAAATTGGGTAAAAATATAACTGAACACTAAGTGAGCAACAGTGTCATTCTATGCAAGATCTGAGGTTTTCATCGTGAACATTCATGTTGTCCGACAGTCACCAAACTACTGTGCTGTAACCAGCAAGAACGGCACTGCTTGCCTATGCTGGCATGTTCAACCGAACATTATGTTGCAGGTTCATGCTGACCCAGATGACCTTGGTAAGGGAGGACATGAGCTCAGCAAAACAACAGGAAATGCTGGCGCACGTTCTGCCTGCGGAGTGGTGGGAATTGCAAAAATCTAATGTATGCTTCGTTATATAACAGTGTTCTGCTCTGTGTATTCTGAAAGGAGCTTGGGCTTGCTTGTAATTGCAGATTCAAATAATACTGTAGGCTGCCCTCTATATACACGTGGATAGCATTTCTGCTGCGTAGGGTACAGTCAGTTGATGTATGATTTGCATATTCATTCCATACCTATGCAATAAAGAGGTTCACATTATTTAGTTCCTGTTTTCTGAAGTATTTCCTCAAATAATTATAGTGACCAAGACAGCTTGCTAGCTGAGGTACCTAACACTGTACACAGCTGTAGTTGCCTTGGTGTCGCTGCTGCTAGGCTCACCTTCAAATGGCCAAGCAGCGATGCAGAGGTAAAGGCTTATATTTTTGACAGGACCTGTGGGTTTTCACTGCAGTGTTAGTTAGCACTGGTATAAGGGACCTTGTCCATACTGTCAAGGTCAGTACTTACATACAGTCAATCCTCGCTATTCGCAGGGGTTAGGTTCCTAGAAAACCCCGTGAATATGGAAAACGCGAATACGTAACTTTTTCACTTGCACTTGCACTATGCTTGGATGCCATTATTAATTACAAACATAATAAAAAACGAGAACCGTGAGAACAAGGAAGCAGCCTCTCCTTGCTGGAGCCCATCTGCGACGCTGCGCGGTAGGCGTCTCGAAATTTTTTTGCCTGCTGCTCATGGCCATGAATAGCCGCGAGGTGCCTTGTGAATGACAAAAAATAGGTTGCACTTTATTTAGCGCGAATGAGCAAACCTGCAAACATGGAACACGCGGATAGCGAGGATTGATTGTACCAGACTATACAGTGCCACATCGTGCATATGGTTATCTTCAAAGTCACCTACGTGACGACCTAAAATATACCTACAAAAGGGCTTGGCTGTTTTCCAGGCACTTTACACCAAGAGCACAGATAAGCCTTAAGTTTATTCATTCATGTATTAATGCACTTCTTTTCACAAAAGTCATTATGTATGTGTTCACATTGGTAAGGATTTTGCTTTACAGTCTTCTTGGTCGACATTTTGAAAGAACATCTGCCCTGAAAATGGTCGTACCTATCCATAGCCCTACATGGCATCATAACGTAGGTCACTACAGTATTGGGAATTTCAAATAGTTTGACAGAGGACGGTGAGATCCACAAACAACATGGAGTGTCTTCATGTTCTGTGCGTCGCGTTACGGTCTTCTGAGATGTGAATCTGTCCGCTGCAAAGCTCTCAAATGTTGCGTATTTAACAGAGTTACACATCATTTATAGGCCATACAAAATAACCTCCTGGTGTTCGAGAGATGCGTCGGCCTGATGGGAAATAACAAAAACTACTCTGGTCCTGTAGTATAATGGTATTTAAAATATTCTGTCAGCTGTAGAGGTTATGTAGCATTAAATCCCCAACAGCAGGATGACTGTAAATGATGAACATGAAGGGATTCAGAAGGAACTGGTTATGGCCTATTTTGAGTGTGTCCAGCAGTTACTGAAATCCAAAACCCAGTTGTTTAGCTCATTCAGTACTATATATTATTACATGATAAAGTAGGACACACAGAATATAATCCTTGGCCCTAAGATTGCAGCTCCAACTTCTCTGTGAAGTCTGTAGAAAAAACACGTCATTTATAGAGCCTGAAATCTGTGTGTTAACTGCGCTTATCCGTAACATTGCAAGCATATATTTGTTAATAACAGACAAAAAGCAGTGTGATTACAGAACTTCTTCACCTGCTCCATGACTTTCATAACTGTATTGATGTAGATGGCATTCATTTATACTGCAAATATTAAAAGCACGTTAATTCTGGAGAAATCCACTTGCCTGTTATACCCCCATACATGCCTGGCTCTCCCAAGAAGTCTGTTGCCTTAGAGGTCTTTATTTGTAATTTTTAAAACAGAAAAACACATTTTATGTTGCATTCACCGTGCATTTTTGCTTAATTGAACAATTTATACCAACAAATGCACACAGACATATAATGTCTTTATTTATAGTTTCTTTTATTAATAGCTTTCCCCAATACGTATTTCGGCGTGTTCACATCTTCATATTCAGGGGGTCGTTGAAGTTTTTAACATAGACCAATATTTATAAAATGTATCGTATTATACATAACTATGGCTGTTACGATGTATTTTATAAATATTGGTCTATGTTAAAAACTTCAACGACCCCCTGAAGATGGCGATGCAAACACGCCAAAATACGTATTGGGGCTAGCTATTAATAAAAGAAACTATTGACATTATATGTCTGTGTGCATTTGTTGGTATAAATTGTTCAAGAAAAACACATGTTCAACCTGACAAAACAACAGATGTGGGGGGAGAAATTCCAAGGTCTACAAATATTATGTTGTACTCACACATTGGAATTACATCACTGAAAAATACTGAAAAGAATCCTACAGTTATCCACAGCTTTTTTTTTTGAAAATGTTCCAGTGTATGAACCTCAGAAAGTAACATTTTGAAACACCCTGTGGCCTGTGAGCACTGTGTTTCAACAGGGATGGACTCTAATTACTTTGGTGTAACACTGCTTGTTGATCTTGAAGCTCCATTGCTAATCGTACCGTTATCAAGTAACGCCACTGGGCAGAGTCCTTCTCAAGAAGTAAACAGCTACAGGACAAACCTGCAGTCTCTATTACATTCAGATCAGCCTGACACTATTCTCTATACTGTGAAACTTAAGTGCTCTTCTGAATAATTTATTTATGAACGTCCTGTTCTTTGAGCAAACAGTACACTGTATATCTTATCATGAACTTTGCCCACTAGGATACCGAGTTCTAAAGTTGAAAAATATTCCGTTTCAAAAATTCTATTACTGATATGCAAGCAGCAGAACACTCGACTGGATAACACAGTACCGGTAAGTGACGTTACCACATTATCAATACTGTGCTCAGTGACACATTCTGTAAGTGCACTGTATGGCTCAGATCCTCAATATATGACATAAGAAATGTAAATACACTATAAGACTAAAGACAGGATAATTAATTAATATAGACAATCGCTGCAGGCCACCATTGCCTGCAAGTCTATCATTATGTATATGTTTATAAAATTTCTAACCATTCTTATACAAATAAAGGCATAAATTACAGCATACTGCTGCATAAATGTATACTCCAAATCATATAAATTCCAGAATGTAAACAGAGGAATAATGTTATGTCCTGCGCCCAATATTCATTTTAGGAGGCATTGGCAAACTTCTTTTGTGGGGTTGCCAGTCTGCATGAGGGTGCCTACTACTTGCACCCCTCCATACCATAGCGATCAGAAGATAAAACCCACCTACACACTTCGCAGCAAATTCAATTACAGCTATACATATAGGTGTGGAAGCTTGTATAAAAACTGATATTTCTCTCATGACCTGAAGAGAGTAATCTCCAACACACCTAACGGAATGAAGGATGCCAGTTACGCAAGCTACAATCAACACAGCCATGAAACGCACGAGTCTTTTGGCATTGGGCAACGTAATAACCGAAACGAAATTTGTCATTATTTCTTCCATTATATCCCCCCATTTTTGTTTCACTTTATCCCAGTTATCGCCACTGTCAGCATTCGCTGTTCCAGTTTCTGATGTCTCTTGCCGTGTACCCTCGACTCCCTCTGATTCACTGAACTTCGTTGTATTTGTGGATGTAACATCTACAGGTCTGTAAACGATAGGACAAGACAACATGAAAAAAGGACAGAGACAATATTTTACAGCTTACAGAAGCATTATACAGCACTGCCAGAATCATGGTTTCTTTGGGTACACATGCATATGAACACAGTTACACCATGTGCATTCCATGTGCTGAAATCGAGTATAGTAAAGGTAAAGCAATCCCATTACAGGCCCTTAGGGTTCCAGAAGGTTGAGGCTCACAGATTTATAGACAATCGGCACATGAAAGTGGTAAGTTTGTCAGCCCTATGCACCGGCTGCCTTTACACCCCAGGAAATATTCCTGGTACTCATTTCTGTTAGAGGCTGAGTTGACCTCAGGGCCATAGTGCGACCGGAAGGATTATGTCAATGAAAAATTCCAATGACAGCATCGGGAATCAAACCCGCAACCTTCCAGCTTGTAGCGCAGTGCCTCAACGAACTGCGCCACCGTGTGCCCCGGCATTGAGTATAGTAAACATACATAATAGATCAACAAATTGAACTATGCAGTCTAACATAACATATTTAGACTGTATCTTTCAGTCTGTTGATAAATTATGACAGCCATCAAGTAAATATTCTATGAGAATTCTGGTGGCAGAATATGACATGCAGGTGTGTGCTAAAGACAGTTAAGTACACATTCAGCTTATAGTAGAGTCTAATAAGTGACTTCAGCTTTTGGGGTTTAGCTGATGTCACAAAACAGACGCAGGTCACAAGAGCCCAAGGACAACTACACTGAAAACTCTAGCATTCTGGGATGTGACACTCTGTCATTGGTCATTTCCAGTGTTTCGAAGGATCACGGTGCCCAACAACACACCTTCACATCCCAGAACACACGAATCTTCAGAATCTCACGTCTGATGAGCGTAGTAAAAGCTGTTCCAGACTCGGACACTCATGCAGTTTACCTTGCACATTTTAGACGCAGGATCATTTCATTGTCAACAAATTTAACTTGTCTGATTTGGAACCAGTAATGTCCAAATGCCAAGTTATGCAACTTGACCCATACAGCACACTCTGCTGGGGCTCCAACACAGTCAGGTCCTGAAATGAGGTTCTTTACAGGTCACTAAATACATGCATTTAAATCAAATTACTGTGAATTTAATTATTTGTACCAACAAATGCACTAAGACAGTTTTTTCACTGTTTTCTTTATTATAAGGATGCCCCAACACGCATTTCGGCAGTTATTCTGCCATCATCAGGGGGTATTTTAAGTGAGTTTTTACATAGACCAATTCTTTGGGTTATGTCATAACAGTGAGTCAGTATTTGTTACCACATCGTAAAAAATTTTTTGTGGTATTGTTAAGCTGCTAAAAGTTATTAAAATTTAAAAAATTACAATAAAATCAAATAGTATGTTATACTACCCTCTATAGTATAATTATTAATTAATGGCAGCATGGTCCTATTTTCAGCATGTGTTCCAGTTATCTGTGTGTTATGTTGTTGGTAGGACCTCCTTCGCTCCTGTCTGTGTGGTTAACACACAGATAACTGGAACACATATGAAAATAGGACCACGCTGCCATTAATTAATAATTATACTATAGAGGGTAGTATAACATACTACTTGATTTTATTGTAATTTTTTAAATTTAATAACTTTTAGCAGCTTAACAATACCACTAATTTTACAAATTTTTTTACGATGTGGTAACAAATACTGACTCACTGTTATGACATAACCCAAAGAATTGGTCTATGTAAAAACTCACTTAAAATACCCCCTGATGATGGCAGAATAACTGCCGAAATGTGTATTGGGGCATCCTTATAACAAAGAAAACAGTGAAAAAACTGTCTTAGTGCTTTTGTTGGTACAATTAATTCAATTATAAAAAGATGCACGGTGAATATAAAGTCAAATTACTGTGGATTATAGGTGCAAGCAGATACAACATTTAGTAAGAATAAATGATACACACATTTCTAAGACAGTGTATGAATACATTAAAACTGGCAGTAAAAACACAGCATCACCAAGGAAAAGAAAGAACAGACCCAACACCCATGAAGACAGAATAAGCCTGGAATGTATTTTGAAGTTACTCATTCCATGCATTTTGCTTAACATTCATTTATAAAACGACGTCAATGCACAAATTACAAGCATACATGAAAGTATGGTCTTTCACCACTCATACATGTTTCGGCACATCCGTGCCATCCTCAGGGAGTTTGTACACCAAATTTAAAAGTTGCTAAAGCAGTATTCATTATATTAGCATTCAGCAGCTAAATTTAAATTGGAGGGTGGCTGATGTACATAAACATAATGGATCGAACATAACATTAGATGTTTGTATACACAGATGAATGCCGAAACAGTATAATTTATACGGAATTTTAACCATGCTCTATAATTCATATATTTTACATCAGAACTGCAAAAATCAATATGATATGTATGTAACACTTGTATAATGTATTATACTCATATTTATGTACATCAACCACCCTGCACTTTAAATTTAGCTGGTGAATACTATAAATAATGATACTGCAGACGTAATTAATTATCACACATTTTTCAACCAACAAAATGCACACTTTATTACACCATACAACTTCTTTCTATAATAAAATTAATCCAACATGTTTCGGTTTTCCAGTGGAACCATTATCAGGGATTTAAACCTTGGTTTTACACATATTTATAACATAACAAACAATTGGAACTTATTAAAAGTTAAAGTGGATTTTCTCTGTTGTTATAAGTAGGTCCACTGCGTATCAGGAGTTTTGTTGTCCCAGCCTTCCACAGACAACAAAACTCCTGATACGCAGTGGACCTACTTATAACAACAGAGAAAATCCACTTTAACTTTTAATAAGTTCCAATTGTTTGTTATGTTATAAATATGTGTAAAACCAAGGTTTAAATCCCTGATAATGGTTCCATTTGAGAACCGAAACATGTTGGATTAATTTTATTATAGAAAGAAGTTGTATGGTGTAATAATAAGTGTGCATTTTGTTGGTTGAAAAATGTGCGATCAAATGGAAATGCACGGTGTGAACACTACTATATAAAAAAAGTATTTAATTAAGTTTTAGCAAATTTTAAATTTGGTTACAAACTCCCTGAGGATGGCACAGACGTGCCAAAACATGTAGGAGTGGTGAAAGACCATCCTCTTATGTAATTTGTGCATCAACTTTGTTTTATAAATGAAAGCCTGGAATGACTTATGCCCTGTTGTTGCTGCTGACGATGACAATGAACCCAGTTTATGCTACTTTGTAGGTGCCAACAAGCTATGCAAACTGCATCACAGAATTTGCACAGTCCTCTTTAAGCACCAGCGGTTCTCACGGAAGTCAAAATTAAAACTGTGGTCTTCTTGGACAGTACATCATATAGTTGGTATAATTACATGACACTGCATAAGCCCAGTGTAAGTGTTGGACCAGTCTTAGGCCAGCTTGCTTTCACAAGCATGTTCACAGCATCATAATTTGAAAAACCATGCTGGTACAAAACTTGAAGAACCTCCTGCCTTCAGCTTACGTTAGAAGAAGAGTTATTTATTTTATAGTACAAATTTTCTGAGGTTTCAGTGTTTACAACCAATGAAAAGTTCTGTCCCAAATATTTACCAAAGGAAAAGAAATGAAGGGTGGAATGACTTTTCTACCCTGAAAATGGAGACAGCAGGTTCCTCCAAAATGTTGGCACCCATCGACCAACTCAAGGCTCGCCTTTGTATAAAAAAAAGCTTGCTACTGGACACCACCTTGGTCCACTTCAACCCAGGTCACAGCTTCAGAATGTTTCTGATAATATCCATTTCTTACGTTATCCTCGCAAGTATTTATTTCACCTTCCAAGTATTCTCAAAGGTGCTGAGTTTTTCCCCCAACCTACATTTTGTGCACATTTCTTACCTAAATAATTAAATACATGGAATGTAACTTCATTCAGAAGTTGGCAGTTGCTCAGGTGATCAAATAAATCCCTGCACTCATGTGAAAAAGTCAGATGCTCCTATGAAGCATAAGATGGCTTCACAGATGTACTGCGTAGTGTTGTTATTGTAGCCAATTATATGATATTTGGAGTAATGACTCCATACACAATGCAATGACAGATCCAAGAGATTACACGAAATCTGCATGATTACGAACGTAATGACAGAATTGTACTTTTGTAATATAAATATTGCACTATTTGTTATTACAGTACCTGTAATTCCCACCCATGTTTTTGGGGACGTGTAAAAATTTGTAAGCCTCTTCCTAACAGTGCACAAATCTCTCTGCAGATCATACTCTGATTCTGTAACGACCACCACATCTCTGAAATGTGACATTGACAATACGTCAAACACTTCAGCATAATTTGAATTTTACTGATAGTTCATTCAGTTCAGAACTATGCTAATTTACCTGTAAGATCCTAAAGATTCCACAAAACGTCGTTCCTTGTAATGGCCAAGGAAAAATCTGTTTATTAACATCTGTTTGGCAAATATCTTAATTTCTTGCCCCTCTGTTAGTTCTTCTGTTATGTCATAACTGGGAGTTTGCACACCTGGGCCCTTTTCTCCAGGTACATGGATATATGACATTATGTCCAGCAAAGAGTTGGTGTGCCGAATACCACTGGAAAAAATGTTTCTACCACACTACTTTCTCCATATATGTACTCAATATTCACTTTTGCTAATCTGGCTGTGTATTATATGGCTGGTATTCTGGGAATAAAAATAGATACGCTTTCCAAATTATGCATTTCACTAAGTTAATACACATTTGCATGATTTGAGGCTTCTGCCACAATGTAAACATGACCTTCCCTATTCTGGAATGTTATGCAGCGGTAATTGATAGTTGGGTACCGACGTTTCGGGACAGCCTATCGGTCCCATCTTCGAGCAGCGTCAAGCAGTCTTCTGCTTTAACATGGGACCAATAGGCTGTCCCGAAACGTCGGTAACTACCGATCAACGCTACGTAACAACCCAGAAGAGCGAAGACCTTAATAATATAGCTTGCACAAGGATCCACATAATATTGAAACCAATCGCAAAATGCTAATAGTGAAATGTAAGTAAGAAGTTAAATAACAATGCTTTTCTGTACAGGCGTTGCTTTCTTAGAGCACAAGTGGTGCACCGGCGCACGTAGGGTATTTCATGCTATTCATGTATGCATAATACTATTACATGCCAAGCTAAAAAGATGTCTATGTTTACACATACATAAAGGGGTAACTCTTCCACGTCTTATTTTGAGGTGGAATTATACTACGAATTTTTTACTACCCAAAGTACCCACAGCAGTTCCTTTAATGCTTACACGCAGCACGGATAAATTGCGGACAACTACGATATGAAGAACTGTGTACGAGGTCATTAGACAGATGACGTGTGTAAAAAATTAAAAGTATTTATGATCTGTGATTTCAAAACGAGGATCATCTCTGATCATCTGGTTTATGTAGTACACAATCAATGTCGTCACGATGCTAGCGTAAAACTGTCCAGCGTGTAATTAGTGTGTCCATGGTACACATCTGACGTATGCGTACAAAATACGTATATATAATAACACTTCATTTTGTCACTACAGTGATCGGCATTATCATAAATTAGTAGTTATACACATGTATGTACAAGAAAGTATCATAAAATTCGACATACATACGTATTTATTCATTTATTATGTACCCGTCACTGCAGAAGAGCAGGATATTTGATTTAAAGTATGCATGTTGTTGGCGTTTGTCACACAGCAAAACTGGGCGAGCGGACCCAACAGACAGGCATGCATGCCCTCGGCAGGATTCGAATCCACAATCGCAGCAAGCAAAATGGCCGCAGACCCACGTCTTTCACGACGCGGTCATTGGGATCGGCATTATGCATGATTAGCAACTGGAAATAAGGAAGTGGACATAGCCTGTAAAAAAACGTACCCTCTCAGGATTGCCTGTAAGGATGCAGAAGAAATCACCCCCCAAAAAAAAAAAAAAAAAAACCCAAATCCATCAGATAGCTGGTCTCCAAATTGAGATTTGAAACTAGACCTCCAGCATATGAATCATGCATGCTAAACATCTAAAAATAACACCCGGTTCCAATCAATAAAAAGTCACACTTTTCTCTTGCTAAAGGCTATCAGCTTTTCACAGTTCATTCTGGATGACATCTCATACATCGTATCCTTTACAAATGCATTTATGCCATATTTGTTTGCATACTGATATTCTAACTTGTGACATCAGCATTTACCTAAGCTTCCACTCTTCAACTCACGGTCAAAACAGTACATCCATATTTTGCAGTGGAACGCCAATACAGCATTGCAGCCCACTCCACTGTGTATCACAACAATTTGAGAGCATTAATTATGGAAAAATTCACAACAGCTGAATCAACTGTTTAAAGATGGGGTGGTAACACCATTTTTGTCTCTGTAGCAGGAGAAGAGGCTCCATCTTTCTAGTACACAACACCCAATTTGCATGCATTCTGGCTAACATTTATGTCCTGATTACATCAACATGCAAGAAAGTGTGACCAACCAAAGCAGAGGGGTCACAAGGAACACAGAAATGAAGAGTGAAGTACAAAATTAACTGTATCAGAAACATAAAAGTACATACACAGATGATCAAAGAACTCCACAAATTATTATGTACTTCACGTAAACACTATGTAATCACATACACTTGGGCATGCATGGGATTTATGGGAGCTTTACACTCCGTTGTCATATAACTGGTAATAAACAACAGAATGCGACTACAATCCTAAATAAGATCACTACCATCACAAAAGTACATCAAATCACACTGAGATACTTTGAGGTTCTCACAGTGGTGCTGCTGAAGATTGTTCTAGGATGATATGCACTGTCGAGTAAATATTTTGAGACATTTTGGAGGACTGAAGAGCCTTAATCTTCATAGTCAATTCCAAGAGTGGACTGATGCACATCTACGTTTCGACCTCCACAAGGTCATCATGAGGATTTTCCCATCAACAAGATGGTGAGTAACTAAGTATATCGTCAAAATATATTATGACTGTGTGATGAATTGGAATGAGTGTGGGTGGAAGCAATCATGTTCTAATTTGAGGTTCTCTCTTGGCTGCTGTCTCTTGGTGTTGAGGAAAGCCATGAAAAACCTCAGTTAGTATAGCTGATGACATGGCCAAAACTTGAAATGACAAATCATCAAGTCAGAATTTTGTAATTTATAAATAAAACATGCAACGAAGTAAACACTTGTGACAACTCGTGTACGTAAACACTTGTGACAACTTGTGTCCGCAAACACTTGTGACAACTGTGTACGAAACACTTGTGACAACTTGTGTACTATTACTGAAATGTACACTGCACAATGACCAAGTCACCTCATAGTATAAAGTTACAAAATTGTCCATATAGCCTCTTAAATGTACGTAAATAATATAAGGGTCACTATTTTAAACGATAACTATAAGTTCCCACTTCCTACCTGCTCATTTATTGTATTAATGTGGCTCACTCAGCCAACTGCCCACATGCAAAGTGCAGTAGTTGTGGGAAGAGACCAACAATAGTAATCAGATAACATCACAGCAATCTGTACGATATACAAGTCTATACAGTAATACACTTTATGCAACTTTGGTATCTGACTGCAGCACTAGTACTCTACCAATCTATTCAGCACCAGAACAAAACGCAATGTAACATTTAACATGGCGGACAGGACACACACAACTGCAGATATTAGTCTCACATAATAAACACTTCCAAATAAGAAACAGAAAATCTGCTTTCAAACAGGAGGACTTTGTGAAACGTGTCTTTTGGACTGCATGATCAGTGGGGACTGGCCAGGGTGTCAGCTTGCCCGATGGCAAGTGGGCCCCCTTAAACATTAGATAATATGTTAAAAATGTTAATGACCTTTTTAGTAGCTTGAAAATACAGGGCATACACAAACGAATGGTGCGGTTTTAAAGTGTTCACCATTAAAACCGCACCATTCTTTTGTGTATGCCCTGTATAATAGAAGTTCCAATATTATTACTGTATGCAACTAAAATTTACGTTGTATTACTATTTTGATAAAAACATTTTAATAAAATCCACCATTTATTTAAAATGAAAAAAAAAAATAATTTAAAAATTCAATTATGACAATCTGTATTTACATTTAGTATCTACTGTATACTGCCAGTAATATGTACAATATATGTACACTGTAATTACTAAAAAATATACATTTATTTCGCAAAAATTTTAATTGTACCTTTTTTCCACTTATGTATTTTTTGAAATTTTATTTATTTCTTATAAAAATTAAATTATAGCCTTATAGTTGTGGGTGGGCCCCCTTTGTCTCCTGGCAACCAATATTTTTAGACCCAGTCCGCCACTGTGCATGACCCTTGAGGATGGGACAGATAAGACTGTCCTGAAACGTCAGTAACTACCAACCAATGCTGCATAACGTCCCACAAGAGCAAAGATCTTTCAAAACATGCTTGTTAGATGAGATGTGTCTGCCAGCTAAATGAATACATGTCCAGCAACTTCTTTAAATATGGTGTACAAAATCTAAAATGAATCACAATATACTATTTGAGCATGCGTAACCTTGACCTCCAACTCACAACAAAAAGGGACAATGGTGAGCACAGTGCTGTCTACCATCACCCTGAATGTTCTGAGCGAACAGCGATGCAAGCTGTCAGATACAATACTGTCCCTGTAGAACACACATCAGCTAACCACTCACATACATATTCCCATATCATATGAACACAATAACACACAAACAGCTGGCACTGTGCTTATGGAAATGTTTTTGCATCTCAGAATTACATATACCATATTTTGCAAGCCACAAGACACAATTTTTTTCCCTGGAAAATAATGTATAAAATTATCCTGCATGTTACAGGCTCAATTCTTGGACCGCTATCGTTTCTACTACATATAAATGACCTCCCAGTAAATATTCAGTGGGCAAAATTGGTATCACTTGCAGAGAATATCAACTTGCTGGTTATTGAAAAGGATGAAAGTGCTCTTCAACATAAAATTAAAAATGTTACGATGGAATTAGAGTCCTGGTTTTACAAAAACAATAGCAGTGTTGTTGCATACTAGACAAAATATAAATCCCTTAAAACCAAAAGTTACTTTTAATAAGATGGATATTGGCTATACATCAGAATTAAAATTTCTAGGCATATATATCACAGAAAATCTGAAATGGAATGTTCAAGTAAAGCATTTAAGCTAAAAACTCAGTAAAGTATACATTATTAAATCTCTGAAGAATGTAATGAGCCCGCACATAATAATAAGTATTTATCAAGCAAATTTTCAGTCACTCCTGAGATATGGTATGATTTTTTGGGGTGGGGATAACGAAAGTATTAAAATATTTAAATTGCAAAAAGGTATTCTGCAAATAATGAGTGATGTTAGTAAATGTACATCCTGTAGAGAGATATTAAAGGATTACAGTATACTCACAGTTGCTCTTCACACTGTTATCACCGTGCATTTTTTAATCAAATTAAATAAACCAACAAATGCACTATTTTGACCACTTTAATATAGCCGTTGTCCTATTTAACCCTACACGTGTTTCGGACCTAGGTCCAACTTCGGGGGGTTACAATGTTGTTAAAGTACTAAAATAAGCACATATTAAGACAAATGTACAACACTTTCGTACCACTATTGTGGTACAATGGTGTGGTTAAAATATAAAGCCATAAATATGTATATATTTAAAACCTGATTAAAATCGTAAAATGTACATGACGTTCACTGTTGCGGAACTACTGGCGTGTTTTACGTCCACAGGTGCGTATTCTTACGTGTTATGGTGCTGCTTGTACTATCTTTTCGTGGCGGTGTGTGTAGGGAGACTGCAACAACATTATAACCCCCGAAGATGGACCTAGGTCCGAAATACGTGTAGGGTTAAATAGGACAAAGGCTACATTAAAGTGGTCAAAATAGTGCATTTGTTGGTTTATTTAATCACAGTTGCTTGTTTATACACAATTGATATAGCATATTACATTAAACAACATAAACAGTGTCTGGAACAAAATGCACAAATTCACAAACATGATACGGGAAGAAGATCGGATCTACACGTTCATTTCCGCAATACAGATCGTTTTTAGGAAAAGTGTCATAAACAGAGGAATTAGACTGTATAACAAGGCTCCAGATTACATTAAAGAATTGGAAAAAGACAAAGCATTTAAAAGAGAGTTGAGATCCTTTCTGTTACAACAGGCATTTTATTCAGTGGATGAATATATGTCATTCTAATTTCATGTGTTTTATATGACTATGTGAGTCTTATAAGTTGTGTCTGTTTTAAGATGGTATTGTTGTTTTGTTATACCGTATATTCTCGAATCTAATCCGCACCCTTTTTACAGTTTTAGAGGGCTAAAAAATCAGATGCGGATTAGATTCGCGGTCTAGAGCTGGATTTTGGAAAAATGATTGAGCTGCTGTACGTGCCGTAAGAACAATACAATACAATAATCTATTATTTTATTATTTATTATTATAATAATATAATAATTGGGTCCAGTGAATTTCCTTCGTGACGCCTCACACCCGCTGATCGCTGCCTTGTGTTTCCGCCATAGTCGAACGTTGCTTTCATCAACTCCAAAAATTGCAGCGGCTTTGCGGTTTCCATTCTCCTCTGCGCACCGAATAACTTCACGTTTGAACTTTGCCGTATATGAGAGTCGTTTCGATTTCAGGTGTCCCTCTTCCATAACTACGGTACATGACAAATTGGAACAAGCACCTCCCACGTTTCAACAACTAAGGCTCAGCTGGCTTCAGACGAGATTGCGCACGTCTGTTGAGAAAGGCCCCGCCTCTATCGGTATGACTCATTGGCCACAGGCGTAGCGTCGGATTTTAACGCATTGGTAACATCCAATATTATTCAATCAGTCGCCCCGTGGGCAAGGGGTGGTTGAAGGAAAGGTGCGGATTAGAATCGCGAACTAACTTTTTTTCGTTTAAGAAGTCGCCAAAAACTGGGTGCGGATTAGATTCGGATGCGGATTAGATTCGAGAATATACGGTATATTGTATTGATGTAGATGTATTATAAGTTGTTTTGTAATTTACATTATACGAGCACACTGAATTTGACATGTCCAATGTTGCATTTTTGGTGACTAAATGGATGACTAAATAAACTAAACTAAACTAAACAGTCTGAAGGTGCTTCAATACGAGTAACGTGTTATTTTTCTCCAAATTTGCCTTCTAAAGTGTTTGTGGACCTTATTATAGTTACAGATCATCAATGTTCAAAACATGAAGACGAGCAACTGGCAGATGTAAAACTGTAAATGAAGTACTATGACTGACATGGTAGAGTGCTAGTGACAGAACGCAGTAACATGCTGCAGTGAGATCAATACACTTGCATCACAATGCACATATTATCGCAGTGGCACCGTGAAATTTAGGATCATCAGTGAACTACGAATTACATTAACAGGTAAGACAACACTGAATACATCTAAACAATTGTATGAGTGAATACAAAAGTGGTTCTCTTACTGGATGACAGTTTGAAGGAAATACCTTAGAATATTACAAAAGGCATGGCACAATCCTGACACGATTCCAGTCATATGGAATGTGACATTGTGTAATTTGGCAGCTAGAAGTCTTCTACTCTGAATATGGAGGCAGCAGTTGTGTCTGTTCCCTATGTACCAGTCTAACACACCAAGAAGATATTAACCATAAGACCAACTGCTGTGACAATTCATAGTGTCTGCAGGTACATGAGTTGGGGTAACCATTTCAGGATTGCTGCCATACATTTGCCTCTTACTGTAGGCATTGTACCAGTACAGTTTCTGTCATAACCAGTCTGGCCAACTATCACTCATGTTAAAACATTTTTTACATACTTCTGTGTCAAGTGCTGTAAGTGTACATTGCGATATTCTAACTTGCAGGTAGGGTTGCCAGGTCCTACGTTTTTCCCTAAGCTTTACGTTTTTTTCAGTATGTAAAACACGATAAACAATTGTTAAAAAGGGCAAAATGTCAAGATAAGTACAATTAAAATATCAGATAATTTGAATTTTCTTGTATTTTTTAAAACTAATTTTGTCGACAAAAATCTTCCTTTTTTTTTTAAAGGAAAACCTGGTAACCCTACTTACAGGTGAGGCACCAAACTGGTACATTACACAACGTGTATAGTGTACTGGTAAAGTGTTTGATCTGTAAGTTAGAAAATAACACCATGCAGGTATGGCATTTGGAGGATTAAATGTGGAAAAAGTAACATACTGTCACTCAGCACGACTGACATTCCATGACCACAGCCGCACACAGCCAAGTGCTTTCTGGTGCTTGCCCTGAATGGTTAAACAGGCACTACACTTACAGGTCCTCACAGTCCTGTGGCACCTGTCTGCATACCAGTGAAGCAAAGTATGACAGAGCCAGGCGAGTGTAATAACGGGCAGACTAGGATACACTTTGCCGTGAGTTCTTCCTGTACTTAACGTCATGAAGAATAAGAGAATGTGGAAGTATATGAAGGATGTTCAACAAGTGAAGTTCCCTAGACCATAAAACTGAAATGGGAAGTCATTACAATGTTAAATGTAGCTCACTTTTTCACTTACGTATCATTATTTTTCAACATAAACCCCAATGACATTGATGCATTTGTCCCACACTGCATTCAAAACTATTAATGAACAGACATTTCCGCTTTGTTATTATTGTGAAAGTCCCATCCTCCGACACATTTGTCAGTTTTCCAAAATAAGTTCCTACACTCACGCTGCATTCACATCCATTCTTGATGTGCTGGGACATCCAGCACCATCATGGATGTCTGTTTGAAACGTTCTTGAACTCTCTGCACTATTTTCTGAAACCATCATTTTACACCTCTATAAACCTGCAGTGAATTTGATTAGGGGAAACATGCTTTACCCACGAATCAGGCAATGAACTTCCCCGTGCAACCAAGTTTCCAGTGTTGTTGCTATTACACATCAACATGCCCATGAACAGCATCTGACTGACTGAATCTTGTTCCATCTGTTGCGTGTTACCCCTACTACAAGTGTTGCCTCCTACCAAAAAAATAAAACGCTTGTCTAACAAAAAACTTGCAGGCTAGCGTACCTGACTTACTGAACACGTCTCATAGCTTGACACATCTGGCTCTGACTCAATGGAAGTTAGTGGTCAGCTTCACCTGCTGGCTCCTTTACCTTCAGGGAAGGGGGCCCCCGGACTATGTGGCAGCACATCCCAGAAGGCACTAATCGTCAACTCACCGCAGTGAGAACCTTCAAGTCTCACACTGCAAAGTATACAGCATTTTATATTATCTGTACCTGCATTTCAGTAATTAATTATTTATTCCAACAAATGCACTACACTATTTTAGTGTTTTCTTGTCCCTACATATGTTTCGGCACTTATAGTGCCATCTTCAGGGGTGTCGTCGAGAGTTCATAATCTTCAATGCATCTAATTCACTTTCACAACTTATAATTATTGTAAGTCACAAGAAAATAAGCTAATCACTACCAACAGGAAGATAAGTGATACTAAGTGACAGTGACTTACAATAAGTATAAGTTGTGTAAGTGAATTCGATGCACTGAATATTACAAAGATTATGAAATCTCGACGACACCCCTGAAGATGGCACTATAAGTGCCGAAAAATATGTATGGACAAGAAAACACTAAAATAGTGTAGTGCATTTGTTGGAATAAATTAATTAATATACACCATTTGTTAGGTTTTGGCCAGTGACAAACTTAGCACTGCTGGTGAATGGGCCTACTCTGTACATGAGGTGCCAACGACACGTACTTGTTTTGTTTCACCCACCAATCCATTACTGCTGTTTGTGTACAACCAACTCACTCCAAGCCTTGCGCTTGAAAATTTCTGGAATCAAAAACAATTCTTTCAGAGACAAAATATTTCACTTGTTTCAGTACACTGCAACACATTTTAAGGTGCACTGCATCCCTGTGGAGCTCCGTATATCAGCACACACACTCAGAACTGTCAAACAGAATTTTATGAAATTGTACATTGGAGAATTTTACAAAATATGCATCAGGAATTTCAATCTTCACTTTTATCAGGCAGTTTCAACAATCACTTTATGTGAAGACTCCTTATGCATTCTGCATGCATCTCAAATCCAATTCATTAAACATTTATTGGAACAAGAAAAATTCTGAACAAAAGCTGCCTTAAGAGAATGAAATACATATTTCATGAACAGTACACTTTTCCTAGAAGTACTACTTCAGCAATGGTCATAATGCAACATAACCATCATGCAGTGTAAAAAACAGAAGGTGGTGACTGTTTTTAGAATACACTGAAATCATATTTATTTTACCTTTTAACATGCGTTCATTCTGACAAGTTTTCAGTGTTGACAGGAAAGAAGCTGAAGTTTGGGATTACAGTCTTCTGGAATGTAATGCGGTAGTTTTTTTGTAGACTTTGCAGCTACTTAAAATTTCACATGATAAAGACATCTAAAATGAAGAGATACAATTCAATGTACAGTAAAACTCGCTTAAGACGTCCCCGGTTAAGACGTTTTTCCGCATAAGACATCAGGACAAAAAAGCACCAAAATTCTCCCATTTGATTAACATTACACATTGCACTTTTAATACGTCCCCACATAAGAAAATTTCCCACCTAAGAAGTAACAAAAGTTGACGACGAAACAATTTTTTTACCCGTTTAATACATTTTCTGTATCAAAATCTTAAAACAATTTCCCCGTGTTTCCATTTGTTCTGTTTCCAAAATACATCATTCATATAGGTTAATCTCCAAGGTCATTTCCGCAAGTTTTACACAGCAGAATGAAGCAACCTCATGGCATGGGGGTGTTGTATTTCTCCTGCGATGCAGAGACTACAGTCAATCAGTCAGTCCCCATTACTCGGTCTCTGTCGCTCTCCCATCATGATGACCGAAAGAATGTATTGGGCGGCTGGAAGCCTATCCTAGCTGTGACCTGCATCTGGCAACACTGACATGTGGAAGCTGACTTGCCGCTTCAACTGGCTGGGCACTAGGAGGGAACTCAGACACCAACAACATTTGAAGAAGTTTAGGCGTGCTAGCCGACACCACCCGGGGTTCCACCTTGCTGGCGTGGAGTTCTACCATGTGGCGCGGAAGTCATGGAGGTGGAAGCCACCCCACTGGTGGGGACAGCAGTCTGACGCCAGATGCGTGGGTGCTTGCACGCGACAACTTGTTTAAACGTAATTTATCGGTGGTAATATAAATGCATAGTGGTGTAGCGCGATTGTGAAAAATTTGTGGGGATTGTGTGCAGATAAGTTACATCAGCAATTCCAGAAAATAAATTCAGGACACTGCAGAGTTAGCGAAAGTGACTGGAACTACTGACCTCTCCTTATGGTCTTGGAAAAGTACCGTATATTCTCGAATCTAAACCGCACCCGAATCTAATCCGCACCCAGTTTTTGGCGACTTCTTAAACGAAAAAAAGTTAGTTCGCGATTCTAATCCGCACCTTTCCTTCAACCACCCCTTGCCCACGGGGCGACTGATTGAATAATATTGGATGTTACCAATGCGTTAAAATCCGACGCTACGCCTGTGGCCGATGAGTCATACCGATAGAGGCGGGGCCTTTCTCAACAGACGTGCGCAATCTCGTCTGAAGCCAGCTGAGCTTTAGTTGTTGAAACGTGGGAGGTGCTTGTTCCAATTTGTCGTGTACCGTAGTTATGGAAGAGGGACACCTGAAATCTAAACGACTCTCATATACGGCAAAGTTCAAACGTCAAGTTATTTGGTGCGCAGAGGAGAATGGAAACCGCAAAGCCGCTGCAATTTTTGGAGTTGATGAAAGCAACGTTCGACTATGGCGGAAACACAAGGCAGCGATCAGCGGGTGTGAGGCGTCACGAAGGAAATTCACTGGACCCAAGAAAGGACCATTTCCTGAAATTGATGATGCAGTCTTCACGTTTTTTCAAGAGAGACGCAAGACTGGACTGTTTGTGAGTTATGATCTACTCGCGAGGAGGCGATAAAGAAGGCCAGATCTTTGAACATTCCTCGAATTATGAGTGATGACGGCAAGTCTGATGAATAATAAATTATAATAATAAATAATAAAATAATAGATTATTGTACTGTATTGTTCTTACGTTGTTTATTAATTACGTTAATTACGTTATTGTTATATTGTACAGCAGCTCAATCATTTTTCCAAAATCCAGCTCTAGACCGCGAATCTAATCCGCATCTGATTTTTTAGCCCTCTAAAACTGTAAAAAAAGTGCGGATTAGATTCGAGAATATACGGTATGCACATTTTCTGCAAAGCAACACAATGTCCTAGAGCATACACTTCAGAGCCTACAGAATCTGAAGATGTATACTGCTACTGTTTTTTAAAAAAAGAGCAAGACAACCCACGCTTGACAAATATTTCAAGGAAAAGTAAACATCTGGAATGAAGTGTGAACTTGCGAATGAAAAGTCAGTGACATAGTTAAAGATGTAAATAAAACTGTGAATGAAAAGTTACAGACAAAATGGTTTGATGGTCAAATACAGGTGAGAATGTGTTAAGACAGCTGCAAATTATAAAACTTCAGCACACATACGTAATACCAAAGGACCTGACACTTTGAATCACAACTTTGTTTGCATAAAATCTATCAAAAAAAAAGGCAAATGGAATTCTTCCAAATGCCTGAACAGTAAATACTACTAGATCTACCACACAAACTTTCACCCACTTGAAATTGAAAACTGTGCATAAAGATAAAGGTCACCCTAGAACAGGCCATGAAGGCCCAAAGGGGGAGTTGAGGTATAGTTCTACTCTTTCTTTAACCTAAGCAGTATATGGGAGTGGGTGGTCAACACCATGCCCCAACCGCTTTCCTTCTGGAAGAGACACCCTGTACCCATTGTACTGGAGGCTGGGTGGGCCACAGGGCTGGTCTGAATGGGTGTGATCCCCAGACCGTCTAGCCCATAGCGAGTCACTATATCGACTACACTATCCCGGCCCACTAAAAACTGTGAATTGCAATGTCCCTGTGAAGGGTGACACAATCTCCCAGTCTGTATGAGCCCAGCATTTTACCGCTCAAAGGCCGCATGTTTGTCCCTAACTTTCTGCCCATAACATAAAGACATCTAACATCATATATTGTAAAATCTGATCACAATCTTATCACATTGCACAAAGAACCAATCTCGCTAGCTCTGCTTGGACTATTACGCACGAGGTAATAGAGGGGTGCTGGGTTAGTCGATTACAAGCAGTTACCAGGCACAGATCATTCTGTGTACCCCACTATTAACCAAACAAACACACTGTTCTTCAAAGAATACTTGTACTGTACTATGGCACTGTCTTGGATAGGGAACCACAAAGCTACATGTAGCTTTAGACGTAAAACAGCATACAGTGCATGGAAATGTATGTCAGAAGAGGCATTAAATGGAATACAAATTATGTACTGATGTTATAACACAAACCCATGTTTCAGAAAAAGACAATTCTGCTGCAGGCATATTTTCTGCTTCCATCCACCCACGCCATGACCCCACTCCTCTCGTACTACAAGCTGTAAGTAAGCAGCCTGCACACACAGGTGTCATAAGATCGTGATCCCCGTCTACATAGTTTAGCTGCACATGACAAGAATGCATCCAACTGCCATGCCTTACAATTTGTTTAAAAAATAATTTAAAATGTGGCTTATACCTGAGCCCTGAGAAAAATGTTAAGTTAGGTGCTCTCTAGCTTCATCTCTTGTTGCGTTTCTGTTTACACACACTTCTACTGCATGAACTGTCCCCATCAGTGTCGCTGTTGCTTGCTGCAACTTGACTGACACGCTTGCGTTTCTGTTTACACACACTTCTACTGGATGAACTGTCCCCAACAGTGTTGCTGTTGCTTGCTGCAACTTGACTGACATGCTTGCGTTTCTGTTTACACACACTTCTACTGGATGAACTGTCCCCATCAGTGTCGCTGTTGCTTGCTGCAACTTGACTGACATGCTTGCGTTTCTGTTTACACACACTTCTACTGGATGAACTGTCCCCATCAGTGTCGCTGTTGCTTGCTGCAACTTGACTGACATGCTTGCGTTTCTTTTTACACACACTTCTGTTCGATGAATTGTCCCCATCATTGCTGTTGCTTGCTGCAGCTTGACTGACATGCTTACATTTCTTTTTAGACATACTTCTGCTGGATGACTTGTCCCCACTGTCATCGTTGCTTTCCACAACTTGAGTGACACGCTTATGTTCTGACCTGCAAACAAAATAACCATTACTACACAGGAATGATGCAGAACAATCCCATGGATTTACCCCTTCCAGACCTCTCTCAAAGCATTATGCTTCTCCCTCACACAGGCTTCCCTACATTCCCATCCAGTCTAGTCACTCTGTTGATATGCATGTTGCTATTCATAACCTTCACTACTAAAAAGCTTTTGGCTAATTAAAATTGGCCACAGGGGGCTGCAATAGTATGCAGAAAGGAGGTGCATCCGCACCATCATCTAACCACTCACGAGACTTCCTTCTGTGACCGCAGTATAAAACCTGGCACAAACTACCCAGACACTGGGCAGTTAACCCTCATATGCCAGCCTCTATGCACTATAATGTCTTTTAATTCCTCACATGCTGCCAAGCTCCATGAACCATACTGATCAAGTGCATTTTAGGGCACTTCAAAATTTAAACCTCCACCATACTGGGCAGTAATTGCAATTTAAACCCCCCAGCATCACTGAAGGCTTAACAAACAACCAAGCACTCAAGGATCTTTATCAGGATAGAAAAGGGAAGCTTGGCACTGCACAAACTTGGCTGTTCTTCCTTGTCAGCAAAGTAACAGCGTGACAGTAAGAACTGTGTACTGAGGTGGTCCACAGTTTACACGCTTCACAGTAAGAACTGCGTACTGAGGTGGTCCACAGTTTACACGCTTCCAGTAAGACTGCGTACTGAGGTGTCCACAGTTTACACGCTTCACAGTAAGAACTGCATACTGAGGTGGTCCACAATTTACACGCTTCACAGTAAGAACTGCATACTGAGGAGGTCCACAGTTTACACGCTTCACAGTAAGAACTGCGTACTGAGGAGATGCACAGTGCTCTGGCCATCAAGAGATACAACTGACATTCAAATCAGTGTGCTAAAGGTTAACAGATTTGTTTTTATAACACACAGACTGTTCTCTGTGAGGAATGAACTGGATTTCTATGTATAATTTAGATGAATGTCAGTCCTCTAAATAAGGTGGGGAGGTACGGAGTGGATGCCTTTGGATCAGGATAGGGCACAGTGGAAGCTAGCTTTTATTAGCATTACCACAGACCAACTTTATCTGACACCTAATAATAGAAGCTACAATATCTTCTTCATATTAAACATTAAAAGCTCATGAAACCACCATCTTGGCTAATGATCTGTCAAATATTTATTAGTTCTAATATTTTGGATTTGAAACTTTACAACAAATGTGTTCAGAGGCCTGCTGGCTAAGGTCAGGAAATATCGGTACATGCATATATTGAGGGGGGGGCATGGATCATATTAATAGTGCGCTCTCCTAACAGCCTATTACTATCTGTGAGAAATGTAAACAGTGCTTGTTTATTGGAATACTCAGAAACAAGTGATTACTCTGATCTAACACCTTATGGGTTATTTCAGTAACCAAGACAACGCTACACGCAGTTATAAAACGTTAAGAGTATGCTGTTAGGTACATGGCAGGAAACAGAAACCTTACACTTTTGTTGACAGTGCACAAACTAGTTGTCCTTTTACCTCAAGACAGAGCAAGGGGATGCGGATGTCTGAGTAAGACTGCTGTGACAACATCGAACGTTCGGAACCACAGAACACATTTCCAACAGTCACCACACACTCTTGTGACAGTATGACACATGAGTGCAATCCTTGTTTGTGCCTGCAGAGGATGCACAGGTCATGTATAACAACTGCGCAACCACTGGAGCAAGTGTGCATGTGCAGAAGGACAGGTCTTTGAGGGTGACTAGGTTATATTTTACACATATCCTGAAATCTGTGGTCTTCTGGGTAATTACACGGCGTCGTATGGTAATTATTTACCGACGTTTCAGGACGTGTCGGTCCCATCTTCACGGGTCAAGATTCCGAGTAGGAAAGAAAGCCAGCAAAGAAACTTGGCAGCATAGCGGGGTGGGGGAACGTGCGATGTGCGGGCAGCCAGTAGGCTGAGAAGGGGGTGGGTACAAGGTCACAATCTGTACTGGTGCGGCGGGGTGAGAATTATGTGTGGAATGCGGCGACAACTTGGAGGGAAGTGAGACGAACTGAACGGAATGAATGAAGGAGTAAACAAACAAAACCAAGGAAAAATAAAAGAAAAGAGGTTGAAACCAATAAAGAATACTTCATTCATTCCGTTCAGTTCGTCTCACTTCCCTCCAAGTTGTTGCCGCATTCCAGACATAATTCTCACACCACCCCCCCGCACCAGTACATATTGTGACCTTGTACCCACCCCCTTCTCAGCCTACCGGCTGCCCGCACATCACACATTCCCCCACCCTGCTATGCTGTCAAGTTTCTTTGCTGGCTTTCTTTCCTACTTGGAATCTTGACCCGTGAAGATGGGACCGACACGTTGTCCCGAAACGTCGGTAAATAATTACCACACGACGCCGTGTAATTACCCAGAAGACCACAGATTTCATCAACATCGCGGCAGAGCCTGAAATCAAGGTTACACATATCCTGTTTACTACAAAATATGCCTGAGTTCCAGGAACTTATGGATCCTCGATGTATACCGCATTCACACACGATGCGGTCATTCTCAGTACATGAACTATAGCAGTGGCCTTCAAACAACCAGCCATAATCACCTAAACTACTGAATTGTAATAGAAAGAATAAAGGAAGGCAGAGAGCAATAACAATTGGATGGCAACTGAAAGGAAAGAGAAGGAATAAAAAGAAGGGAGGAAGGAGATACAGGTACAATAGGGATAAAGGATATTACAGGAGTAGACACCAGATGATCTTCCCCAAGAGACTAACTTAAAAGGAATGACCACATTGTTGAATACCTAAGATTCTTTCATGTATTATCCTAGATGTCCCAGTAAATTGATGGAATGCTGCCCTGAAAAATGTTACAACTACTCTATTTGACATCCCTCTCAAATCATCATAAAAATGTTAGTTTATTACAGCATTTTTTTAAATGTGGAACGAGCACTGCAGAGTGGGTGATGTCATCATTCGTTATGCAGCAACAATGTTGTCCACTCTACAGCATACAGTCCTGTGATGACAAAGAAACACCCTATACAGTGTACCTACAAATTTCACGTTCATAAAGGCTAGCACATTTCTTTCCCTGGGCAGCTCACATACACAAGAGACAAATCCCTGCCATACTGTGCAAACACATAATAGTCGTGGTCTGGTCTTACAATACAACTCAGAGGCCATAACTCAAACAGTGTGCAGGCCAATTTAGGGTGGGTCACATGTCATTCTAAGGAAATAGAGGGTATTTTCATTGAAACTGAACACATCAGTAAAAATACTATTGGATAACAAAACCAAGAAATGTAATTGAATTTAAAACTGTTAGCTCTCTCTGCTGACACATGTTGTATGTTATCAATCAGGGATAGCAAAGTGTTTTGGGCTTTCTGGCCAGTGATCAAAAACACTTTAAATGAAAAAATTCTTCAGCACTAACCCAAGCCACATTCTGTAACTGGAATGAGATCAGTGAGAATGTCATACAGAATGAACATGTGTGCCATGTACTGGAGACCCAATATAACTAATCCGTAAACAGTAACATATAGAACAGGGGTCTTAAACCTGCGGCTCATCAGTTCATTTTGTACAGCATTCTCACCAATCTTTTTCCAATTATGAACTGTACCCCAACGCAGTGCTGACAATTTTTTTTAATTTAAAATGAAACTGTCATTTGCCATAAAGGTCAAAAGGGTTATATACAGGATATACATAAAAGAATGGTGCGGTTTCAATGGAAATGTCTATTGAAACCGCACCATTCTTTTGTGTATACCCTGTATATCCCTGGATGGTAACATACAAAATACGCTAGCAACGAAATAACACAGCAGAATCTTTTGATTGTTACTAAAACTATGAAGCAGTCTTGATTTTAATCAAAAGACTTAACAAAGACTCGAGTCTTCTACATCAAAGGGTAACAATAACGCACCCTACCTTCCCACTACTTCTTGTACTGCTTGACCCTGAAGATACTTCGAAACATCAGAAAATACCCACTGGCACAGCATCACATCCCACGAGGCTTGGATCTTCAGTAATGCCACTGTGATGGCCTCAAATCTCACACCAAATAACCCCCCCCCCCCAATATGATGTGCATTCTTATTCGTTTGTCAAATATAGTGTTTAAGTTCCAGGCTCTTGGTAACAGAACTTTTCTGTATAATTTTAAGTGGGCATTACATTGGTACTTACTTAAGGACAGAACAACGGCCCAAACATTCCAACAGTACTTACTTAATGGATAGGATCACAGCCCACGCAGCTGTAAAGTGAGCGCATATCTGATCAGTGCCTAAGAAGGAAGTCAAAATGGGTAGGATAAGGTGACACAGAGAAGCCATTTCAGAATGATCCCAAGGAAGACATTCGAACGGACTTGGAGAAGCACAGGCAGCAGGTGGGACCTGCAGATTAACAACACAGTGGTATTAAGGTGACTTGTATCTACGTCATGTGGTATCCGACTACGGCCCAACCAAGTTTCCTTACCGTTGATATTCATCGATTAAAATTAGAAAGCATGATTATTATGAAGTTTACTGTACACCAAGGAACTTGGAATTTACATTCCCTGAACCTACATTTTTCTTCATTCTACGCACATTTTTATTGGTCCTGCCAACACTTCCACAAGAACAATGTTAAATTTTCCTTACATGTATATTACTGCTTCCCACTACATTGCTCAATTATTTGTTCCAACTGAGCATGAATTGGCATGTTGCTGTCATTTTAAGCACTTTCAATTGGAAATCTGTTGGGGGGGGGGGGGGGGGGGGGGGGGGAGGTTTTTGTTATAATTTCCTCAATTCCTCAGGCCTTCATGCACAGTGGAGTAGCCTGACTAAACTCATGACACTAGTCTGTTTTTTAACGTGGTGGGGAGGCCCATATCAGTGTTGGTAACCCAGTCAGGTTAATCCACTGTGGACAGCAGATGGCACAGAGTGTCCACTACATGTATAGAATGGTGAATGCACAGTGGATGTGCCCACAGTAGCACTGAGAATGAGCAAAAAAAGCAGCAATTTATGTTAATGCACAAGTGGAAGAAGTGAACACGGTTACACCTTTAATGTCACACCGTATTAATCCAGTGCACTTAATTTGAATAGCTATACAAATTTCCATTTCTTTTACTTTACATTCATTTTAAACGGTCCCTTAAATGTAAAAGCCAAGTTCCACCGTACTTTGCAATGAAGACTTCTAAAGAGCCATGACCTAACTTACTCCTGTGATGGTGCTTCATATTCTTGAAAGACGTCATGGTGTCTTACAGGTGACAACAAAGTCATGTACATGCAGTCCATTGACAAGTCTCCAGAAGCTGATTGTGAAATCTCAATGTTGTGTGTGTTTGCCTGCACAAATGAAAGCGGTTTATCATGAGTTTTGAAGTTCTGCACTGTATATGATTACCTGAGAAAGACCTACAGCCATAAACCGAAATATTACGTTCAATCTAAATTTAAACCTAAAGATGTCTTTCTTGAACCCAACTTTATACACATGTATTTTATATTTATTTTATGGGACATGAAAGACAAAAAAAACTTGGAAAATGAAATAAAAGTAGGCATACACTGCACAAAACAATCTATGAAGCCATTCTTCAGTCAGCAGATCTGTTTCAAGCGGAGGACTGGCCGTGGACGGTCGATTCTGCGACAGTTCGACAATGTACTGAAAAGTGCGAGGTAAATGACTTTGTATCTGGGTTTGTCAGCAAATTTCTTGCCATCAGTCTGCCTTCATTTCACTTCCTTGCTCATCGTTATTCTGGTTGAAGTTGTTACCTTGCTTTCTAGATGGCTTGTTGCACCAGTGGAGTCTCTGTTGATTAGGCAGTCAGTTTGCCCAAGTATTTGCATTTATATTTCAAATGCTCAATGATGTTCTCGTAACCAGTTAAACAGTTGTAAATTTTGAGAACTAATTGGTTTCTGGACTTTGTCCATCGTCCAGAAATCTAAAATCACGACGTTTCAGAAGCTGGATCTGCTTCCGTCCTCAGGTTCCGAAACGTCGTGATTTTAGATTTCTGGACGATGGACAAAGTCCAGAAACCAATTAGTTCTCAATCTTACATACCGTCGTCAGAACGTTTTAGAATTTAGTTGTACATTTTGTTGTTTTATATTGTAATTAATGTATTCATTCAGTGATTGCTGTTTGTGATGGTGATGTGTCACAAGTACTGTCTTTCTGATCCTTCAGACCTCACTCATCCTCACTGGTCCCCATCCAACTGGGGGTGTGCCCACATCACCAGGAGTGACAAATGAAATCTCCCCCCACAACCAAATTATGGTCCAATACTTACAAGCTGGAGAGACGCTAAGAAGTAATGCGCGATGTCTGCCATTGGCTTGTCTGATGCAAGCTGTTCAAACTGCAACGTAACTCCCGCAGAACTTTGAGGGAAAGACTTCAGTATTTCTGTTCCAACCTTATGGATGTCAAAGTGACCTCTATCATGTGCAACTTTCAACTTGGGGCGAATGTAACGTTCCCATTCTGCCACCCGTCTTGCAATGTCTGCTTCCGTGTCCTCCTAAGACCATAACATATAAAATAAAATCATTCAGTCAGTCAGATGCTATTCATGGCATAAGTTGATGTGCAATGTCAATTACATGGGAAACTTGGTCCCACGAAGAATGATTCAGTGTTTATGGGAGAAAAATGCTTCCCCCATACAATATTGCAGCCACCTGACAGAGGTGAATGGTGATGGTATAATGAGATTGCAGCATGTCATAAAATGGTGCACAGAGTTTGAAAATGGCCAAACAGATAACCATGATGATGACTGCATGGATCAGGCCAGCAAAAAGAGGGCTGTGAATGCAACATGAGTAGGGGTACTGATTTTGGAAAACAGAAGCAACATTTGGGAGGCTGCCAATTCCACAATAATGTGGATGTGAGAATGGCTGTGAATGCAAGAGCGATGATTTCTACCATGGCAGAATCTGTGAACTCATGCAAACATAGGACAATTCATCAATGTGCCTGGAGGTTTTGCTGAAAAATAATGATACTTGAGTGGAATAAATGAGCTACATTCAACACTGTAATGATTTATCGTTTAATTTTTATGACCCTACACACTGCACACTTTTGGTATAATATTTACAGTAAACTAACAATGATGAACTCCAAGTGTCCAAAGAATGAGTCTGTTTACAAATGTTATAAATTACTGTTACATGAAGACTATACTGCATAATCCTATACCAAGTAAGGTCAAGGAGATGAAACAGAACCCTATCAATAAATTGTTTAAACAAAATCAAGCTGCTACATCCAGAGTGCACCGAATCCAGAATGAGTATGAACATATTACAGTAAATCCCCGATTTAATGTTCCCACGTTTAGTGAAATCCCGGATTTAATAATGATTTTTTCATGTCCCGACAATAGCTCCGTATAAAAGGTAAAGCAATCCATTACAGGCCCGGACAGGCCCTTAGGGTTCCAGGAGGTTAGGCTCCCAGGCTTCTAGACAATCAGCACATGAAGGTGGTAAGGTTGTCAGCCCTACGCACCGGCCACCTTTACCCCCCAGGAAATATTCCTGGTACTAATTTCTGTCAGAGGCTGAGTCAACCCCAGGGCCATAGTGCGTCCAGAAGGATTATGATTATGTCAATGAAAAATTCCAATGACACCATCAGGAATCGAACCCGCGACCTACCAGCTTGCAGCCAGTGCCTCAACCAACTGCGCACCACGTGCGCCCCAATAGCTCCATATAAACAATGTAACGTCCATTTAATGAAAACCTCAATTTAGTGAAATATATTCTAATCCCCCAGCAATTAATTAAATAGGGGTTTTACTGTATTTTAGGGTTCAGGGCTTCTTGGATGTGACACTATGTTGATGGCTGAGTGGTTGCGGATGTTACAAAGGACAGTATTGCCTTCATCTTAAAGTGTGAAGCAGGGCAAGAAGACTGTTGACACTGAAGATGAAAGCACTACAAGCCGTTATAACATCAGGAACCACTCAACCAACAACACATCACATCTCAAAAGACTTGAATCCTCAGCAACACTGCTGTGAGGATCTCAATTCTTGCAAATGCTTCATTTGTCTAGACACTTCTTACATGCACAGTGTCTGGAGGGCTTCGTGTCTGGCTGGGCACATTTGTTCGTTGCTGTGTGACACAGCCACCGGCAGTGGAACAGCAACACTGCTGTCAGGGCTGGCATCACGATCCTGACTGCACACATCCTCTCCTTCACGAGGCCAACCAAGACACTCTGATATAAGGACAAAGAGAATCGCAATTTCTCAAAAAAAACTGAAACATTCACCACTCACACAAACAAGTTTAGTTTACCGGCTATTAAACCAACCAAATGCACATTCACTGCCAATTATTTAATAGTAATTACAACTTTCCCCTACGTATGTTTCGATCTGCTTAGACCATCATCAGGGGGGTCAAACTACATTTAATTCACATCCATAAGTTCACTGTGTCACCACACTCATTATAGATGTGAATTAAAAGTAGTTTGACCCCCCTGATGATGGTCTAAGCAGACCGAAACCTATGTAGGGAAAGTTGTAATTACTATTAAAAACTGATAGTGAAGGTGCATTTGGTTGGTTTAATAGACAGTGAAATTTAAAATGCACGGTGAAGGTCATACAAAGTTTAGTTTGTATTTCATCCTAAAAATCATTATAGAATGATACTGGACACGTCCAGAGAGTAGTTACAGTAAACAGTATAATAATTACAGTAAAAGCAAACAAAAACATAAATCTCATATAATTACATACATGTACAGGACCGCACAAGACACTGATTAACATCGTACATCAGAAGAAAGCACTTGCAATTACAATACAGAGATATATCTTTAACCCAGTTCCTACAAATTAGGAGTCAACTGTCATAATTTCTTCCACCAATAAAGACTCTTTTCAAGGAGAAAGTTGCTAAGTATCTTCTTGAATTTTATTATGGACTTAACACTTTTAATTTCGTAGGTAGTTTGTTATAAACAAGCACACTGTTGTAAGCAATATTCTGCTTGAATAGTTTGGTGTTGTGGCTTGTAATGAATAAATCTTAGTCCTTGTATTATGCGAATGCAACAGAATTAGTTTTGAATTAAGTTAAGGACATTTTAATGTAAAGCAATCCCATTACAGGCCTGGACAGGCCCTTAGGGTTCCAGGAGGTTAAGGCTTCCAGATTTCTAGACAATCGGCACATGGAGGTGGCAAGGTTGTCAGCCCTACGCAACGGCCGCCTTTACCCCCACGAAATATTCCTGGTACTCATTTCTGTTAAGAGGCTGAGTCGACCCCAGGGCCATAGTGCAACTAAAAGGATTATGTCAATGAAAAATTCCAATGACACCATCGGGAATCAAAACCGCGACCTTCCAGTTTGTAGCACAGTGCCTCAACCAACTGCGCTACCGCGTGCCCCCAACATTTTAATGAATAGAAGAATTTCACAGATATATACACTAGGCAGTGTCATAATTTTTAAATTTTTTAAAATATGGTTTGCAGCTTGTGGTGCTTGAAATATTCGCTATTAATCTTATTGTCCTTTTTTGTAGTTTCAAAACTTTCTTAAGATTTCTAACGTTTCCCCAGAATAAAATACTGTACCATATTTCAAAGATAAATGCATGTATGCAAAATACATGGTTTTAGCAATATTTTATTTACAAATTACTGTTTTTTTTTTTTTTTTTTTTTTTCCCCAAAACAAAGTTTACTTAGTTTAATTACTAATTTTTCCAAGTGAAAATCCCAAAAATTTTGTTTCGGATACGTAAGCAATTTGTCAATCTTTCAATATTATATACATATATTTATTTTAAAAAAAAAAAAGGCCCTAAAATGGAACCCCGCGGGACTCCATATTGAATTATTTTTTCTTCCAACCGCTTTTGTTGGATTTCGTGAGTTATTGCATCAAGATGGTCAATTTCTACCAGCTGTTTTGTTTTTTAAGTAAGACGCAAATCACTGATGTGCAATTCCTCTAATGCCATATGTATCACATTTTTGTAATAAGATACTATGATTTACCATGTCAAATGCTTTACATAAATCTAAAAATAGACCTACACATACTTCTTTATTATCTAGTGTTTTACACACATCTTCCAGAAAGTTAACTAACGCTGTACTGGTGGATTTACCTTTACGGAAACCGTGTTGACTTTCCATAAACATGTTGTGCTTTTCTAGAAAGTTTATTAATCTTATACATACTAATTTCTCCAAAATTTTTGAAAAAGTCGAGACCAATGAGACTGGCCTATAATTCTCAATTTCATTTGGAGCTCCTTTTTTAAATAAGGGTTTCATTTTTGAGATTTTAAGATCTTCCGGAAATTTTCCAGTACTAAGTGACAGATTAGTTAAAAACGTTAGTGGTTTGATTAAATACACATAACATTTTGTGATAAGTAAGCTTGAAAACCCATCTAGTCCACTTCATTGTTGGATGGAGCAGCAAGTTCCTCAAAAATGCTGGCACAAACCTTTTATCACATGATGTAAAAAACCTGCCAAACACAGTATTTGAACAACAATCCCTATGAAAACCAGAAAAACCAAATTTACATGCCTAATAACAAACTTTATTATTTACTGTTACCTATGGATTCACGGACACACCCTGTGGTTTCCCAAGGGTCTGCAGTCCACAGGTTGGGAACCACTATGCTATGTGTTTACACTGTTTGTCACATTTCCTCCTCTATCCTCCCACACCACATGAACAGGAAGTTTACTGTACTTTGCATGGGCATCAATATAGGCAACTACACGCTCTTATTTCTTACCTTCCTCATCTTCTTCCTCTTCTTCTTCTTCTTCTTCTTCTTCTTCTTCTTCTTCTTCTCCTCCAGTTTTGTAACCCTCAAAACCAACAAAGTCTGAAACGTAAAACAGAATACAAAATTTGAAGTTCTCACAGTGGTACCGATGAAGATACAAGTCCTCTGGGGTGTGATGCTGTGCTTCTGGGTGTGCAGTTGCTGAGTGCTGAAGGATCACGGTGCGTTCACCTTCACGGTCAAGCAATCTTCTTGGACTCTCCATAAACATGTTGTGCTTTTCTAGAAAGTTTATTAATCTTATACATACTAATTTCTCCAAAATTTTTGAAAAAGTCGAGACCAATGAGACTGGCCTATAATTCTCAATTTCATTTGGAGCTCCTCTTTTAAATAAGGGTTTTATTTTTGAGATTTTTAGATCTTCCAGAAATTTTCCAGTACTAAGTGATAGATTAGTTAAAAAGGTTAGTGGTTTGATTAAATACACATAACATTTTGTGATAAGGAAGCTTGAAAACCCATCTAGGCCACTTCATTGTTGGATGGAGCAGCAAGTTCCTCAAAAATGCTGGCACAAACCTTTCATCACATGATATGAAAAACCTGCCAAACACAGTATTTGAACAACAAACCCTATGAAAACCAGAAAAACCAAATTTACATGCCTAATAACAAACTTTATTATTTACTGTTACCTATGGATTCACGGACACACCCTGTGGTTTCCCAAGGGTCTGCAGTCCACAGGTTGGGAACAACTATGCTATGTATTATTATTATTATTATTATTATTATTATTATTTATGGCAATTAGGTTTTCACCCGGTGGCAGTAGTCCTTACACTAGTACACACAATACAAATGTTTTCACCCAGTGGCAGTAGTCCTTACACTAGTACACACAATACAAATGTTTTCACCCAGTGGCAGTAGTCCTTACACTAGTACACACAATACAAATGTTTTCACCCGGTGGCAGTAGTCCTTACACTAGTACACACAATACAAATGTTTTCACCCGGTGGCAGTAGTCCTTACACTAGTACACACAATACAAATGTTTTCACCCGGTGGCAGTAGTCCATACACTAGTACACACAATACAAATGTTTTCACCCGGTGGCAGTAGTCCTTACACTAGTACACACAATACAAATGTTTTCACCCAGTGGCAGTAGTCCGTACACTAGTACACACCATACAAATGTTTTCACCCGGTGGCAGTAGTCCTTACACTAGTACACACAATACAAATGTTTTCACCCGGTGGCAGTAGTCCTTACACTAGTACACACAATACAAATGTTTTCACCCGGTGGCAGTAGTCCGTACACTAGTACACACAATACAAATGTTTTCACCCGGTGGCAGTAGTCCTTACACTAGTACACACAATACAAATGTTTTCACCCGGTGGCAGTAGTCCGTACACTAGTACACACAATACAAATGTTTTCACCCGGTGGCAGTAGTCCGTACACTAGTACACACAATACAAATGTTTTCACCCGGTGGCAGTAGTCCGTACACTAGTACACACAATACAAATGTTTTCACCCGGTGGCAGTAGTCCTTACACCAGTACACACAATACAAATGTTTTCACCCGGTGGCAGTAGTCCTTACACCAGTACACACAATACAAATGTTTTCACCCGGTGGCAGTAGTCCTTACACCAGTACACACAATACAAATGTTTTCACCCGGTGGCAGTAGTCCTTACACTAGTACACACAATACAAATGTTTTCACCCGGTGGCAGTAGTCCTTACACTAGTACACACAATACAAATGTTTTCACCCGGTGGCAGTAGTCCTTACACTAGTACACACAATACAAATGGACATATAATATACATAAACGTTACAATACAAAACAAACTATACACAATTACAAAACAATACATACAGTAAATACAAGTACACACATTAGAACACCGTACACACATTACAAAAACATCCACACCTTAACAAAAACATCCACTCCTTAACAAAAACATCCACACCTTAACAAACACATCCACTCCTTAACAAAAACATCCACACCTTACAAAAACACCCACACACAATACAAACAAAACACACGCACATTACAAAAACACCCACACATTAAATAATACAAAAACAACAAAACACACATACTGCAAAAAGAAAGAGTAGCTAAGCCTAACCTAAAACCTAACGTAAATGAATCAGAGTTAAAGTAATTTGGTATACCAAGCAATGAGTCGACCATGCTATACAAAAATAAAATTCCATGTTTTGAAAAAGTGATACACTCTCATTTCAACAGGACCTTCACTTCACTACGCTTATATACACATCACGGCATTCCCCGTTTTGCCTCCCTTTACTTCACTGTTTGTCACATTTCCTCCTCTATCCTCCCACACCACATGAACAGGAAGTTTACTGTTCTTTGCATGGGCATCAATATAGGCAACTACACGCTCTTATTTCTTACCTTCCTCTTCTTCTTCTTCCTCTTCTTCTCCTTCTTCTCCTCCAGTTTCGTAATCTTCAAAACCAAGGAAGTCTGAAACGTAAAACAGAATACAGAATTTGAAGTTCTCACAGTGGTACCGAAGAAGATACAGGTCTTCTGGGATGTGATGCTGTGCTTCTGGGTGTGCAGTTGCTGAGCGCTGAAGGATCACGGTGCGTTCACCTTCACGGTCAAGCAATCTTCTTGGACTGCTTGACCGTGAAGACAAAGGCACTGTGAGCCTTAGCAACATCAGAAACTACACAACCAAAGACACAGCATCACATACCAGAACACGTGAATCTTCAGGAAACAGGAAGAGAAATGACTGCAGGGTTGACTGTCCTAGGGCTGGCAATTCAGCACAGTTGAGAGCAAATTCCCTCCACATCTATCATTTTATAAAACATACCTGCTGTTCAAACATGCAGCATAAAACCCATGCAAGTACAGTAAGTCTTCACTTAATTTTCGGGTTACATTTCTGAAAATCGTAATACACAGCAGAGCATTTTATTAGCATGAGAATTATTAAAATATCCCAACAGTATGGCCGCTGATGATTCGGCCAGCTGCCAGCAAAAACACGATTGATCTGAGCCCAGGCAACGTTCACAGATTCTTTCATCACTAAAATTGTCAACTTTAAAGCAATATGTTGCACTCTGGGACATTGTCAACTTTAAAGCAATATGTTGTACTCTGGGACATTGTCAACTTTAAAGCAATATGTTGCACTCTGGGACATTGTCAACTTTAAAGCAATATGTTGCAGTCTGGGACATTGTCAACTTTAAAGCAATATGTTGCACTCTGGGACATTGTCAACTTTAAAGCAATATGTTGCACTCTGGGACATTGTCAACTTTAAAGCAATATGTTGCAGTCTGGGACATTGTCAACTTTAAAGCAATATGTTGCACTCTGGGACAATGTTACACAAAGACTGCCTCTAGTGGAAACACACAAACACACACACATCACACCTCACAAGAAACAGAAAGTATTTTGTCAATCAGATATTTTGCATGTGTATGACATCCTTTTGCACATATATGAATGGTATACATTGCCTGATACTGCGCTCCACCTAACAATTCTATTCATTCTCTGGCAGCAAAAGGGTTAGAAAATAGTTACTCATGTTCAATTATTTAAGACACAAAACTTAACTTACCTTCGTCATGCTCCTTTGACAGACGATGAAAGAAGTCTTCTCGATCTAATGGAGGAAAACAGTGATATTAACATTAATAGTACAAGCCTGACAAACTTGCTAGGCAAGGTGCAGTGATGATGCTACCCGGCCCAGAGCCGGCTCTTGAAACACCTAGTCTTCAGCAATCAAGAACGGGAAACCGAGATTCAACACTACACTACCTGGAAAAATGTACCAGGTTACAGATATGGCAAACTTTTTATTAGTAGACCATGCAAGAAAGAGCTGATGACCTGCTTAAACTAAGCAGGTCATCAGCTGAGAATGGTAGTTGCAGTCCTCACAGGCACGACCCTGTGAAGAAGCACCTGAACATCACGGGTCTGTTTGATGGTGATCCAAATTGCAGAATTTGCAATTTGGAGACTGAAACAGCGTACCATATTATTTGCTGTTGTGATACCTTGGCTCACCAGCTTGTAATATCTTTGGGAAGCTATTTGCTGAACCAAAAGACAGACGCACGGCCTCATTAAGACCTGTGTTGCTTTGTAAAAGACACAGGTTAATGAGTCTGTGCTGAGAGAATTACACAGGGCTGCGCAGTAAGCCTAAGACTGCAGCAGTACTTCCGGAGCGTCTGCTGACGAGCCGTTTGGGAACAAGAACAGGAGGAGTAAAAATACAAGCTGTTTCTATACAACAATTACACCAAACACTAATCACCAGTGATTTTCTTTCTTTCTTTCTGAGTTATGCAGCGGGACAACACAGACTTCCTTAGTACTGAGCCTGTTGTACCAGGCCCATGATACACAGAGACAGACTTGTCATGCCCTTGCTAATAGGAAAATAGAAACTTGTCATGTGTCAGCTTCATAGTCAACACACTGGCTGTCTTGTAGCTGCTGATTTCTGAGCAGCTATAACAGACACTTACTTGCTAGTCATCTCTTACTACATGTGAACCTCAGGTAGTCTAGCATGCTTGTGAAAGGTACTCAGTTGAACAAAGTGTCCACCTGCAATATTTCTGCAAAGCATACATCACAGAAAAATAAAGTAACTACGAAGGCCATTTCAGAAGTTTTGTGTATGGTGGCAGTACCGTGCAGAGCGTCATGTGATTGAACTCAAACTACGTGTGTGGTGCCAGTAGCTCTATTGCTGCTATCACACAGGTGCAATGTCTTTGTGACATCAGTTGCTGTTTAGCTATGATCGGGAAAGACTACAAGAAAATTTCTTGCAGACGGATGTGAGAACAGTAATAAAATTTAATGTTCTGTTGGGTAAAAGTGCTCTAGAGTGTTACAAGTCATTGAAGGAAGGTTTAGGGACACAAGCTCCTTCATATGAAACTGTTCGCCGATGGGTAAATTTCATTAAGAATGGCTGGGAACAGACAGACGCCCTCGCAGTGGAGCCCACGACGGCGACCGTATGAACTCCATGTGAACCAAGTGAAATTTGTCCTTGAAGGTACGCGCAGTATTTCATGCACTGCAACTGCTACAGAAGTCAGAATCTCGCCAGCAAGTGTTTACGTATCCTCACCAACAGCTTGGGGAAAAGAAAAGTTTGTGCAAAGTGGATTCCACACGTGCTCAACGATGACCAAAGAGCCATGTGTGTTCTCGCCAACATCCATCTGCAGTGTTGGAGAAATGAAGGCAATGCATTCCTCGATCCATTTTAACGGTTGACGAGTCATGGATGCATTCATTTGACCCTCAGCTGAAACAACAGAATGCTGAATGGCGTGCCCCAATGTCACCGAGGAAGAAAATTGCACGGCGCAGTCAGGGTGCTCTGAAAGTCATGCATGTCATGTTCTTCAGCCGTAATGGGCTTGTGCTTGACCATCCCGTGCCGGTTGGTACCACGGTTAATGGCCGATATTACTGCTCACTCTTGCAGCATAAGGTGAGGAAGGCTACTTTGCCTAAACAACCACAACTGCTGGAGTGTGGTGCCATTTTGCTCCAGGACAACGCAACACCTCATCGCCATCGTGATGTGCAAAATCTGGTGCAACGTTAGGGCTGGGAGGTGTTGGCACATCTTCCCTACTCTCCAGATCTTGCCCCATGTGATTATTGGTTGTTTTCACGTGTCAAAAAACATCTTCAGGGGAAAACGATTTCAATCGGAAGACGATATCAACATTTCTGTCACTGCCTGTTTAAGGCGTGTGATCAAGGACGAATACAGAGCTGCAATTGATCGTTTACCATGTAGATGGGAAAAGTGTGTGGACAGTGCTGGTGCTTACATTGAGTAGAGGACATATGTGTATACATTCAGGAATATCAATAGTATTTTTATCCAGTATTTTGTTATTACAATAAAATCATACACAAAACTTCTGAAATGCTCCTAGTAACACTTCTGTAGAAAATATCCTGCTTCCACAGTGCCAAGTAGAACAATATAAAGAACAGTGGATGAATTTCAAATGACAGGTTCAGTGCTGGACAGAAATAAGGTACAAAAATTTGTTTCTCTCAGATGAGATGAGGTTTACATATGTAGAAACATAAACAACCAAGGAACAGACAAGACGTTTCGAAAATTACACGCAGTTCGTACAGTTCTTCACATGACCGTAAGTTCCAGTCTGGCCCATATTTTTCAAAGAAACAAATTTGGCACCTACATAAAAACAATTCTAATGCCATTTCCAATGGTAACTGAAGAAGAGAAAATTTAAGCTAATCCACTTTCTCTGCAAGAATTGAAGTATAACTTTCAAAGAGAATTTATAAATATTTAAAGATGTGGATTGTTGCATGCTGAGAAAAGTTTTCAGAAGGTGCAAAGTCTTCATTAAAGCTGGAGGTTGGCACTTCAACACTTTTCGATGAAATAAGGTTAAACTGCAGGGTAATAATGGACTCCAAATTCCCAGTGGATGAAAGCTTTGTATGTGATAGCTTCTGCGACAGGTGCTATGCTCGAGGATGTGGAAAGAAAAACATTCCTGTAGAGGAGTACGGAGCATTGGTGGAATGACATCTGGTTGCAGAAATCAGTGCTCAGTGAAGGATCTCCCCTACTGCCACTCTGTCCACCACAAATCCACAGGGTAATCCACATTGGATTGTGGTGGGCACAGTGAGAAGCAGGTGACTACTGGTAACTACCTGAACAATGGCATGGCCCACTAGAAGCATTGGTCAGTAACTTAAAATAGACCATTTCCAGGGTGTCTAACGTAAGCAAACAGCACAACAAAACTTTCATGATGGCAGAACCTGATCTGCCAGATACAAACAGAGAGACTGAGCTACAGACATCTGCAGTGCTGGATTAGAACTCACCTCGGCACGTAGTGTACATTTTCGGATGATTCTGCAGCAGCAACTTCTCTGTCATGTGCCCAAGACAAAACTGCTTGTAGTCTGCACACAGTGGGAGAAGTGCTTCTGTCACGTACGTGCGGAGTACTTCTGTTCCATGGTACTTCAGTATCAATTCCAATTTCAATGTGTGTCCAGACTTCTGTTTTCTCTGCAAAGAAACGGTGTTCATTGACTACCAATAGGATTTATAACAAATAATTCTCCACAATGTGCATTAAGTATTGAAAAGTATACAGAAGCCTGTAAATACAAAATTCCTTGCTTTAAAAATTGGCAACTACAGCAATACCTCGACTTTCTCTTCGTTCAACCACATTTCCAAATTTCATCGCTTGCTTCACTCTTTCGTCACCACTGCCCGCCATCTTGTTTCTTTCGTCGTTCATTCAGTCTTTCAACATAAGTCGTTCGGTGTGCACTGTTTATTGAAATTGTCCGCATTGCTTCTCTTATATTTGTGATTAAACATGTTAATGCTACTTATTTTTGTGATTAAAATAACCAAACTGTTCACACTATATTATTTTTGTGATTACACTGTAAACAGTTCACAGTTATTTTGTGATAGCAGTATAATAAATAAATAAAAGCTAAATAAAAGCTATGCTGCGACTTTAGTCAATTTTCAACTTTCATCAGTGCTCTGGTCCCTAACCCGTCGAAAGAGTGAGGTATTGCTGTACCTTAATTCTGAAGAATCGTATCAATCAAATGATTCCTAAGTTAAATGGAGCATGTCACGCAGGTATGACTGTGTCACATCAGCAACAATGACATGATAAAAACAACTTATTTTGGCTATTTTCACTCTATAATAAAACATGGAGTAATGTGGGGGAGTCATTCATCTAAAAGTAGGAACACATTTACTCTATAAAAGAAAACTGTTAGAATTATGGTTGGTGCAAACACAAATTCATGTAGAAGTCTGTTTAAAAGATTTAGAGATTTTACCTCGTCCACGTGAATATATTCAGTACAGAAATTCGCTATGGGCTGGATGGTCCGAGGACTGAATCCCAGTGGGGGTGAAATTCCATACTCAGCCCTGTGGCCCACCCAGCCTCCTGTACAATGGGTACCATGTCTCTATCGCAGGGGTAAAGCGGCCAGGGTGTGGTGCTGAACACCCACCCCCACCTAGTGCCAGTGATAAAGAAAGAATAGAGCTATACCTCTACTCCCCCTTCTGGGCCTTCGTGGGCTGTTCTAGGGTGACCTTTATGCGTGAATATATATTTCCTTTAATGAACTTCATTTTACATACCCAAGAAAAATTTCAAACAAATTCAGCTGTACACAGTATTAACCTTTAATATACACAGACTGGATGAAGAGGAGGACAAATGTCCAATATTCCTTATGCACATACGAGAATCCTGGACTGGCTTTGCTTGATTCAATATGGCGTGGCAACATGTGCAACATTGTTTTTAATCCACAGCACGTTTACACAGGCAGCTAGGGTTTCCATGGCACAAACACTAAACATAACCAACACACATTACCTGAAGTGGGTTTCATTTCAAACACAGAACCCTACATTATATTTTTCATCACAACCATCTGTGAAGTTTATATATATGCAACAGGGCAGACGAAGCAAACTTTCCCATTCACAGTAAGAATTGCACAGCTGTGGATAAAAGCAAGCCGAGCGAACCTGTGAAGAAGAAAGTCAGGGAGCTGGAACCAAGCGAGATATCTTAACTGATTACAGTGACAGTGAGGAGCAGGCAGGCTATGAACAAGTGACACTAAGCCCTTGTGACACAGGAAGCATGCATCCTCACAGAGTATTTACGCAGAGTGTGCCAGTGTTCGAGTGCCACACAGCCTCAGTTTACCCAATGTCTGTGAAGAAGATCATGAATAGAGCAGGCCAGATTGACAGACACAACAGCCAGCAGCCTTGCAGTGGACACTGCCCACTTTCCCTCCCAACAACGCAGCACACACCAATACAGGGCCCTAGACAAAAGAACAATCAAGCGCCACACACAGAAGACAGCTCCACTCCACTTAGCCTTCCTGCTGTGCTTCACGGATTTATTGCACTGCTTATGTACAAGACAAACTGTTAATATCACAATTTTAAAAACCAACAAATGTATTGTTCGATATCCCCTACATATGTTTCAGCTCCAGTTGAACCATCTTCAGGGGGTCAAGGTTACATTCATATTACTTCCATTAGTTAATCTGATGATATAATATATATACACCACAACATAAAGTCCAGTTACTATCACATACAACGTAACTTTATACACTGTAGCCTGTTATTGTGATAGTAACTTGACTTTATATTGTGGTGTATATATATTATATCATCAGATTAACTAATGGATGTAATATGAATGTAACCTTGACCCCCTGAAGATGCTTCAACTGGAGCCGAAACATATGTAGGGGATATTGATAAATACTTGATAATATAGTGCGTTTGTTGGTTTTTTGAAATTGTGAATTATTATCAAAATGCTAATATCACTGTTACTTAGATGCTCCTGACGAGGAACCCCACCAAGAAACCCTAACACAGCTGATCAACTTACTGCAATTTAAGTCTGTCATTTGAAGGTTAAAACAACAAACAAGTACTAACCTTCATACAACACTTGACAAAAAAGTATGTACAATACTGGCATCAGAACATTCAAAAAGTCACCATGGCAACTGCTGAATGAGAAGATCCTATGCAAAGTGTAACTAGAACATACGTAAATACACATTCATTTTGCTATGTTGAGGAATTTAATGTAATCTAATTATCTGCTGCACATAATGGATTTTGTTTAACACCTGATATATTATATAGGAACCCATATGCATTTTGACACCTCCCTGCGTCACTTTTAGTGTATACTAGTTTAAGTGTTGGTGTGTTATTCTGTGGGGCCATGCCTGCCGTAGAAGCATTGAAACACATATGGTATGGTATGTGTACATAAGTGAAAGTGCAGGACAGTGCTTATGTGAAGTATGTATAATATAGTCAGGTGTACAGGTTCTGTACATTTTGTATTATGACCATGTAATATCAAAAATCTTAAGAATGAAAAGGACACAATTTAAAGCAGCACTAAGAAGATGACTTAAATGCACACTCCTTTTACTCTGTAATCAATTTCTTATGAGTACTGTTAACCTATAATACTGACGTCTAAGACTGCACATAGAATGTTTAAAGCATTTTTGCACATTTGTATGATTTTGTATGTTATGACTTATTGCACATCCTCTTGTCTTGTGACAAAATTATGGATCCATGGAATGTATATATGTATAGTATGTATGTATGTATACATCCTGTTGTCACTCTGACTAAATTCTGCAACTAAATTTTGGATCTGTCGAATTTACCATAAATGTATATGTATGTATGTACAAAAATCAGGATAACACAGTCCGTACAGCAAGTAGGCTATGGGCTGGACAGCCCAGGGTTTGAATCCCAACAGGAGGCAAGAGATTTTGCTGATCTCCAAAATGTCCAGACTGGCTCTGGGGCCCACCCAGCCTCCTACTCAAAGGGTACTGTGGTTCTTTCCCTGGGGGTAAAGCGGCCAGGGCGTGACTTTGACCACTCACCTCCGTCTAGTGCTGAGGTTAAAAATGAGTGCAGCTATACCTCTACTCCCTTCATGGTGTGCACCGGAACTGTACTGTTTTATGTGTATACATACAATACAGAGTTTCATGGGGGTTGTAATCAATGGTTTGTTACTTGTGGATTCTCACCCCCTCTGATTTCAGCGTCTTGAGATTACTGGGCAGACTAAACACCTGTCTACTCTTCAGGGGTTTCTCGTGTATGCTGTCTTCTAATGCAGTTACAATATGCTCTTTTTCTCCTGACCTGAAACATATCAAAAGGCTCCCATAGGTCATGTGGCCATTACAAGATGCCCTTTCTCTCCTGATCTGAAACATATTAACACACCACCAAATACAGTACTCCATTGGTACACAAGTAATCAGTTTACAAGTTTTTGTTTACACGAGATGCCCAAATTAACAGCTGTTTTCCAACTTGTCAGCCAACTTTCGTTCATACAAGCACGTCCTCTTGTAAGTAAACCATTGCTCCTGTGCTTCTTCCTGATCCTCATTACCCACCAACACCATAATTAGAGAATTTACTTTTCTAATATGTGATGTTCAAATGTTTGTGTTACATTCATATTTCTAACAAAGATAGTACCTAATGTTTATGCAATTTCCACAGGATTCAGTGAGTCAGCTGTTGTTTATGCAGAGGCTAATGACTAGAAATGTCATTTAAATACAGTAACTGATCTAAGTTTTAAAACTTTCGCGGCGACATGATTCAATATAGTCTTCTCGGGCTTTCAGCCGCGTTAGCTCGTTTAAATGCAACGTTTCGGGGACTGGCTCAGTCCCCATCCTCAGGCAAAACTGATTGAACATACTGCTCGTCTGTCCCGTGTTTTCTACCTGCCACGGCAGGGAGAGCAGACCGGCTCGTAGTGCCCAAACAGTTAAGTTGGTGGGCGGGTTGTTAACTGTTGTGCTCTCACGCCTCGCTGCGAGGTCCTTATCCGACTTATTGCGGGCTGCCAGGCTCTGCTGAGTATGTAACCGCCATCCCTGTTGATGATGTACGGATGTAATTTTATTTCAATCGCAGCGAGGCGTGAAGCACAACAGTTAACAGCCCACCCACCAACTTAACTGTTTGGGCACTACGAGCCGGTCTGCTCTCCCTGCCGCGGCAGGTAGAAAAACACGGGACAGACGAGTTGTATGTTAAATCAGTTTTGCCTGAGGATGGGGATGGAGCCAGTCCCCGAAACGTTGCATTTAAACGAGCTAACATGGCTGAAAGCCCGAGAAGACTATATTGAAACAGTAACTGATCATCAGAGTATTTTTTTATACTTCCATACCATTCAGTGTTGTACTAATGTGGACTCTGTTTGCTGAAGGAGAAATTTTTCATTCCGGTAGCACTGAAAATTTCTGACATGGTATGTAATGGTAAATCAATTTCCATTTTATGAGTTTTTGCCTTATGAACAGTTTTCAAGGAATTAATTAAGCTCATACAGCAGGCGATTACGGCAAATGATCCATCACATCACAAATATGTTGTCCGCTGTCCAATGCGCACGCTAATCCATCACATCACAATTATGTTGTCCACTGTCCAAAGCGCACATGCAGTCTTGATGGTCTAGTGCAGGGTGTACAAATGCAGGTCTGCAAGTCAATTTTTTGGACCATAAACACTTGCACAAAAAAGAGTTGCATAATGGCACTTTGGCAAATTTATGATACGCACGACAGGTTCTGTGGGGCACGCGGTGGTGCAGTTGGTTGAGCCACTGTGCTACAAGCCGGAAGGTTGCGGTTTCGATTCCCGACGGTGTCATTGGAATTTTTGATTGACATAATCCTTCCGTCGCACTATGGGCCTGGGGTCGACTCAGCCTCAAACAAAAATGAGTACCAGGAATATTTCCTGGGGGATAAAGGCGCCAGTGGTAGGGCTGACAACCTTACCACCTTCATGTGCTGACTGTCTACAAATCTGGGAGCCTCAACCTCCTGGAACCCTAAGGGCCTGTCCAGGCATGTAATGGGATTGCTTTACCTTTATGACAGGTTCTGCAATTCTTTTATTAAATACACACTAATTCAAAAAGAAAGCAACACTTTCACATGTTTATAACGAAGTAACCAGTAAGCCTAGAATGATGTGACATACAAGTATAAGAACTGTTAGGAAAACTCTCAATCTCTGGTTTCTACATCCCATTGTGACACTTATATATTGGAATAATACAGAGATCATCAATCACAACTCAATATTTTTAGTTATTTAATGTTAAATACGATATGTTTCGGACTGCATGGCCATCATCAGGTATTACAATTATGAAATACTTAAACAGGAAGGTTAAATGCAAGAGACAGTCAACGACAGAATGAAATCTCATTCTTTACAATAAAAACATAATCTGAAAAGAATACCACGTTTCTGATACGATTCAAGTCACAATGTATTCAGCTTTCGTTAAAGTACATAAAATATTAAAATACTAAGAGCTGCGTATGTTAAACGTTTTGTGTTCAGATCACCTGTCACAAAAGGTTACAATAATGGTACTGAAATGCGTGATCACCATGTAGATGCAAACATCGAACACCAGCGGCAGGAAATGAGAAAAGACAAATCAATATCTAAAAATTGTAAAACGAATCACATGACTTCAAAATAATAATATTTATCAAAAACAAAGCCACAAAATCAAACAGTACCTTCCTGCAGAACGTACAGCTGCACACACTTCTTCCTCTGACCCAGCTTCTGACAAAGATCTTTTGATTCTTTCAGGCGTCTCAACATCAGATGTTGATCTCATTATTACTGGTTCTAGAGAAGTGGGTGGAGTTACTGGCAGAGACGAGAACACCGGAGGTTCTGGCAGCTCAGTACATGCATGCTCAGAAGTGGTTCCTTGTGAGGGTGGATTCCTTAGGGCAGGGCCATCATTTGAATCGTGACTTGTATCACCGTGGCTAAGCTCCTTTATCAGCAGCTCCAGGAAATTGATCAGTTCGCCCGTACTCTGCTCCAAGGTGGGCTCTGCTATGACAAACACAAATGTAATGATTATAACACAAGACTACAAATATACAAAGCACAAGGCACCGAGCACCATACGAGCATAACACTAAAAACATATAAAACATGAGGCACATAGTAACACAAGAACCTAATACACTAAAAATATACAAAACATGAGGCACCTAGTAACACAAGAACCTAATACACTAAAAATATACAAAACATGAGGCACCTAGTAACACAAGAACCTAATACACTAAAAATATACAAAGCATATGAGGCACCTAGTAACACAAGAACCTAATACACTAAAAATATACAAAACATATGAGGCACATAGTAACACAGAACCTAATACACTAAAAATATACAAAACATGAGGCACTAGTAACACAAGAACCTAATACACTAAAAATATACAAAACATATGAGGCACCTAGTAACACAAGAACCTAATACACTAAAAATATACAAACATATGAGGCACATAGTAACACAAGAACCTAATACACTAAAATATACAAAACATGAGGCACCTAGTAACACAAGAACCTAATACACTAAAAAATACAAAACATGAGGCACCTAGTAACACAAGAACCTAATACACTAAAAATATACAAAACATGAGGCACCTAGTAACACAAGAACCTAATACACTAAAAATATACAAACATATGAGGCACCTAGTAACACAAGAACTAATACACTAAAAATATACAAACATATGAGGCACCTAGTAACACAAGAACCTAATACACTAAAAATATACAAAACATTGAGGCACCTAGTAACACAAGAACATAATACACTAAAAATATACAAAACATATGAGGCACCTAGTAACACAAGAACATAATACACTAAAATATACAAAACATATGAGGCACCTAGTAACACAAGAATATAATACACTAAAAATATACAAACATATGAGGCACCTAGTACCATAACAGCCTAATACACTAAAAATAAATTCTGAGAATTTGAACTTTTTGTGAGAACCAAATTTTCTTACATTCTCTTTTGTCAACCAGGATAAAACTCTGTACATGTAACTGACAAAACTTCAATTTACTTATGCAAAAACATGAACACCCTGTGTTTTTTTTTAAAAGAAACTGTGTGTAAATAATGAGTCGAAGTGTTCTGAGCAGCAGTTTGTTCTTTTAGCTGTAATTCAGCACAGCAGTAGAGCACAGATACAACAGTTCCACTGTGTGATCAGTAGAAGTCAGGAATACACAGTGGTTGATAAATCACAGGTTTGGACACTTTGCACCTTGAAAACTTATGGAAGTACTAACCATTCACTGTTTAGAGTAGACCACTGCTGTTATGGTCAACAGTGTTGCAACCCTTCAAGACGTCCACCACTGCCATTCATGTACACAATTTGCTGCACACTTTAGAACATATTTAAAATTGGGAGTTTATATTTATATTTAAGTGGTTATTCTTAAAGTAAGAAATAGCTGGTGAATCAGTCATTTTACATAAACACACATACCGTAATTTGATAATGAGAAAGCACAAACTCGCATACAAGCACATGCAGCAGATAAACCTTTGCAGTATACTGTATTCACTTTACATATAAGACATTACCAAGGTGGAGGCCATTATTTTGAGCGCACACAATCTCCACACGATGTGTATGTCACTGTAAAGGAGCACTTTACATTTTGCCAGTGCTAGTGAACCACAAACACTCCCACATCCACAGCACCTCTGTGAGAACCTCAAACCTCACTTTGTAATTGTGTACCGAATTGAAAACAATAATGTTACACAAGTGACGCAGCAACTTACCCTCGCTGCATTCACTGATCACTTCCTTCAGCATGTTTATCTGTAACTTCCCATCTCTTGAAGTTTGCAGCATCACACTGAAATTCACACATACATACATACATCAATCCAACATGGCTAACTATAGTAGTCTTTAAACAAGTATCTGGCAGACAAAGTTACAGACAGAATGGAAGAAATATAAAATGTGATGCTATATAATTGTGATCATCACCTAATATTGCTAAAGAACAACATCCAAGGAAAAGATCCAAAACTGTACACTACCAAAATCAGCATTCTCATATGAAGTCAAACAAAAAAGTTCCAGGACTGTAGGTCATGCACAAGTACAGTTTGATACATAAGCCAACTACAGCTGTTCTCTGTCACTTCACACTCTGACCACCAAGGATTAGTTCTAGCTCAAGCAGTTCATTCCCAGCAAACCTGCTTCTAATCTGTGTTTTTATTTGCTGCCAGGAGCACTGAGCAAACATCAAGTACTGTTCCAAAGTTGGGAAAATAGCTACAAAAACACACAAAATGCTTGAAACTGTTTATGTAAATGCAGCTTTATCACATATGCATGTCATGTCTTTGAATGGTTTAAAAGATTCTGACAGAGACATGAGAATCTTGAAAACGATCAAGAGTGAACTGTCAATGGCTCAAAATTTAGAACAGCTTCAAAAGTACGACAACTGATGGCCAAAGACCATCAAATAATGGCTGAACAGTTACGATCTTAAACCTGACTGAGGACTGTGACAAAGTTTCTCACAATGACATATAACAACCTTCTTGACTACACTGTGCATTACCCAAATGTTTAAAAACTGGTTGTTCCCTGCATCAGGTGACATAACAAATTATGGAATCCTACTGTCCTGGGATTTTGGAAGCAAAACCTGTGGGAATTGAGGTTCTCACAGAGAAGCAATGTTGGTGAAGATTTGTTGTCTGTGATGTGATGACGTATCATTGGGCAAGCAGTCTCAGGCACTTTGAAGGAACAAAATTCCTTCAACTTCAGGATCAAGTAGTCCGAGTGGACTGCAGTCTTTTGAAACGCTGGGTACTATTCATGTAACAACACAGCATCATATCCCAGAAGACACACGTTTTAGGAACAGAAGCTGGTTGATAAAACTGCGAAAATAACCCTGGTTCCAGGGTTTGAGACTCACTCTATTGAAAAGGCCTTGGAAGGTAAGATTCCCGACTTCATACAGTCATATAATGAAGGTAACAGAGCCTGCTTGTGTGGAAATGCTATGACACTAGTCAATATCCAGAATATAATTCAAAGGACCAATTCAGCACATTTACAAACAAGTCATAACTTATGCATGCAATTAATATTAACATCACAGTCTTCTGGCATGTGACACCGTACAGTTGCCAGACAGGTACCAACAGTATCAAATGACAAGGCACCACATTCCAGAAGACTGCATCTTCACATTCACCACTGTGAAAATCTCAAATTTCAGGTCACAGCTCAAACTTAACATTGTTTACTGTCCAACGGTCCTTCAGTTGTGGGTTCAGGTCTTCTGGAATGTAATGCTTGAAACTGGGTGATTGGTTCCTGACATTTCCAAGGTCTGTGGTACCTTCAAAATGTCAGGAACCAATCGCCCAACACGTCATCTCAACCGAGGAGACCCAAAACCCCAGGAAGACTGCTGTAAGAATCTCCTTCAACTGCTCACCTGTAATCTGACGGCACAACAGTATCGCCATCCACATCAACAATTTTGTAATTGTTCTTCCGCCACTTCCAGTTAGGTTTTGTCACAACGTGCTGAACGGGCAGTGGTTTAATTAGTTGATTTCTTTTTGCCACTTTCATATCTGGATCTATGTACAAAACAAACCCCATGCACACAACCTGAGTCACCTCTGAGAACATCTGAGTCTGAATCACCTCACTACACACGTTGCAATGCATCTCAATTACAGTGAAACTACAACAGTTACACCTGATGGTCTTAGAGTGTTGCATATTCTGTGTATTAATAATACAATGTTTATTAACCACTAACAAAATATACTGATCAGATAAAGGTAGATACCTATTCTTTTATATCATACAATCTCCAACATGTTTCAGTTCCAACCGAACACACTGTACTGACACAGTGTTTGCCATATCTGTACACCTCTGCTGCTTCACACATCACTAGATTGGACAACTTGCCTTTTGCACTGTTATATGGCAAGATTAATTTGATCACAATAGACGTTTAAATGCAAAATACCTTGCAATATATAAAATCATAATCTGTATATAGACATTTTCAACTATAATATCGCAAACACTCCACCAACATCTATGACCAAGAATACAAATTGTGTTTCATTTTAATATTATAACTATATATATATATATATATATATATATATATATATATATATTGTGCCGGGATTTGGTCCCAGCACCCTCTACGAGAATCAAACCTTGGACTTTCGACGCGCACATCACTCCCTCCTACTTGGCTCCCCTCCATTTCCCCTCCTGTCCTGAGTTTTCTTCCTTCGTGCATACGCTTGATGAAATCACTCTGAGCCTAGCCATCTTCAAGTTACTTCCAAATTTCCGTCTCGGCCATGGGGGCTAAATTCCGTCTGGCGGTGAGCTGGTGGGGTTGGAGTCCCTTGGCGGTCGTCGTGGTCCCAGGTCTTTGGTTTTAGTTGGGTTTAGCCCCACGACGACGCCAAGGTAACTTTATTTTGGTATGTATGTGACAAGCAATTGCTTGGTAAGTCTCCCGTCATATGTATTTTGTAATTTTGTATTTGGTTGGCTTTATTGTATTTTCTTTATTCTGTGTGTTACAATATATTGTTTCTTTAGTATATTGTATCTTTGTTGTGTGAACCGATTGGCTTATCTGCGGGACCCAGCATCAGTAAAGGCAGATGGTAACAAGGAGTCAAAGACAGTTCAATATATATACGCACATATATATATATACATATAATGTAAAACTGAAACATTGAAAATGGTCTAGTAGCACTGAATACTACAACAACTTCCATTTGGTATGATATACACAATACTGACAGACGTACAGTTCAGGCTACTGGAGGATTAACATCAACCGGCAAACCTCCCCACCAAACTAAGCTTTATACAGCCGCAATAACCACACTATGACAGCTTACCAATGACATTAACAACAATCTCTTCAAAATCTTTGAACACAGCTCGCTTCCTTCTCCTCTGAGGGCTTTCTTCATGATTTTCAGAACCATCAGCTGTTTCTGCAGAAGCTTCTGACCCCTTTGCATTGTTCTTCGAACACCTGAGGGAATAACACTAATCCTTATCATCTGGAAATAACGGACCATGACTGTTACTGGACAAGGCCAGACTGATTCTTTGTGGGTTATATATGGCTTGTTGTTTGCCAACCATACTCTATATGCTTCATGTACTGACAAACACATTTCAAAAATCTCGACTGCACGGCCCAGATAATGTGCTAAGTGAGTTCGCTACAGATGTATACAGCTACAGCCAAGACGGTATGGCAGCTGATAGGTTCACCTCATAATGTCCAGGGCAGCATTATACCTGTTTAAACATCACTCTGTTGAGAGCAGATTTTGTGTTACTTGAATATTTGGATTTCCTTTAGTTGTCGGTTAACATACATCAGTTTCTTGTACAATATAAAATTGTAGAATATTTCAGAGGTTCCACTGTTTAGAAAAAAAAACTGAAAAGTGCTGTAATTTATATGATTATATCATATAATTTATAAGATAGCACAAGCAGCATCATAACACACAAGGTAAGCCATTCGTATTACAAAACTGAATTAATAAAACCTCTACTTGGCCCATAAAAAATATATCAGATAATCACTAAATAAAATATTGAGGTCTTTATATAGAATATTTATTCATTTACAGAAAATGCAACTGGAGACGCAGAAACACGCCAGTAGTTCCGCAACAGTGAATACTACACACACTTTACAATTTTAATCAGGTTTTAAATATACACATATTTATGGTTTTAAATTTTAACCAGACTATCGTACCACATAGTGACACGTACATATTGTACATTTGTCTTAATATGCGCTTAATTTAGTAGTACATTGTAACCCCCCAAGATGGAACCATAAAGTTCCGAAACACGTGTAGGGTTAAAGGGACATAGGCTACAATAAAAGTGGTCAAGATAGTGCATTTGTTGGTTTAATTATTTGATTATATGACACTGTTTCTGACAAAGAAAATGCCTGGTGGTGCATGTGCAGTGCTTCCCCTTTTAACAGTCTGTGTTTTCATCCCAGTGCGAACAACTAGCATGTAACATGGTCACCACCACATACACGACTGAACAAAAGTATATTACATTGTACTAACTTACTTGTTCATTCTTAAAAACTCCATCACTTCAGTCATAAACTGCCACAAGTAGTCGACATTTGTACCATACACCTTGCTGCTGCCCTCAAGCATAAGACCTGCCTGAACAAAACTGATGGCCATCACACCACGAGTGTCGTCTCTCGACATATCCTCAATACAAGCCACGTACTCGTCAATGTACTGGAACAGAGCAGCAGGAACTAAGTACAGTAAAACAATTGACCAGCCACCCACAATAGCCTGGCACAAAAACTGGCAAGTGCCAGTAAGCAAGGTACAGCAGAAAAACGTGTCGTGGCAGCGTCAGCCAAACTGAACGATACTAAGTGGAACCAAGTCACCTCATCGCCGTCTCACGTGATCTTCGTCCACCATTTTCCACTGCTATAATCAGAAGTGCTCGTATTTTCTCGACTATTTTCAACTTATATTTTCAGTACGTATACCCACCTGATTGTGATAATGGCAACAGACATGAGGGTATTACTGGCCACTAGCTTCTTTTGTAACTTAAATATGAACATTTAGTGTGGAAAAGCTTTCTCCAGCCTTGAAATTGATTTTCCTCGTGGTCTCTGTAAACACATCGCTAGAGATATACTGGTGCTGTCAGTGCTCAAATGTGCATTTGAGCCTGGGGGGTTAGTAACGTGTAACATTGTTTTGTATTTTTCTTATGCTTTACTTAAAATTATACATTGATAACACTATTTTTTACAGAATCCGTCTTAAATGTAAAGAGTTATATATTTTTTAAGTTATGTGACCACACAAGACGTTTCTTTTACATGCAGGGAATCTTTGCTTTAGAACTGAGTGTTCTGAAGTATGGTATTCAAGTACCAGTGAGAACTAATGGGTTTCTGGACTTTGTCCATCGTCCGGAAATCTAAAATAGCTGATAACACGACATTTCAGAAACTGGATCTGCTTCCGACCTCAGGTGAAGGGGGAGGGAAACACCTACTGTGTTGGGTCCGTTAGATACAGCTAACCTCAATCACTGGTCCAGTGATTGAGGTTAGCTCTATCTAAGGGACCCAACAGAAGGTCCAGTGATTGAGGTTAGCTCTATCTAAGGGACCCAACAGAAGGTCCAGTGATTGACGTTAGCTCTATCTAAGGGACCCAACAGCGTAGGTGTCTCCCTCCCCCCCTCAACTGAGGACAGAAGCAGATCCAGTTTCCGAAACATCGTGTTATCTAGTTATTTTGGATTTCCAGACGATTGACAAAGTCCACAAACTCATCAGTTCTCAGTGTTACATACCATCGTCAGAACCTTTTAGCATTTACAGGTACCAGTGTTTTGAAGAAACCCACTGCCTGCATTTTCAAGACAGAATATCCCTCCTACCTTTGCTAAATGACCATTCCAGATCTTGGGCCCCTTATTCAATGATTTTGTAAGTTCTTCAATCTTCATCAAGATCTTACTGCCTTCATCATGACTCCTCATGTTGACGCTTCTTCAGAGATGCTAAAACAGTGACAACCAACAGCTGAACAACACACAGAGTTTTACTGTGGAAGGTTCCATATACTGGCAGGACTGCTGAACAATTTTACAGCAGGAAGGTCCTGTCATTTACATTATATTTGGTTTAACACAGGATCCTTACTTCATCTGACATTTATCACCCTCCCCCTATTCGAGCAAGCAAGTGGGTAGTCGCTGCATGGGCCACATTAACACAAAAAAGCAGCCAACAGGAAGTGACCACCAACAGTTGTCCAATAAAATAATGGCCCTATATACATCTTCTGGGATGTGATGCCATGCACTTTGATAGATACTGTGAAGATGGAGGCAGTATGTTCTAGCATCACGTCCCAGAAGACATCAATCTTGATATACATTCCAGTGACAACACCAAACCTCATGATAACAAAAAATGTTTGTTAACCTTCTAGTCAATATCTTTTAATAATATGAACACCACAACAATTTAACGCTGCAAAAGAGCTGAAACCCATCAAATTTGCTCATTCAGTTGCAAGAAGAACTGAAAGGTGCATATTAACTTGGGGCTTTAGACTGAATAATAATAATATAATAACCATGGCTCAACAGCCCTATATGGGCTCAGGCCTCCTCTTTCCGAGGTTACTGGGTCGTGCCCATTCGTGGCAGTTGGTGACTGACCAACTGGCCGCGCTACTGTTCTATTGATCCTGATGTGACCGCCAGAGCCATCTGGCAGGCAGCCAGGAGACTTGGGTGAGAAACTGGGGTTGAATTTTGCTTACGAAACATTTCTATTCATGCCCGTAAGGTTCTTTTACATGCCGTAAATCTACGACATGGGACAGACGGCTTTACTTCCCCTCAGAAGGAAGTGGTGCTCTGGATTTTTATCACCCTTAAAAATCTATCTACCTCGGTCGGGATCGAACCAGCGAACCTTGGGTCCAGTGGCGAGCACGCTAACCACTAGTCCACCGAGGTCGACCTTTAGACTGAATACAGACCCATTAATGTAATGTGAAACGAGGCATATGATTCTTAGAGTACCTGTCCATTGAAAGTTGTCGTATATCTTCACAGTACAGTGACTGGTGACACATGCTACCATTTGCCTATACAGTGTTTTGAAATACTCTTACACCTACTGACACACCTCTGTAATTGAACTAGCAAAATCAAAACAGGTTTCTCCTACCTGAATATATTCTTACATTACTTTCCCTTCCTGAGGAAAGGAAAAATACTTATTAGAATCATCATGCTGTTTGTGTGTTTGGTTTTGTGTGTGTGTTTGGGGGGAGGGCAGGGTCATTTCAACTTTGAACTAGTTGACAGATGTTAATGAACTGCAGTATGAATGCCAGTAGTGAACGAGGGACCTTGTGAGATGAAACTGCCACTAGGTCTTTGAAAAACACGACTCTCTTACAAAATCTGTCTGCAGAATGTAACACAACAACAAGGCAGCTGTAAAATATGTCTCCAGCAACCAGTCTGAAGACAACAGCTAATAAATCTTAGGAGCTATACATGCAAAATTTGCTATGGACAGACAATACACATCCTCCATATCATGTATGAAATACTGTGAATCTGGTGACGGCACAAAGCTTTGAGGCTATATCCGGCAAATTTCAGAGATAATCTGTACATACATAGCAAATTCTTCACAAAAAATATTAATAAATAAGTAAATAAAAATAATGCCAGTAACAGATGTACAAGACTAAATCCAACTTTAAATCCTCTGTTACATTTTTCCAGTAGACCAAAATTTCGTGACCAATTATGTTGCATCATTTAATTTACTATCTTCATCCTGTTTTTGGGTGATGGCACCTTGCAAATATGCCAGAAATCATCTAATTTAATTAACTTGGCTTTGTATTTGTGCTGGATCCTGTGTTCATTATTCTGTGTTTCAACACAAATTTTAAGACAAGTTTGGTGATATGATCAAGCAGATTATGTGCCAAAGAAGCTAAAGTTGCCAGTTAGTTCTTTTCGGCTAACTGGCCACCCGATTCTCGTGTGATTTTTATATTAATTTGAAGACATTAGTATAAATGCTTCTCATAGATTTATTGTCGTACTTCAGTATTTCCTCAACACACATACTTCTCACAGGATACATACTATAAAGCCAATCTACAATTATACATTTCAATAAACCAACACTAAACAAATCATCTGCCCTGCTGACTTCTACACTGCATTTACACTATGGACACACACTGTTCCCATCCTTCTAGTACCAAGTGTTGGCCCTTCACTTCACATTATATTTTACTCCTCAGGAGTAATGTGGTTAGGTTTTGTTAAGATACAATCACCCACATACACCAACAAATGCATACAACTTATACAAAATCATAAGTCATCCACATACACAAACTTTCAGACATGTTTCAGCAGTAAATCACCATCCTCAGGGGGACACCAATACAAAGGAATACAAAACTAATACAACCAACTTACATATTCAATGCTAAAACTAAACAATGGCAGCTACAAATATAAAAATTAGGATACTATAAACAAGGTGGTGATGACACATTCTTGAATAAAATTCATTGATGTGCCACTGTTTATACTGAATGTGGTTACATGCGCACAAACATCTAACATTTAAGCTTTCGATCCAAAAGGATCAAGTCCCTGTGCCAATTACTGATGTGTTTCGTGTAGGAGAGTGTCATGTTGATGTCTTCCTGGGGATGGCAATTTATCGCTGAAACATGTAAGAGAGTTCATGTATATGGATGATTTGTGATTTTGTATAAATTGTGTGCATTTGTTCGTGTACGAAAGTGACCACAGTCATAACACATAGAACAAGCAATATTAATATTTAGTTTTTCAAACAACAAATGCACCTTTTATTTTCGTACTTTTCTGTTCACTACACCCTACATATGTTTCGGCTGTAACTCGGCCATCATCAGGGGCACCTTGTTTAGTACACTTCACTGATCACTGTCCATTTGGCACTGTCACTTAACTATTATTCCGTTCAATGCTAATATTTACACTGAGAGTCAGGAGTATATAAAGTTGTTTCAAGTAGTTTTCTTGAATTGTTCCGGTGTATATAGCATCCGTCCATGTCCAAGTATATATTCCAGCACTGCAATTTGTGATTGTAGGGCACTAAGTCGTTGGTATCTGTTTGAATCGTCAAAATTATTAAAACTATTTTAATAACAATAGTTTTAATAGTGCATTCGTTGGTTGAAAAATTAATTATTAATGTTAACATGCACGGTGAACACGTCAAATTAAGTAATATTAAATTTCGTTACGATAATTTGTTACAGCACGTTAGGTTAGGGTAGTTCAGCTTGGTCGAACAGAGTGTAGAACAACGTATATTAGGTTTAGGTAAGGTTGCAATATGTTGTTTATTGTAACAGGATTTCTACCTTGTCGACATCATTGCACATAGTTCCGAAACTCTCTCTTATTAACGTTCAATCTAGCAACGGATACTCTAATAGACACGGTTGTCCTACTTTTGTATTGTTACAAAGTTCATGCATCAGTATTGTATATAATGACATTACCGTACACAGATTACTTACCCTTCCTACAGTATAAATATCTTACTTTATACAAATTACATGAGGTAGCACTCTTTAGAAACAAACTCCTTCTTCCAACTTGTTACGCCATATTTACCAGGAATAACTTATATTTACACTTTGTGAACGTTGGTTGTGCTCAGATCGCGGATTAATGCAATTCCTGTGAGACTGGATGGGTAATCTGTGCAGTGGATTGTGCATGGTATCCGTGATATCTGTGGTCTTCAAGTGTTTGAATTGACGTTGACGTCCGTTGAACGTAATTGACTCGTGCACATCCGATACCTCTGGCCACAGATAATTAGTGGCAGCGGATGCTATATGGTACTGATAACGGAGACGTATTGGCATCGAAGGGTTGTATCATGCCCTGCCCTTAGCCGGAATTTGGTGGCGGGGCAGCAGCAAACGACACCGCCGCTCGTGCAAAAGAAGTCTAAACCATTCAATATCGTTTGGGGATGCACAGATCATACATGGGGATACTACAGCAGTATGACCTGTGGCAGCACCTCAAAATAACATGATGGGCTGAACTTGGACGCATGTTGAAGCCAGCTGCAAGTCTATATAACACAAGATCTAGCGGCATCTTATTTCTGGCCGATTACATCCTCCGGCAAGAGTGCAGGGCACAAAATTCAGATGGGCTGGCGAATTATAGAGGAAGATGTCTCTCTGGTTTTCCTGCCAAAATGTTGTAATCCTATGTTCTCTGTAGGTGCTTCTTACACTCATTCCAGATTGAAAGGTACAAAAGTTAACAGCAAAATATTGACAGTTGGCACACAGAGGGAAGGAACACTTTTAATGAAACTATAAAAGGTCCCTTGCCCTCTTGCCATAACGCACGATTTCAACGACTGTGTAAGGAACACTTATTTGTTTTAAAGCCCTGTGAATTGCACATGCCTCAACCAAATATCTATGTATACAGATTTTTTCCAGTTCATTTATGTGAAGTTCAATATTCCGATATATAGAAGTTTAAACCCTTTGAAGGCTGAAATTCTTGTAGGTAACAAAAATTATCCTCATAATTCCTTGTCTAGTTGTTGCTGCTACCTGCTCACTTGAGTCAACCTCCTCAAAACAACTTGATGCCACCTTCAAAGTCAAGCCCCTCAGTCAATTTCAAAACTGTCATGGTCCTCTCCTGAGGCTCAGTCAGGTGCCTCACATTCTTCAAGTGTGCTGTCCTTCCGATTTTCAACAAGATCATCCAGCATAACCTCCTGATCACGGCAGATCAGCAACTTCAAGATATCTTCAGCATCTTATGCATAAATGTGTGCTTGGTTTAATACAGTGGATCTGTGGGCAAGTGACAAAGTGTGGAATAACTAAAGTTGAGGGATTACCGTACATTTGAAGTCGTCACTAAATCAGTCAAGTCTCAAGTTCAGTGCTGCCAAACACTAACCTCTCACAGTCTGACAACTGCATACTGATGAGCTTCACAATGTGCTAGGGCACTGTTGGAGCTCCAATGGACAGTCTGGGTTGTAACACTATGCTAGCTGCACCTCAGGATTGGATTATTGGCAGAGAAAAACCATGGCTCTTCCAAGAGATAAACCTGGCCACAAATGACAGAACAGAAGTACACAAATAATTTCTCAACCTTAGAACATGGGGCACAACCGTGCTTACAACACATACTTAAAAACCATAAAAATAACAGTTTATAGTTTACATTTATTATCCAAACACCAACAACCCTTTACATGACACTGTCACCAGCATTACTTTGATACACACATTTTGGTGCGCATGCACGCACATCATCAGTATCAACAAGACTTGCTTAGGATCCACATCACAATGTCTGGCAACTACTTAAGTAACACAACATAAATATGTAAAAAGGTTGTTGGTATGCAAGAGAAACTTATTTCCAGAGATTTCAGTTCACTTGTCCATCCGTACGTACAAAAATGTGGCAAAGACAGGGAAACTGACAAGGACTTTATAAAAAAATACATACAGAATGAAACTTTAATGTTGTATTATTTATATTTTCTTTACACAGAAGGAGCAAGTTAGCAATGATGATTTATGTACAATAGCGAACACATCCAACCAAACCCTGCCTTTGTAGCAATGCTTAAAGGAGACTATTACATTGTAGTTATATTTATTGTTATATACCAACAACCGGGGGGCCATGATGGCTCAGTCGGTATAGTGACTCGCTACGGGATGGACGGTCCTGGGATCGAATCCCGGTGGGGGCGGGATTTTTCGCAGCCGTCCAGACCAGCCCTGGGGCACATCCAGCCTCTTATACAATGGGTAACGGGTCTCTTTCCCGGGGGTAAAGCGGCCGGGGCGTGGAGTTGACCACCCACCCCATCTAGTTCCAGGGTTAAAGAAAGAGTAGAGCTATACCTTTACTCCCCTCTGGGACTTCATGGCCTGTTCTATATACCAACAACCTTTATCACAAATTCTGAAACACATCTCATAAACAGTACTTGTGACAGACAGTGATAAAGTATGTAGGGATACAACAACAATAAATATAAGTACAAGAACCACACGGTGCACAACATAAATTACTTTGTAGGTTTGTAATATCAATACCAGGAGTGTAGGATTTCCAAAATACATTCATGCAGTGGGGTTGTGTGCAAAAAAAAATCTGAAAAGATCCCCGTGGTGACCTAAAATACAGATAACAGATTATCACGACATTCATAACATGGCACTGTTGCTCACAAGATGCAGAGAAAAATCTCGTTAAGCTTTTACAAAAATTAATTTACTTACATTATAATGATTTTAACTTATGCACAATAATGTCTTCACATCCCTAATAACAGATGTATGTACACTTGACAATGTTCCTCGACTTCTAAATTTATATTTATATTACAAAGACCTATACTGCAAAAGACGTTACACAGAATTCATGTATCACTACTCTACAGCCTTCTGAAACTGTAACGCAGTCTTAAGAAGGTTTTGTGTTGCTTTATGGAATCAAACAAGTGACTTACAGAAAGTCAATTGTATAAACACAAAATAATATCCATAATTTATGTAGACATGCACTACCTTACTGCATCGATGCATTTCAGTTCAAATCATTACACTCTTTGGCAACGACCCACAAGCAATATTCTGTTCATTAGTTGCTCTCCACAGCTATGTCAAACACAAGAGTACATCAATGTATACATATGGCTCAGAAAGGCCGATTATTACTCAACATTTATTCTGCTTATAAACAAAAACCAATTTTTATAGCACATCTATTCAGAAAACCTCCCATTTACAGGAAAGTACATTTTAAGTTAATTAATTAATATTAATAGTAAAACATACATGCTTATGATATTATTTTGCTTTCTGACATTTCTTGAAAATATTGTGATCTGGGAGAGGTGGAAAGTTTATCGAGACAAATGCAGATCTCAACACAAAGCATCATTTACAAGAACACAGTTTTAACATGTAACAACTTCTTATAGGGTGTCACATTTTTCCCAGAACATAGACAAGATCTTTAATCAACAAACTAAGAAATGCCCACTGTGCTGATACCAAACACAGCTGGCAACATACCAGAATTACCTGCTTGCAGGTCCTAGGTTTGAGCAGTCAACAAGAAGTCGCACAGTATTTTGGCACATGAAAATTTCATGAGTTTTACAACTATTTCAATTACTGGAAACCAACTGTTTCTTGGCTGTATCATCTTAATCCAACAGCATCAGTTCCACTGAAAATACACCACACCGGACAACTTGTCAAAAGTAGACATTTTACCATCACGATTATGCCACCTATACTGAGGCCATAGAAAGAAGTTCCATGGACTGAGCCACACTAAATCTCTCTCCAGCTGTTAAGCTTGCCCCTACAGCATACTTCTCTGTATTTTCCTCTGATCATCCAAAAGTTCCTTCTACATACATGCTGACAGTGTAACCCTTCAGTATGGCCTACGCAGGGGGTCGACAAGCAAAGTGGGAAGCCATCAGTCGGACCGAGGTGGCCTTGGTATGGTGGCTGGAACAGTAACTGGGACCTGCTTACATGCTAGTGACATCACAGCTCAGTTGGGTACCTACAGTATAACACATTAGTGATGGAAATGGAGAATGCATAGCTTCTGCTGCAGTAAAGTCCAGCGGCAATTTGAAACAGTCTGCCAATTCTAGTACTGTATTATAGGTTGAGCAGGCCTCTGCTGATTGTGAAGCCTTCTGTAATATTTCTGGCCTCTGTGCACTGTACCATCATGGGTGCAGTCTACGGTACATAGAATTCAATCACCAGCATCACTGAAGGGTCAACCCTCCTCTACACTAACAAGCACAGAAGAGTATGAGGAAAAAGAATTCATTGTGGAAGACTGTCCGTATGTTTCCACACACTGAACACAGAACATTCAGGTAATTATGAGGTTAACATCAACTTGAAATATCTGCTGAAGAATTAAGGTAGAGTGTGTGGTCTATGAAGTACTGTATTATAAATGAAATAGTAGAAAGAATGTTCACAAGCATAATTTAGCCAAAATGAGGGGACTTACCTAAACTTCATTTATGAGCATTACATCCAATTACTTCTTTTGTGTCTGAGAGGACACAGGAAAATTTAAATTATCATGTTTTATAAAATACTGAGGGCATAAAATTACATTCTTCTTCCACACATTCACCTACGTAACGTCTGCTTGAAATCCCATATCATCTCAACCTTAACCAAGACCAACTTCCTTTATGACAATACATGACGTGACAATTTCTCGTCTGTTAGATGTAATGTCAATTGTTCTCACGTCTAAAGATAAAAATTCAAACTATTCACATACCACATGATGTTTCTATAGTGTCCCCAGAAATGGCCTCTGCTTACCTAGACCAGATCACAGAATATATTTATGATGTATGGACATCGACAGTACAGATTCTGCTAACCCCACTGACAGGCAGTACAATCACAATGATCAAGAGCAAAAGAAAGGTAAAGCTTAAAGTGGGGTCATCACATTACCAGTGATGGCTTCAAACCTAGCAGCAGAAAAACTCAAACACAGATCAACTAAGAATTAGCCCACCACCAACAAGGCCACCAGTTTTTTAATGCATTTTGAAAGCTCTGACTTTAAGCTTATGCAAACCTTTTCAACATACAGGTGTAGCTTACATATGCTCCAGTTTTAACAGCATATGAACTACTTAACTACACATCAAACATCACTGTGTGTGGTGTCTTGAAGTCCAGCAGTCTTGGGACATTGTGCTGCCCCTGGTGACAATGATCAACATCGCATACACAGCAGAACAACACGTGTTTTTTCAAGACTACCATACACCCCCTTTTCCCAGGACATGTCATCTTCAACCCAAAAATTTCTGTCTGGTGTGATTTTTTTTTAATTTGCAAAGTTGTCCAGGTTTTTGACTGTTATTTCTTAAAGCTTTTGCATTTTCACTGGTATAAGAGAAACTACTTTTTGGGGAAATACGCAAGTATATCAGCGCTGTCCGAATCAGCAAAAAAACCGGTTCAGCAACTGGCCGTTGCTATATCTCAGAAAACTTCCACACAGAAATTTTGAACGTAAATTCAGCAAAAAAAAAACATGCTTAATAAGTCTTCCTTTGAATTTCTTATCTATGAAATTTGAAGTACTACTAGCAAAGAAACGTTGAAAGGGAGTTTTATTTCACAAAATTGTGACTATTTATGTCTTCTTTAACTTCCTTTTTCACTGGTATGTCCTCTTTGTCATGGTCGATAAGTGGGAAATATCCTCTTTCCTTGTGACGGATAAGTGGCAACTGTATTTTAGTGAAAAGTTTTTACTAGACTGCTGGTGTTATCACAGTTCAATGTCAATTCCTGGTAAAATTTGAGTGCATGAAAGCATCAACCAGCTTTGCAATAAATAGACCGGTTAGGGAGTATGAAGCCTGTGGGGTGACAGACAAAAAGAACTGTGCTGTTACGAAGCAGTCTGCCAGAACACTAGAAAACATTTATAGTTGGCAGGTGCTAATGTAGTCCCAGAAAACCTATTAAATCTCTCTCTCACTTTCACATAAACATTATCTCAACATAACTCGATTTGGCCCCACATACTGTCAATGTGAACAATGGAGAATTTTGACACAAGTGTGCTGTCTAATGGTCTTCCTCAACAGTACAGATATGGGCAGTCCTAGCCACCATACTATCCCAATCAGAACCCATTTTGATTATTTCTTATGGCACTTCCTGAAAGACACAGTTTACACTACCGGTCTGCACACAATTGAAGAAATGCAAAAAGAAACGGAGCATCAGTGGAGGAACTCCCAACTGCAAATATGTGAAATTTCTGACACCGGAGGTCTACGATGCCAACAGTGCACATATTGAAAAAATCTTTTATGTGACTGTCATGCAAAAAAAAAAGTTTGATTTATGGCACTGTGAACGTCACTGTCAGCTTTGGGTGGTAAGTACCACATAACTAGACTACAGCAACATACCATATGGCTTAAGAGTACAGTATTAATATAGAAAACATGTTTCAAGGTTTACCAATACACATTCCAAAAAAGAAATAAACTTTCCAACGTCGTAGCATGTTGCTGACATGCAGAGGTCACCGTTCACAGTGTGCAGGCAAACTAAGTGGCTGCGTAGGGTGCGAAAGTGAGTGGCGTGCCAAACCCAAGGGTAAATATAAATTTAAAAGCAATAAGTGCAGTACAGTTCCTTGTTTGCCACAAAAATATCTCAGTGAAGACTGCCCTTGCACAGATTCCTTGGGTATCCGTTCCTGGAAGCTTGTCTAAGGTCACCCCTGCAGTCTTGCAAACTAAAACTACACAACATTGAGGGTAAGAGAAAGAATGTGCTCCTACTTAAACAAAACAAAGAATAATGGTAACATGTACACAAAATTGTTCTACAACAAATAAACCACTTGAAAGAGTCCAACATGGGAAATCTAAATTCACAAAATTTGATCTCATGTCGTCATTACAAAACACTTTTGTATTTTAAGCATACTAAGCTTAATGCTCAGGACATGCTTCGTCAAGTTTCAGCAAAAGAGAAAATTATACAATATGTATATATAAAAAATACACACAGATGTGCTACAAAATATTAATTCCAAGACCTAGTTTAGTTTCAAAACTTTGGTCAAGTCACACTTCAGTGTATCCTGTACGTGACACACAACACTCAGTTACAATAAAAATGGAATGGCAAAAGCCATTAAAGAAAAAAAAATTAACACCTTGCTGTAAAGGCCAGTTTCAATTTCAGTGAAATCATCAACTATTTTTTTTTTTTTGACAATGTCTCCACATGAACAATAATCCCTAACCCTTTGGCATGAAATGTCATGTACTCATAACATGCTGTGTCATGCTCATAATACTCAACGCTGGCTACTGACTTGGCCTATTATGGTTGCTCTTCTGCAGGCCTCACTTAAATTCTGGTCTGCTGCATATCACACTGAGCACTTAATTCCAGTGCCAAAAGGATAATTATTTTTATTTAATCACACAATACAGAGGTGACATCTCCAGAACCCTATGTACTGAGCGTGTTCATGCAAGTACACTTAACACTTTCAGGACGGCTAACATGCATTCACATTTTACTGACAGTGCTGATCAAGGCTGGGTGCCGTATCAGCATATCTGCTGCAAACAGTCTGGACAAATTACTGTTCAATATTTCTGTGCCCAGCGACACACATGTATGTTACTTTATCCACGTGAAAACCTCCGGAATTCTGTACCCGCATGTTCAAGAGTGACGCACGTACGGCATTCGAGAGTTTCAGACATGGACAAAGTACGACACATACGTCACTTGGGACACAACTGATATTGCCTGACCCAGGCCAGCGGGTGCCTGAATGCATCCTGGCACCTGTCCTGAACGAGTTAATTACATATCAACGCTGTAGACCAGCCACTCTTCTTAACCGTTCAAAGCAAATATGCCTGCTTTGAAAGGGTTGGAAGAGTGGCTGAACTCGTTGATCACTGAAATATGAGATCAACAAGGCAATCCAACCATTCTATGGCCTCAATTACAGAACATAACAGCCAGTACTTTTACAATGTAACTATAAAACACAAGATTTACTTCCAACATTATTACAAAAGTTTTATACATCATGTTTTGAAACTTATTCAAAGTTACAAAGACGTAAACCACATTACTTGAAGCTGGAATATTCCTAGCAAAAGAACCAAACATGTTATTCTGTTCACATCTCTGCTAATCACAATACCTGCAATTTGTGTGTCATGTCTAACCATTATAAATCGAGACAGAGCAGTCTGTTCACATATACACACATCAGTTTCTGACTGAGACAGGGCTACAGAACACACAATCACATTACCTGCATTACTTTAAAACAATGTTTAGTAGTACCGAATTACAACAAAGAGAGTGATGTATCATGCACAGAAATACCAGAATTTTGTTACTTCTAAGATGGCCTTACAAAGCCTATTTAAGGAATTTAATACACAATTTTGCAAAGAAAACTGAGTCATGGCTAAGTTGCATCAGAGGAAAGACAACTGGCAGTCAACTGCTTCTGTGTCACAGTGAGTTTGTCACACTGACACATACTGCTGTGTGAACTGTGTTGTGAAACTGTACATGTAGTCATATAATGATAAGTTAATCACTGAAACAAAAATCACCAAAGGGAAATTAAACCCATATGGGGGGTTACATTCCTGAAAATCGCAACACAGCGACACAATGCAGAACGGAGCATTTTCCCCCGTAAGAATAAAAATACTTAAGTGTCTCACCATCGAAGATCCTACAACTGCAACAATATAAATCCAAGTCCAGACAAGACTCATTAAATTTCTTGTCACTGAAATTTGTCATCACTATTACCAAGATGACGTTAAGGAAAAGAACAGAGAAGATACTGGAAATTGAAAGAGGAAGCAGTAGATCGCACTCAATGGAGAACTTGCTTTGGAAGAGGCTACGGACCTGTGTAAGACAGACTACAGAATTAATGAATTGCCAAACTTGGAACAACTTTAAATGAGGACTACCTGTACCCTATTTAAGCAATCTGACAATCATTTTGTGCACCAAACTGACTAAACCACTTAAGAAATGTATGGCATTATGAGAAAGGAGCGTAGAACATGCTGTAAACATGAATATCACGTCGTCTTCATGAGCTGATTATAGTGGCATATTTATCACCAGGCGACACCACCTCCTGTTTTGTTAGAAGACTCCAGCACAACAAGCAGCATTTCCACAGAATTTAACATCAAACCACTACATATGATAATACGTCATATACTGTTCATATAAACGCAGCTTACTTCTCTACATCTGTGGAAAGAAGCATTTTTCACAATAGTGTTCCAAACTTCCTGGAGCAGTTCCCTTCCACTTGCATGTGCAGTCCAAACACATCACAGAATGTGCCCTGGAATCAGTTCTCATGCGGCTGGACACACAGGACGATGGAAACCTCTCACAAAATTTTGAAGCGAGACAAGAACAACGTGTTTTTCCTCACAAATGTTTGCAAAAGAATGCCGTGATGATGATACACTAATAAAAACACCCTGGTCGGTGAATGTGTGTTATCACACATCATTCATAACTCTTTCTGCAAAAATCCCAGATATGTTACTAAACACTAAATTTATGTATTAAAAATGATAGGTATGCTACTGCTACCTGATGGAATGGAACATATCAAAATACCTTTCCCCAGTAACAGGAAAGAAAATACAGAATTATTTTCTTATCAAGCACGTCACCCCCGTTCCATTTAAGCTTCTCCCGATCCTTTTTGTTTACAGCCTCATTCACAGCAGCAATAAATTGGTTTAAGCAGAAATATCAAACACATCTATCTGTTGTGTATAACCATTATAAAGTATATCAAATGAATGTAAATAGCAAAGATGGAACATTCAGCATGTGATCTATAACACAGCCGCAGATGTGCGCGCTGCTGGCAGAAGACTCCTGACAACAGGCCTGCATCGGGAATATTCTGACGTCACACGCCTTTCGACACTGTGAAAGGGTTAATGCAGTAATAAGTAATGGGTTAGATGACATACAAGGTCACTTAGCCAGATTCCCTAAATTAGATTCAAGATACAGTATTACCCCCCCCAAAAGACTCAATAAACAAAAATGTCTGAGAATGTAACATCACCATGTTACAGTAATTGATGAACAGCTGTTCAGATCTTCAGAAGCTATGAAAATTATGTGGCTTTTCTGACAGCAAAGACTAGCCAGTCCATTACTCTATCTAAAACTACTGGCTGCTACTTCCAGTCAGCTAATTTATCATGTTACTGTGGCACACAGAGTGGCAGCAGGAAGTGCCAGTGACAGCTGTCACACAAAATAATGAACCTTGTATTTACAATAACACTGACCAAAAAGGACAATTACTGACACCTACAAAATGCACATGTTCCTTGCCACACCGCACTATACGCCACTTCTTGGACAGTCGGACCAGAAAGTCTATAATTCCTACCAACAGTGAAGTACACCATTTATACAATAAAGCCACAGACAGTAAACATTAAATGCCTGAAAACTGATTGCAACTATGTAACCAGGCCACACAATGAGTTGTACATGTTTCAAAACTTACCAAGCATTTAGCAAAAACTCTGCTTTGGAAAATTCTTTTATTTAACTGAACCTATGTTGTGCTGATTACTATACCAGCCTTTAATAAGAAAGAAACAAAGATTCAGCCTAGTTGATTAGGCTTTGTACCGGTCCAGGTTACGAATTCCGCAGCAGAGTATCAGAGAGAAGAGGAGACCAAGACACTCTACGATGCCGATACCAATACCAACGCCAAGTACGATGCTCATATGGTTCTTCAACGTGTCGACCAATTTACTGACACAACCCTGAAACATGTGTTCAAAAATGTAGTTAAAATGTATTATGGTTGAGAATTCAAGTTTCCTAGCATGTGACACTGTGTCACTCGGTGTGCAGTTCCCCACAAAGACAGCGTCACATCCTACAAGACGTGACTCCTACACAACACTGCTGTCAGCACCTCAGATCCCTCACTGTGTTCTGGTTTCCACTCTTTTAGGGCCTGACACTGTGTTTTGTTTTGTTGGATTGCTTGTGCATGACGATGAAGGAACAATGATCCTCTGGGGCATCCAGAACTGTTCACCTAACAACAACGTGTCACAACCCAGCAGACCTGAACACACAGCATTACAATTCTGGCATATCACCCACTTTTGTTCAATTATCTTAAAAACCATGACACATTTGACAAAGCTGCTGGGCACAAAATAAGTGTCATATTTTTCTCTACGGTGTTTCATTCACTCTCAAAAATACTCAGCTACTTATGTTCCTGATGGATGCAGAAACACAAAGAGAAGTTTTGTCTGAAGTGTCTGTTATTGCAGCCAGTCAAAATCTGGAATGTATCAACAATTCTTAGCGGAACTCCCCCACTATGAACGGTACATGCTGGAAGACAAACGAAGTGAAGCCAACAGGCATACTTTTGCAGCATTTCACAGCAAAATGAAAACGTAAAGTAAAGTAATGTAAAGTAACGTAAAGTATGTTACATACTTTTTCATGTTTACAGTTTAGAATAACCAAAAAACAATATAAATGCAGGCCACTAAATACTGTTCCTTCTAATCCAATACACATTATCAGGCACAAAACTCAAATTTCATGACCTCTGCTGGCAGACTTCCAAGTGCATTTCCTGCAGCCATCCAGAATGGGTTAACAAGAGGGTGAGAAACAAAACAGATACTCACCTCAGAGTATATTGCATTGGATATCTGTGCACCAACACCAGTTTCTACAGCAGTCCTGCAAATAGTTTCATCTGTCTCATCACGACAACAGCTCGTTGGGATGCGGTATATCTGCAGTACTGAGGTCACACTAAGGTCAACAGAGCTTTTCCCAGCCTTGTTGTATTGACTGCCTATCCAGTCTCGTGGTCCAGTGACACCACAGCATTGCAACTGCAAATTGTCAATTGTCAACTAACATCCTCAACATAATGTAACACCACACAGTACAGTAGACAGGCAGCTATGTTTCAAAGTAATCAGCTGCCTCCATCATCAGGGTAGCAGCTCTACCCTGAAGGAGAGGGCTGTACATTCCTCCAAACACTCCAAATAAATGGGTGTCTACCTACTGAACTCTGCCATCATGCACAACATGGTATAATCTCAAATGTCAAATTAATTCATAAAATCTTAGAACATGTTTATGCATTCCCTGTATGAACCAGTGTCAACATACAGGTTCTTCATTTTGTCATGCATATGGAATTTGGCAGGGCAAGCAATTTTAATATGATAAAAAAGCCAACCGAAAGTAGCAACCAATTGTTGTTGAATAAAATAATGTACCGATCTATGCTAAACAATGAAAGGTGACATGGATTTGGGCTGGGGAACAAACAGAACAAGAGGAATGGATGAAAGAAAAATAGAAAGCACTGACAAACAAAGCAGTAATATCTTGTTCATGGCAGGGTCTATCTACAGTTATTCTTGGGGACAGCTACACACCTATACAGGCACATTAGTGGATGACGATGATGATGGTGATGATAATATCAGACAGAAAGACTGACGTACCCCTTTCTGAATAGCATCGAACGTTTTTGTGCGTGACTCCACAAGCCCATACTCTTCCTGCACCGTTGACCTCACACTGTTCTGCACATACTCCTCCAGCTTGTCGCTGTTGCTGTAGGCCCACACACCAGCTGCAATCTCGGCCACAATGATGATCAGCAGGAAACAGAAGAACTACAACACACAAATTACAATCGCCAAGTTACAACAACACTCATATATCGTGCAAAACTGTTTTCAGTACCAATGACACGTCCAAACCATACCTATGATTACAGCACTGCTAATACATTACCATGGGCTATACAGTAAGGTGTAAGTCAGCTTTTAGTTTCAGGCTGGTGAAGGACCTAGCAGAGCTGGCGGACAGACAGGTGGCAACGGCAGGTAATTTGTTTTGCTTCATCTGCCAATGTGATATCACCATGGCTGTACAAGTTACTGGCTCTAGATTTACACTACACTATTTCACGAGCCAAACACTATGTGATGACCAGTTAAGACGGCACCATCTTCAACCTACCACATCACATCCCAGACCTGCATATTGATATAATAAGAATAATGACAAAGTTGAATTCAGCTTCACTGAAGCAGCATAAAAAAAAAACAATCCCATTACAGGCCTGGACAGGCCCTGAGGGTTCCAGGAGGTTGAGGCTCCCAGATTTCCAGACAATCAGCACATAAAGGTGGTAAGGTTGTCAGCCCTACGCACCGGCCGCCTTTACCCCCAGGAAATATTCCTGGTACTCATTTTTGTTAAGAGTCTGAGTCGACCCCAGGACCATAGTCGACCGGAAGGATTACGTCAATAAAAAATTCCAATGACACCATCGGGAATGGAACCCGCGACCTTCCGGCTTGTAGCGCAGTCCCTCAACCAACTGCGCCACCGTGTGCTCTCACTGAAGCAGCATATTGATTGAATGTAAGCAAAACTGGCATTAGCCCAACATGAAACATCTTATTTCTTTAGAAAATACTATCTCTACTATGTGATACTCCACATACTGATACAAGTATGCAGTGACACCCAATATGCCTAAGCTGACACAGCATGCAGTGACTCCGGTACGCTATACATACGACAAGCAGGCATGTGACTCCGTCCTATAATACCGACACAAGCAGCATGTGACTCCAGTACGATATACACCGACACAAGCAGCTGGTGACTCCCGTACGCTATACATACCGACACAAGCAGGCATGGTGACTCCCGTCGCTATACATACCGACACAAGCAGGCTGTGACTCCGGTACGTATACATACCGACACAAGCAGGCATGGTGACTCCCGGTACGCTATACATACCGACACAAGCAGGCATGGTGACTCCCGGTACGCTCCACAGCAGCCAAGGAAGCCCACAATAAATATGAGCAGCCCCACTGCAAGGAAGATGTATATTCCCGTGTGGTAGCTGGATTCATCCTGAGCCACACGGACATAAAAGGTTGGATCCGTAAGCATCCATACTGACAGGGCGATCACTGCTAAGCCCAGCAACTGAAGGGAAAGAAAGAGTTTGTTAATACATTACCCTAAAAGCATATGAAAGATGGCGGGAATTTGTTTATTCAACTAAATTGTACTGAGGCTACAGAAAGAAGTCCCATGCATGGTGGGAATGATGACAGTACTTTATGCTGTTTGCTGTCAGTGGTCAGCGATGGACAACAAGTGTCGATTTTCATGTGCCCAGAATGTTCAGGACTATGACCTTTGGTGATAATCAAAATTAATACCATTGTTTTGACCTTTTGTAACTGGTTCAGAGGAACTGCTATGGGACCACATACCCAGCAAGTCAGTTCAGGACTTGACCTTTGGTGATAATCAAAATTAATACCATTGTTTTGACCTTTTGTAACTGGTTCAGAGGAACTGCTATGGGGCCACATACCCAGCAAGTCAGTTCAGGACTTGACCTTTGGTGATAATCAAAATTAATACCATTGTTTTGACCTTTTGTAACTGGTTCAGAGGAACTGCTATGGGGCCACATACCCAGCAAGTCAGCTCAGACTTGACTTTGATAATCAAATAATACCTTGTTTTGACCTTTGTAACGTTCAGAGAACTGCTATGGCCACATACCAGCAAGTCAGCTCAGGCTGACGTTGGTGATACAAATTAATACCATTTTTTGACCTTTTGTAACTGGTTCAGAGGAACTGCTATGGGGCCACATACCCAGCAAGTCAGCTCCTCTCCACCAACCCCCACCCTCCCACACACTACTCGACAGGCCATTCTCAGACAAGCTATGTCTTTGCTGCTAAACTTTTGTGCTTTATGTAATAACGACAGTCTACTTTAACCATATAATGTATTTTATGCTTCCAAAAAGTGTGACATTTTCTTACAGGTATTTGGTAAGTCCTTGGAACCAAACATGCAATTTACATTGAAAATGGAGTCTGATGTTCCTAACAGTCCAATTAATTGTGAACACCATGACTCAGGTGTAAAGTGTTCCCCGTAAGTCTGTCTAAGCAATATCAACCTGTCTGAAGAGCTTGCTGTCAGTGAATGATTCCACTACCAGCATTCACGCAAACACAAAACCAATGAATGTGAGAATCCTGGATAAGTATACTCAAGGGGGAATGTAATAGAATGAGGAGATGTGGAGGGTGCCACTCCACGGACTTCTTTCTGTGGCTGAAGATCCAAGCCTTCTGCAATGTGACGCTGTGTCAGGTACGTAGTTCTCGACGTTTCAAAGGATCACAGTGCCTTAACCACTCATCCAGACACAACGTTGCATCCCACAAGACTTGAATCTTCATTTCGACAGACCATAAAAGACAGAACTACCCCTCCCATAAAACGTATTGAGGATTTAACACAAATGTCCGCCATTTTCCATCACAGCAATCAAATTCACATCCTCACAACGTTTTCAACAGCCAGTTTAGCAGTCACCTCTCTCTTCTTTTGTCATTTAGAAACAGCTTCCCCCACAACTATGTTGCCATGTTTAAATTTCATATTCTACAGGAAGTGATGTCAACAAAACTTGTATATATTTCTCAAAGACCACATTTTCTGGGCCGAAAATTAATTGACAGAAGTGCCAACCCCCCCCAACCTCAGAAGTTAGCATGGTCAGTATATCAATAATACAGATAGATGAGACAGTGCGCACTGGATTCATCTGGCTCTGGACACGGTCAAGTGGCAGGCTCTTATGAATGTGATAATGAACCTTCAGGCTCCATAAAATGCGGGAATTTCTTGACTAGCTGAGAAACTGCTGGATTTTCAAGAAAGGGTCTGTTCCATGTGGTTGGTCAGTTAAGATAGTTAGTTAGGCTGGTTGGTTGGTCAGTCGGTGGTTAGTTAATCAGGTAGGTAAATAAGCTTGCGATCCCAGTGGCCGCGCGGTCTAAGGCGTGGGTCTTCGCGCTCGCTTACTGGGATTGCGGGTTCGAATCCCGCCGAGGCATCGATGTCTGTCTGTTGTGAGTGTTGTGTGTTGTCAGGTAGAGGCTCTGCGACGGGCTGATCACTCGTCCAGAGGAGTCCTACCGAGTGTGGTGTGTCTGAGTGTGATCGTGAAGTGTCGATAATGAGGAGGCCTAGGCCCCCAAGGGGCTGTCGAGCCATGGGAAAAAAAAAATTGGTTGGTAGATGCTTGAATTGGAAAAATTGAAGAACCAGACGGGTAAGGTCAGAATTTTCACAAACTTTAATTAACTGCACGTGTATCAACCAGGACGATTTTAACGGGAACGCCGTTCCGATACGTTCAGGTCCAGTACGCACTGTATTAATACGTACAAGGGGTGAAGGGGGAATGGATGGCGTCGACCGGCACTATGTATATCGCACATTTCATGAAATTTCGTACTGCGGTCGAAAATTCTGAAGGCCATGCACACGTACAGGCAGACACGTCACAGGGAAGTCCGGTAATGACGTCATGGTGTCGCTGCGCGGTGTTAAGAAACCCAAAAGCAAGCACAGCGACACACGTATGTCTCCCACAACATAAGACTATTTTGACGTGCCACTAATGTTCGATGTTCGTGTTTTAACTGGCGCCGATAAACCTATCACGGACAATGGGATACGTTTTCAATGTAAAACGCGTATTTCGCTCCAAGAACTCACGAAATACCAGGGATAAGAACATAAAAACACCGTAGAAACGCGCGAAAGTTTACTTTTAATAAAATACAAATACTTTTTGGAACTTTGATGCTTTCAAGAGGGGCACGCGGTGGCGCAGTTGGTTGAGGCACTGCGCTACAAGCCGGAACGTCGCGGGTTCGATTCCCGATGGTGTCATTGGAATTTTTCATTGACATAATCCTTCCGGTCGCACTATGGCCCTGGGGTCGACTCAGCCTCTAACAGAAATGAGTACCAGGAATATTTCCTGGGGGGTAAAGGCGGCCGGTGCGTAGGGCTGACAACCTTACCACCTTCATGTGCCGACTGTCTACAAATCTGGGAGCCTCAACCTCCTGGACCCCTCAGGGCCTGTCTAGGCCTGTAATGGGGTTGCTTTACCTTTTAGATGCTTTCAAGACAGCCTCATGCCACAGCACGAAATCAATCAAACATCACTCAATGAATCAATGTGCCCGACTGAGCCGAAAGTGAACTGCGCAATACCAGCAGAGTTTGAAAAGTCAATTCGCCAGCCACGTGGTCTAATCCCGATTCGTCGGAACCAGTCACAATACGTCGAAACAAAAGCATTAAAATGGGGGATAACGAAAGGTCGGAATCCCGAACACCGATATTCTACAGTAACCGAGACTATGCAGCTTGTATGGCCAGTCAAATCTGCTGGTTCCTGTCAAGGTCACGCATGAGATCATCCGTTTCCTGCTGGAGGTCGGGAGGGCGGTTCTTGTCAAGGCAACGCAGGGCCTACCGGATGTCGTCGTCTTACTGTAGCCTCGATGTTGTCGTCGTTTGTATGTTGCAATGCATTCTTATAGCCTGTTGATGGAACAATGCCACACGAATACAGACACAAGTCCTTGCTGGCACAAGCCACCACGGTGACCACCACCAGTTCGCGGTAACGCGCTGTGTCACATCGCACAATAAACGTAGCCACTGTCTTACGTCCTATTTGTGTTCCTGAGGAACTCGACGTAACAAAAAAAAAAGACGTCAATGAAAAATTATATTCCCATAAGAAATAATGGGATAGATGTTGGTAGTGGTTAGGCAAAATCACACCAATGACAGCCTGTTCATATACAGTGTGTGTGTACACAAGTACATGCTACACTACTGTGTTACCGCCATTAATATAGAAACAAACAACTGATAAGCAAAGCAATGCCATTACAGACCTGGACAGGCCCTTAGGGTTCCAGAGGTTGAAACTCCCAGATTTACAGACAATCGACACATGAAGGTGGTAAAGTTGTCAGCCCTACACAACGGCCGCCTTTGCCCCCACGAAAATACTCCTGGTACTCATTTCTGTTAGAGGCTGAGTCGACCCCAGGCCATAGTGCGACCGAAATGGATTATGTCAATGAAAAATTCCATTTGACATCATCGGGAATCGAACCCGCGACATACTGAATTGAAATTCAGTTGTAAACAACTTGCGTACATTTGTCACGGATTGTAGGCGTTCCAAATCATCGCTGCCATGTATTAACTTCACTGTCGCGGCCTTCACAACTCAGCCGCGCGACATTACCACAGTTATGAGTCTTGTTGCTGGTAGGTTAGGGTTTCGGCGTGCCAGTTTGATATAAGCAGACAAGATGGCGGCTAGGTCAGGTGCTGTGTCTTTCGTCATCATCTCAGTTTGCTCCTGCCTACCTAGTTCACATATCACACGCTTGTCACGGACGACAGACTTTCCATATCGCCGGAACGGATGATTAAACTTCGAACATACACATCCTCACCGGGTCCTCATATCCTCCAGACAACACGTGACAACAAGGATTTGGGTCCGGGATATCAGCTGGCTGGCATGTAAACGCAACAGTGCCTACAGAACGTGCCCACGACATGGCTAACTCGCCTAGCTGAAACACATCGCCAACATGTGACTTCCCATCATCACGTTACAACGCCCACGCCCGTATACTGGGCCTCTCCCCCCCACACAAGCTCGGCCACGGACATTTCACAGTCGTGGCACCAGGCGACCAGCAAATGAACAACGTCTTCTTATGTCATGTCCTGAACTGCTGTCTTCATGCCTCTTGAAAGCCCAGTGGTTACTATATGTACCGCCACGTTTAACATTCACAAATTCTACGCTCTGCCCACACAGTGTATTTATGTGTTTTGTGTGGATCTCAGAACAAACAGCGATTATTTCACTGTACAGCATTAACTGACTGGTTTGTATAACTGAGACGGGTGTGTTTACTGCGCGGTACGGACTGTATTTATGTGTTTTGTGTGGATCTCAGAACAAACAGCGATTATTTCACTGTACAGCATTAACTGACTGGTTTGTATAACTGAGACGGAGTGTGTTTACTGCGCGGTACGGACTGTATTTGTGTGTTTTGAGTGGATCTCAGAACAAACAGCGATTATTTCACTGTACAACATTAACTGACTGGTTTGTATAACTGAGACGGAGTGTGTTTACTGCGCGGTACGACTGTATTGTGTGTTTTGAGTGGATCTCAGAACAAACAGCGATTATTTCACTGTACAACATTAACTGACTGGTTTGTATAACTGAGACGGAGTGTGTTTACTGCGCGGTACGGACTGTATTTATGTGTTTTGTGTGGATCTCAGAACAACAGCGATTATTTCACTGTACAACATTAACTGACTGTTTGTATACTGAGACGGAGTGTGTTTACTGCGCGTACGACTGTATTACGTGTTTTGTGTGGATCTCAGAACAAACAGCGATTATTCACTGTACAGCATTAACTGACTGGTTTGTATAACTGAGACGGAGTGTGTTTACTGCGCGGTACGGACTGAGTCTTTATATATAATTCAGGTCGCGCTCCCAACTCATCTTCACCCACATGTGGCGCTTACCACGGCAAAAAGACGTCGCCTGGCAACCAGTACAAAAGCAAGGCTGTTTACGCATTCAGGTAAAGGTGGAGACAAAAATAATTTTACAAAGAACGGACAATGAAAACGCTGGGAACAAAACTTGTTGAAGAGAAATGCATGTACAAAAAAGGGGTCCAGGAAAAGGACGTATCAAATCCCATTACTGTTACTACTAATCGCATCACACCGACTGAAGTGTCCCACTTCTCGCTGCGGTTCGGTTCTCTGCTCACACTGGCCTTTGAACGCGGGAAGTACATCCTCATTATGGCAGCTCGAGTACGTCATCTGTATAATGATGACCACTCGTCACCAGTAGGTGTAGCGTGATGCGGTCTTTCCTGGAATACGCCACGCCTGTATTCCCCCAGACGCAATGTACAGTCGTACACCGCATCCCATACTCTCGCGGATGCAAGGTGACGTAACCCAAACTTGTATTCTCAACACGCCATGTCATAGTCACAGACTGAACCCCATACTGTTGCAGACGCACGTTACCCGTAGAACCAATCCATAGACGGCAGTTTACAGTGGCAAGCCGGACCCTATGTCCCCATTCAGTGTAGGTTCCACACCAAGACTGCCCCAGGAAGTAACCAACAGGCAGTCGTCACATGACCCTGTCCAACTTTGTGAAAGTGAAAGTGTTTCGGCTTCGTACGACTGCGAAAAGTTGTTGTTGGAACAGCTGAAACTGTGACGCCATATGTCAGCTGACACGACTGGCACCTACAAGACTGGTTAAGAAAATGACTCAAAAGCCCGCATTCTGAACCACACACATCCAAACAACGTTCTGACGACGGTATGCAACATGAGAACTAATTGGTTTCTGGACTTCGTCCATCGTCCATTTCCGGACGATGGACGAAGTCCAGAAGCCAGTTAGTTCTCAATCACACACAACCAGTTTACAATGTGAGGTACACTGAACCCTAATGCCAATTTTATGAAAACAAGAGCCTAGGGTGCTCAGTGTACCATCTGTCAACAATAAAGGACTTCACAACTCTATGAACGTGGTGTAGTCTCAACGGTCGTGACCATCGATATTCGAGATTTCGACCTTTCGTGACTCGCTCTGAAAAATCGGGATGCGGCCACGTGGCTCGCGAGTCGGTTCCTCCCCACTCCTTCGATCATTTTTCACATGCTTCCAAAAGGTATATTTTATTAAAAAAATAAACCCAAAAACTTTTTATGCTTTCTGGGGTTGTACTTTACTGCTGGCCTTCCATAAGTTCTTGGAACCACACACAAGTTTTGCACTGAAAAAGGATTTCGATGTTCGTGACGGTTTTATAGGTCCCAATTGATCATGGACATCGACACTATAACGTACAGTGTTTTATGCCACTTGTCTGTCAGCTCTGTTTGCTTGTATCGTCTGTTGTGCTGAGATCCACACAAAACACATAAATAGAGTCCGTACCGCGCAGTAAACACACTCCGTCTCAGTTATACAAACCAGTCAGTTAATGTTGTACAGTGAAATAATCGCTGTTTGTTCTGAGATCCACACACAAAACACATAAATACAGTCCGTACCGCGCAGTAAACACACTCCGTCTCAGTTATACAAACCAGTCAGTTAATGTTGTACAGTGAAATAATCGCTGTTTGTTCTGAGATCCACACAAAACACATAAATACAGTCCGTACCGCGCAGTAAACACACTCCGTCTCAGTTATACAAACCAGTCAGTTAATGCTGTACAGTGAAATAATCGCTGTTTGTTCTGAGATCCACACAAAACACACAAATACAGTCCGTACCGCGCAGTAAACACACTCCGTCTCAGTTATACAAACCAGTCAGTTAATGCTGTACAGTGAAATAATCGCTGTTTGTTCTGAAATCCACACAAAACACATAAATACACTGTGTGGGCAGAACGTAGAATTTGTGAATGTTAAAACTGGTGGTACATATAGTGACCACTGGGCTTTAGAGGGTTAAATTAAAAGCACTGGACCCTAACGATAAATACTCGGGCCAGATCTCCCCCCCCCCCCTCCCAGTCTTCTCCACCTGTTGTGCGTTTCGCAGTATTGATTGCGATCCCCCAGTTTCATGCCCTACATTTCAGCGCGCGATTAAAGCTGACCGCCCGCCATTACAGCAGTTTGTGACATCCACTGGCGGCCATCTTGTGCCGCTGGAAGTTCATCGTTAATTCCGCACGGCTATTCAAGAAATGTCTGCACTTTCTGGTTCACAGTCTGCCTTTGGTCCCCAAACGAAGCCAAACAATCCAGTACACAACCTGCCAACCTACGCTCTTCAGATCACTTTAGTATCATCCTGCCGTCTGCGTTTAGACTTGCCTGTTTACCGACCAAAATTCTATTGTGTGTGCATTTCTGAGCTTGGCGATGCGTGCTACACCCACTGCTCAAATACGCCATGCTGATCACAAATTACACACCAACGAAATTCACTATATTTTCACTTTTTTATTCTTTAACCCCTACATATGTTTCAACCCTTACAAGGTCACTCTTCAGGGGGCTCGTAATGTACATTTACTTTACATCCATTGTTGTCTGCTATTATGTTATATATCACATGTAGTCAAGTTTCATATTACAGTAATTTACAACTTGACTACATGTGATACATAACATAACAGCAGACATAAACAGTGGATGTAAAGTAAATGTATATTACGAGCCCCCTTGAAGATGGCCTTGTAAGGGCTGAAACATCGTAGGGGTTCAAGAATAAAAAAGTGAAAAAATATAGAGCATTTCGTTGGTGTGTAATTTGTGACTTTGTTAAAAATTGCATGGTGAATTAATAAAAAAAACCGCCATGCTGATTTGAACATCCTAATTCGGGACGAAGACGGACCCTGAAGCTACTCACATGCGATTTTCTCCATTGTCCCCCTACTCCTTCCTGTTCACACCCAATTCTCAAACACCCTCAGCCTGTGTTCTCCCCCAACGCCCCCAACACACACAACTAAGTACAGTCATACCACTCTTGGGTAGCAAACATGACAGCAGGCCACTCTGCAGGCAGTGTCAGCCCACCCGTCGTCGCGTTTGCACCTACATCGACGTCCCACTTTTGCGTTCTGTCATATGCCACCGCATTCTCTCTTCGGGGAATCTGGGTTATGAACATCGTCCTCGTTGAGTACCAACGTTTCGGAGACACCTGCTGCCTCCATCTTCTCGTCATAAATGAGCCAAGGGGGGAAGTAGGTCGGTTCTTATTGCCCCTATAAGCTTCCCAGCCACTTGTTTATCAGACTAGCCACTCCTGCTTTATCCTCTGTCCCGCAGATGGTGGCAGTATTTCCTCCTGAAAGGTTGGTATCTAGCTACCAGACTACTCGGTGTCAGAACTCCAGAGGTCAGCAAGCACAAGTACACTTGAAAGTCTCCAGCTCCAGACGGACTGCGCGCAACAAACGTTGGATGTTACATCAAACTGCTACGAACGGTTTTAGACGCGTTCGCACAGTCGCAAAGGGCGCCTATTACCTTTGTCATGCCCGTCCGCCCGTCCTTCCGTCCGCCCACATGCATCAGCGCGACTGCCCTGACAAATCTGTCAAATGTGATACTGGGGATGTTACGAAAATCTGTACACACATTCCAAATTTGGTTAAAATCGGACATAAAAAATCGGGTACTTCACATGCACGCCGAAGTACGTCTTATGTATGTCGGAGAGCTCAATTTGTGCAACACTAAAATTTTTATATTGTTGACAGTCACGTGTAGCTCAACAATGCACAGTTCGCACTGTCGCATTTGAATGTGCCAACCTGTTAGTTCAACGTACAGTGCCTGTACATTCACGGAGACATTATTTCTGCAGTGGCGCAGCTGGTTGAGGCACTGTTCTAAAAGTCCCAAGGTCGCGGGTTCGAATCCCGATGGTGTCATTCGAATTTTTCATTGACATAATCCTTTCGGTCGCACTATGGCCCTGGGGTCGACTCAGCTTCTAACAGAAATGAGTACCAGGAGTATTTCCTGGGGGTAAAGGCGGCCGGTGCGTTGGACTGACAACCTTACCACCTTCATGTGCTGATTGTCTAGAAATCTGGGAGCCTCAACCTCCTGGAACCCTAAGGGCCTGTCCAGGCCTGTAATGGGATTGCTTTACCTTTACCCTATCATTTCTGCTACTAAGTCACCTGGGTATGGCCCTTTATGCGACTCGATATTGGAAGGAAACTGCGTCTAAGTTACACACAGACATTTTTCTCTCCCCACCACGTATTGGGTCAACAACAAGTTCCATGTGACTCTGTGCCACACCAGGAAATTCCAGTCCAAATAACGCACCCTCATATCACGCAACAAACTTCCTCATAGATATGATAAGGACTTTCTTCAATTAAACCAAAGCATTCCACTCAAGATACGGCCTAGCCAACTAGCCAATGTCACATTGGTATACTGTACGGCAGGCACGTTACAGTCAAGATACGGCCTAGCCAACTAGCCGATGTCACACTGGTGTACTGTGAGCCCGGCAGCACAGCGTTACAGTGAAGTACGGCAGCACAACTAGCCTAGCAATGTTCACACTGGTGTACTGTACGGCAGGCACGTTACAGTCAAGATACGGCCTAGCCAACTAGCCAATGTCACACTGGTGTACCGTACGGCAGGCACGTTACAGTCAAGATACGGCCTAGCCAACTAGCCAATGTCACACTGGTGTACCGTACGGCAGGCACGTTACAGTCAAGATACGGCCTAGCCAACTAGCCAATGTCACACTGGTGTACCGTACGGCAGGCACGTTACAGTCAAGATACGGCCTAGCCAACTAGCCAATGTCACACTGGTGTACCGTACGGCAGGCACGTTACAGTCAAGATACGGCCTAGCCAACTAGCCAATGTCACACTGGTGTACCGTACGGCAGGCACGTTACAGTCAAGATACGGCCTAGCCAACTAGCCAATGTCACACTGGTGTACGTACGGCAGGCACGTTACAGTCAAGATACGGCCTAGCCAACTAGCCAATGTCACACTGGTGTACTGTACGGCAGGCACGTTACAGTCAAGATACGGCCTAGCCAACTAGCCAATGTCACACTGGTGTACCGTACGGCAGGCACGTTACAGTCAAGATACGGCCTAGCCAACTAGCCAATGTCACACTGGTGTACCGTACGGCAGGCACGTTACAGTCAAGATACGGCCTAGCCAACTAGCCAATGTCACACTGGTGTACCGTACGGCAGGCACGTTACAGTCAAGATACGGCCTAGCCAACTAGCCAATGTCACACTGGTGTACCGTACGGCAGGCACGTTACAGTCAAGATACGGCCTAGCCAACTAGCCAATGTCACACTGGTGTACCGTACGGCAGGCACGTTACAGTCAAGATACGGCCTAGCCAACTAGCCAATGTCACACTGGTGTACCGTACGGCAGGCACGTTACAGTCAAGATACGGCCTAGCCAACTAGCCAATGTCACACTGGTGTACTGTACGGCAGGCACGTTACAGTCAAGATACGGCCTAGCCAACTAGCCAATGTCACACTGGTGTACTGTACGGCAGGCACGTTACAGTCAAGATACGGCCTAGCCAACTAGCCAATGTCACACTGGTGTACCGTACGGCAGGCACGTTACAGTCAAGATACGGCCTAGCCAACTAGCCAATGTCACACTGGTGTACCGTACGGCAGGCACGTTACAGTCAAGATACGGCCTAGCCAACTAGCCAATGTCACACTGGTGTACCGTACGGCAGGCACGTTACAGTCAAGATACGGCCTAGCCAACTAGCCAATGTCACACTGGTGTACCGTACGGCAGGCACGTTACAGTCAAGATACGGCCTAGCCAACTAGCCAATGTCACACTGGTGTACCGTACGGCAGGCACGTTACAGTCAAGATACGGCCTAGCCAACTAGCCAATGTCACACTGGTGTACTGTACGGCAGGCACGTTACAGTCAAGATACGGCCTAGCCAACTAGCCAATGTCACACTGGTGTACGTACGGAAGGCACGTTACAGTCAAGATACGGCCTAGCCAACTAGCCAATGTCACACTGGTGTACCGTACGGCAGGCACGTTACAGTCAAGATACGGCCTAGCCAACTAGCCAATGTCACACTGGTGTACCGTACGGAAGGCACGTTACAGTCAAGATACGGCCTAGCCAACTAGCCAATGTCACACTGGTGTACTGTACGGCAGGCACGTTACAGTCAAGATACGGCCTAGCCAACTAGCCAATGTCACACTGCTGTACTGTACGGCAGGCACGTTACAGTCAAGATACGGCCTAGCCAACTAGCCAATGTCACACTGGTGTACCGTACGGAAGGCACGTTACAGTCAAGATACGGCCTAGCCAACTAGCCAATGTCACATTGGTGTACTGTACGGCAGGCACGTTACAGTCAAGATACGGCCTAGCCAACTAGCCAATGTCACACTGGTGTACTGTACGGCAGGCACGTTACAGTCAAGATACGGCCTAGCCAACTAGCCAATGTCACACTGGTGTACTGTACGGCAGGCACGTTACAGTCAAGATACGGCCTAGCCAACTAGCCAATGTCACACTGGTGTACTGTACGGCAGGCACGTTACAGTCAAGATACGGCCTAGCCAACTAGCCAATGTCACACTGGTGTACCGTACGGAAGGCACGTTACAGTCAAGATACGGCCTAGCCAACTAGCCAATGTCACATTGGTGTACTGTACGGCAGGCACGTTACAGTCAAGATACGGCCTAGCCAACTAGCCAATGTCACACTGGTGTACCGTACGGAAGGCACGTTACAGTCAAGATACGGCCTAGCCAACTAGCCAATGTCACATTGGTGTACTGTACGGCAGGCACGTTACAGTCAAGATACGGCCTAGCCAACTAGCCAATGTCACACTGGTGTACCGTACGGAAGGCACGTTACAGTCAAGATACGGCCTAGCCAACTAGCCAATGTCACACTGGTGTACTGTACGGCAGGCACGTTACAGTCAAGATACGGCCTAGCCAACTAGCCAATGTCACACTGCTGTACTGTACGGCAGGCACGTTACAGTCAAGATACGGCCTAGCCAACTAGCCAATGTCACATTGGTGTACTGTACGGCAGGCACGTTACAGTCAAGATACGGCCTAGCCAACTAGCCAATGTCACACTTGTGTACTGTACGGCAGGCACGTTACAATCAAGATACGGCCTAGCCAACTAGCCAATGTCACAGTGGTGTACTGTACGGCAGGCACGTTACAGTCAAGATACGGCCTAGCCAACTAGCCAATCACACTGGTGTACTGTACGGCAGGCACGTTACAGTCAAGATACGGCCTAGCCAACTAGCCAATGTCACACTGGTGTACCGTACGGCAGGCACGTTTCCCAGCCCACTATGGAATGCTGGGGCCACCATATTCGTAAGTCAATATAGCTAATACTAATTACACGACACTACACCAGGTGTCAGTATTGATATACAAGACATCGCGCTGTTACTAGACTTCATAATACGAAAACAACACAACTGTGCTAACCTTCATTTTAGGCTTCCGCCGCGATGTTGGGTAAGATCTACGCTCTTCTGGGGTATTACGCGGCGTCGTGTGGTAATTGTTTACCGACGTTTCGGGACAAAGTATCGGTCCCCTCTTCAATGGTAAATTGTTTACCGACGTTTCGGGACAACGTATCGGTCCCTTCTTCAAGGGTAAATTGTTTATCGACGTTTCGGAACGTATCGATCCCATCTTCAAGAGTCAAGAGTCCGAGACCCGCAAAAACGCAGATCTTAACACAACTGTATTCATTATAAAACCGCCATCCTTGTTTCTACCAAATCGCTACATGTTTCGTCTCATCTTCAGAAAAATAAATAGGAATACAACAGGACTGCACATCTGCCATTTATACACTTCAAGAAAGCCTGTACGGTTTTGTATAATACTGGCAGTGACTTTGGTATTCCGTGAAACCAGTTAGGTTAATGAAAATGTCTTTGGATGCAACGTACAGGCACACGTTACATTGCTCTTACACAACGTACAGGCACACGTTACATTGCTCTTACACAACGTACAGGCACACGTTACATTGCTCTTACACAACGTACAGGCACACGTTACATTGCTCTTACACAACGTACAGGCACACGTTACATTGCTCTTACACAACGTACAGGCACACGTTACATTGCTCTTACACAACGTACAGGCACACGTTACATTGCTCTTACACAACGTACAGGCACACGTTACATTGCTCTTACACAACGTACAGGCACACGTTACATTGCTCTTACACAACGTACAGGCACACGTTACATTGCTCTTACACAACGTACAGGCACACGTTACATTGCTCTTACACAACGTACAGGCACACGTTACATTGCTCTTACACAACGTACAGGCACTACTGTTTACCATTGCTACTTCACACAACGTACAGGCACACGTTACATTGCTCTTACACAACGTACAGGTCACACGTTACATTGCTCTTACACAACGTACAGGCACACGTTACATTGCTCTTACACAACGTACAGGCACACGTTACATTGCTCTTACACAACGTACAGCACACGTACATTGCCTACACAACGTACAGCACACGTTACATTGCTCTTACACAACGTACAGGCACACGTTACATTGCTCTTACACATCGTACAGGCACACGTTACATTGCTCTTACACTATTCAGAATCGACCGAAGCAAGGGCAAACTTTGCAACTGTCCTTCAGCATATGCCATTAGCAATGTCCAAGCAAACCAAGAGTGGCTGCAGCTGTAGGGGCAAGGCTGCTGTCTGTTGATCGTGCTAACTTATTGGGTGAAGAAAGCAAGGAGGTTGGCATGGAGGTAAATGCTGAAAAAAACTAACATAGTCACGTTTTGTGAACAGAATTCACGGCAGTGTGACGTCACAACAGATACGTAATAAATAGTACGAAAATGTGGCAAAGTACAAGCAGGCTGTTTGGGAACGACACTGACAGATAGAAAGTACAAGCAGGCTGTTTGGGAACGACACTGACAGATAGAAAGTACAAGCAGGCTGTTTGGGAACGACACTGACAAATAGAAAGTACAAGCAGGCTGTTTGGGAACGACACTGACAGATAGAAAGTACAAGCAGGCTGTTTGGGAACGACACTGACAGATAGAAAGTACAAGCAGGCTGTCTGGGAACGACACTGACAGATAGAAAGTACAAGCAGGCTGTCTGGGAACGACACTGACAGATAGAAAGTACAAGCAGGCTGTCTGGGAACGACACTGACAGATAGAAAGTACAAGCAGGCTGTCTGGGAACGACACTGACAGAAAGTACAAGCAGGCTGTCTGGGAACGACACTGACAGATAGAAAGTACAAGCAGGCTGTGTGGGAACGACACTGACAGATAGAAAGTACAAGCAGGCTGTTTGGGAACGACACTGACAGATAGAAAGTACAAGCAGGCTTTTTGGGAACGACACTGACAGATAGAAAGTACAAGCAGGCTGTTTGGGAACGACACTGACAGATAGAAAGTACAAGCAGGCTGTTTGGGAACGACACTGACAGATAGAAAGTACAAGCAGGCTGTTTGGGAACGACACTGACAGATAGAAAGTACAAGCAGGCTGTTTGGGAACGACACTGACAGATAGAAAGTACAAGCAGGCTGTTTGGGAACGACACTGACAGATAGAAAGTACAAGCAGGCTTTTTGGGAACGACACTGACAGATAGAAAGTACAAGCAGGCTGTTTGGGAACGACACTGACAGATAGAAAGTACAAGCAGGCTGTTTGGGAACGACACTGACAGATAGAAAGTACAAGCAGGCTGTTTGGGAACGACACTGACAGATAGAAAGTACAAGCAGGCTGTTTGGGAACGACACTGACAGATAGAAAGTACAAGCAGGCTGTTTGGGAACGACACTGACAGATAGAAAGTACAAGCAGGCTGTTTGGGAACGACACTGACAGAAAGTACAAGCAGGCTTTTTGGGAACGACACTGACAGATAGAAAGTACAAGCAGGCTGTTTGGGAACGACACTGACAGAAAGTACAAGCAGGCTGTCTGGGAACGACACTGACAGATAGAAAGTACAAGCAGGCTGTTTGGGAACGACACTGACAGATAGAAAGTACAAGCAGGCTGTTTGGGAACGACACTGACAGATAGAAAGTACAAGCAGGCTGTTTGGGAACGACACTGACAGATAGAAAGTACAAGCAGGCTGTTTGGGAACGACACTGACAGATAGAAAGTACAAGCAGGCTGTTTGGGAACGACACTGACAGATAGAAAGTACAAGCAGGCTGTTTGGGAACGACACTGACAGATAGAAAGTACAAGCAGGCTGTTTGGGAACGACACTGACAGATAGAAAGTACAAGCAGGCTGTTTGGGAACGACACTGACAGATAGAAAGTACAAGCAGGCTGTTTGGGAACGACACTGACAGATAGAAAGTACAAGCAGGCTGTTTGGGAACGACACTGACAGATAGAAAGTACAAGCAGGCTGTTTGGGAACGACACTGACAGATAGAAAGTACAAGCAGGCTGTTTGGGAACGACACTGACAGATAGAAAGTACAAGCAGGCTGTTTGGGAACGACACTGACAGAAAGTACAAGCAGGCTGTTTGGGAACGACACTGACAGATAGAAAGTACAAGCAGGCTTTTTGGGAACGACACTGACAGATAGAAAGTACAAGCAGGCTGTTTGGGAACGACACTGACAGATAGAAAGTACAAGCAGGCTGTTTGGGAACGACACTGACAGATAGAAAGTACAAGCAGGCTGTTTGGGAACGACACTGACAGATAGAAAGTACAAGCAGGCTGTTTGGGAACGACACTGACAGATAGAAAGTACAAGCAGGCTGTCTGGGAACGACACTGACAGATAGAAAGTACAAGCAGGCTGTCTGGGAACGACACTGACAGATAGAAAGTACAAGCAGGCTGTTTGGGAACGACACTGACAGAAAGTACAAGCAGGCTGTCTGGGAACGACACTGACAGATAGAAAGTACAAGCAGGCTGTTTGGGAACGACACTGACAGATAGAAAGTACAAGCAGGCTGTTTGGGAACGACACTGACAGATAGAAAGTACAAGCAGGCTGTTTGGGAACGACACTGACAGATAGAAAGTACAAGCAGGCTGTTTGGGAACGACACTGACAGATAGAAAGTAAAAGCACGAAGAAATAAGACCAGATCGAACGGTGGCAGTGCCTGCTGCCGTTCAGTCTTGCGGTGTGCTGTCTGAGGATATAAATATAAGACACACAGAACCGTAATATTGTCTTGTCTTGTACGGGTGTGAAACTTAGTCAGGTGTTGAGGTACTGACGTAGGCTGTGTTCGACAGCAGGGTGCTGAGAAAAACAGGGTAACAGGGGACTGGAGAAGACTGCATAATGAGGAGCTTCGTGATTTGCACTGCTCACCAGATACTGATCACGTGATCAAATAAAGGAGGATGAGATGGGTGGGGCATGTGGCATGTTGTGTTCATTTGGTAGAGACGAGGTGCATGCAGGGCTTTGGTGGGGATTACTGAGGGAAAGAGACCAATTGGAAGACCCTGGCATAGATGGGAGGACAGTAAAATAAATGTTCAAGAAATGGGATGAGGGGACGTGGACTGAATTGATCTGGCTTGGGATAGTGACAAGTGGTAGGCTGTTGTGAACACGGTCTTGAATCTGGGTTGCATACGATGCGGGGAATTTCGTGACTAACTGTGGAACTATTAGCTTCTCAACAAGCACCCTGCTCCATGCAGTTCGTCACATGCCACAGCCTTCAACCCAAACAGTCCACTGCAGTAGTTACCACAGCCTGTCTCCCTCGTATGTCAGAGGTCATGTGTGCCCGGCGGCCGGCACATTCTGCTCACTAGAACTGAACATTCAAGTATTTTCCTTCAGGTTTCCCTAATCCTAGTTTGGTAACAAATTCTTACACTAACACAATATGGTTCTTGTTTTCCAACTTAAAACGTTACCGCGATTTGGGCCTTGAGGGTCCGCGAGTTGAGATTATTTCGGGGAAGAGACCTGCAAAATTGGTGAGGCTTTGTTAAGTGAGAACTAATTAGTTTCTGGACTTAGTACATTGTCCGGAAATCTAAAATCACGACGTTTCGGAAGATGGATCTGCTTCCGTCCTCAGGTGCTTTAATGCTTATTTAACTGTTATCTTCCCCTGACATATCCTGGTCTCCGGTACTCATATAGCTGTGGTTTAACAGGCTGAGGTTGTCCAGTGATTGAGGTTAGCTCTATCTAAGGGACTGTCCAGTGATTGAGGTTAGCTCTATCTAAGGGACTGTCCAGTGATTGAGGTTAGCTCTATCTAAGGGACTGTCCAGTGATTGAGGTTAGCTCTATCTAAGGGACTGTCCAGTGATTGAGGTTAGCTCTATCTAAGTGACTGTCCAGTGATTGAGGTTAGCTCTATCTCAGGGACTGTCCAGTGATTGAGGTTAACTCTATCTGAGGGACTGTCCAGTGATTGAGGTTAACTCTATCTAAGTGACTGTCCAGTGATTGAGGTTAGCTCTATCTAAGGGACTGTCCAGTGATTGAGGTTAGCTCTATCTAAGGGACTGTCCAGTGATTGAGGTTAGCTCTATCTAAGGGACTGTCCAGTGATTGAGGTTAGCTCTATCTAAGTGACTGTCCAGTGATTGAGGTTAGCTCTATCTAAGGGACTGTCCAGTGATTGAGGTTAGCTCTATCTAAGGGACTGTCCAGTGATTGAGGTTAGCTCTATCTAAGTGACTGTCCAGTGATTGAGGTTAGCTCTATCTAAGTGACTGTCCAGTGATTGAGGTTAGCTCTATCTAAGTGACTGTCCAGTGATTGAGGTTAGCTCTATCTAAGGGACTGTTCAGTGATTGAGGTTAGCTCTATCTAAGGGACTGTCCAGTGATTGAGGTTAGCTCTATCTAAGGGACTGTCCAGTGATTGAGGTTAGCTCTATCTAAGTGACTGTCCAGTGATTGAGGTTAGCTCTATCTAAGTGACTGTCCAGTGATTGAGGTTAGCTCTATCTAAGGGACTGTCCAGTGATTGAGGTTAGCTCTATCTAAGGGACTGTCCAGTGATTGAGGTTAGCTCTATCTAAGTGTCTGTCCAGTGATTGAGGTTAGCTCTATCTAAGGGACTGTCCAGTGATTGAGGTTAGCTCTATCTAAGGGACTGTCCAGTGATTGAGGTTAGCTCTATCTAAGGGACTGTCCAGTGATTGAGGTTAGCTCTATCTAAGACACCCAACAAAAGGTCCAGTGATTGAGGTTAGCTATCTAAGACACCCAACAAAAGGTCCAGTGATTGAGGTTAGCTCTATCTAAGGGACTGTCCAGTGATTGAGGTTAGCTCTATCTAAGACACCCAACAAAAGGTCCAGTGATTGAGGTTAGCTCTATCTAAGACACCCAACAAAAGGTCCAGTGATTGAGGTTAGCTCTATCTAAGGGACTGTCCAGTGATTGAGGTTAGCTCTATCTAAGACACCCAACAAAAGGTCCAGTGATTGAGGTTAGCTCTATCTAAGACACCCAACAAAAGGTCCAGTGATTGAGGTTAGCTCTATCTAAGGGACTGTCCAGTGATTGAGGTTAGCTCTATCTAAGACACCCGACAAAAGGTCCAGTGATTGAGGTTAGCTCTATCTAAGACACCCAACAAAAGGTCCAGTGATTGAGGTTAGCTCTATCTAAGACACCCAACAAAAGGTCCAGTGATTGAGGTTAGCTCTATCTAAGGGACTGTCCAGTGATTGAGGTTAGCTCTATCTAAGACACCCAACAAAAGGTCCAGTGATTGAGGTTAGCTCTATCTAACGGACCCAACACAGTAGGTGTCTCTCTCCCCTTCACCTGAGGACAGAAGCAGATCCAGTTTCCGAAACGTCGTGTTATGTAGTTACTTCAGATCTCCGTACAATGCACAAAGGCCACAAACCAATCAGCTCTCAATGTCACGTACCGTCAGAACGTTTTAGACTGCACTTCGTTAAGTGATCTGCGACGACAGGACATCAGCACTGTACGTGTAAGTGACCAACAGCGTCACCAAGTTCCATATCGAATTCCCAGTAACCTCACTTATCAGGTGCACCCTCAAATCAACAAGATCTCTCAAAGGTTGCCATGGTGACCGACCTCGACGCCTGCCGTGGCAGTTCAAAAATAGAAGCTGTATAAACAGCCTGCAGCGACATGAGACAGGGGGGGGAGGGGGCCAGGACAGGCAATATTAGCGACGGCCCAGCTTCTTGTATGGGCGTGAGGCTTCGTCATCACACTAGAGGGTGTGCTGACAACACGATGCGATGCTGAGGCAAGGACCGTGCCTAACTTCGGGGGGGGGGGGGGGGGGGGGGGGGGGGGGGGGGAGGGAGGAGAAACATGAGGGGGCAGAAAACTGCATAACCTACAGCTGTGTAACTTGTACTGTCCGATGATGAAAACGAGACGAATGAGATGGGTGGGTCAGGCATAACGCGCGGTAGAAATAAGAAAATCAACACAAGATTTTTGAACTTTACGTTTTGTTCACCGTGCATTTTGATAACATCCAACCATTAAACCAACAATGCACTTTATTTCTTAGGTATATTCATGGCTCTGTTGCAGCCGAAACATGTGTAGGGTTAATGAATATACCTAAGAAATAAAGTGCATTTGTTGGTTTAATTGTTGGATGAACAAAATTTTTGGTCTAAAAATCCGAAGGGACTGGGCCACCAGGAAGACCTAGAAGAAGATGCGTTAACAATAAAAATCGATTTAAAAAATAGGGTGTGAGGACGTGGACTGTACTGTTCTGGATATGGACATGTAGCGGGCTTGCGAACAAATCATACAGTGAACACCGTCATGACCAATCATACAGTGAACACCGTCATGACCAATCATACACTGAACACCGTCATGACCAATCATACACTGAACACCGTCATGACCAATCATACACTGAACACCGTCATGACCAATCATACACTGAACACCGTCATGACCAATCATACACTGAACACCGTCATGACCAATCATACGCTGAACACCGTCATGACCAATCATACGCTGAACACCGTCATGACCAATCATACGCTGAACACCGTCATGACCAATCATACGCTGAACACCGTCATGACCAATCATACGCTGAACACCGTCATGACCAATCATACACTGAACACCGTCATGACCAATCATACACTGAACACCGTCATGACCAATCATACACTGAACACCGTCATGACCAATCATACACTGAACACCGTCATGACCAATCATACACTGAACACCGTCATGACCAATCATACACTGAACACCGTCATGACCAATCATACACTGAACACCGTCATGACCAATCATACACTGAACACCGTCATGACCAATCATACACTGAACACCGTCATGACCAATCATACAGTGAACACCGTCATGACCAATCATACAGTGAACACCGTCATGACCAATCATACAGTGAACACCGTCATGACCAATCATACAGTGAACACCGTCATGACCAATCATACAGTGAACACCGTCATGACCAATCATACACTGAACACCGTCATGACCAATCATACAGTGAACACCGTCATGACCAATCATACAGTGAACAACGTCATGACCAATCATACAGTGAACAACGTCATGACCAATCATACAGTGAACACCGTCATGACCAATCATACAGTGAACACCGTCATGACCAATCATACAGTGAACACCGTCATGACCAATCATACAGTGAACACCGTCATGACCAATCATACAGTGAACACCGTCATGACCAATCATACAGTGAACACCGTCATGACCAATCATACAGTGAACACCGTCATGACCAATCATACAGTGAACACCGTCATGACCAATCATACAGTGAACACCGTCATGACCAATCATACACTGAACACCGTCATGACCAATCATACACTGAACACCGTCATGACCAATCATACAGTGAACACCGTCATGACCAATCATACACTGAACACCGTCATGACCAATCATACAGTGAACACCGTCATGACCAATCATACACTGAACACCGTCATGACCAATCATACAGTTTCGTACAATAACCACCTACATCCACATCACTTTTCTACACATATCCTACAGACGCGTTTCACTGTTTAAGGGTCCGTAATCAGTGTGACGGTATCACAACTGTGAGTATTCTGCCAATACTGTTTCGTCGTATTCATATCTTTAATTTTATGTCAATTCGTGTTTAAAACATTTAATACCAAATTACGTGGCTCCTGGTGCCTTCCCTGTAACATTCCATCATTACGAGCTACATTCTGTCGCCACTTTACTGCAACAATTTGTTGACTGTCCTTATTGACACTCCGTTGTCGTTCTGGTGTGCACGTAGGAGCAGATTTTTGTGAGGTTATTATCACCATCTTATTTTGCAGGCACTATATTCACTTTCCTTCACACTTGCATCATTTCAGTTTTACTATTTCTGTCGACGCACTAATTTACAAGGCCAATACTGGCAGTGTTCCTATACTGTATGTAGTGGAGTACAGACATGGCTGCCTTAGCAGATACAGACAACGGCGATACATGGCTGAAATTGGTGCTATTATACAAAATTATATTATAAATAAAAGCCAAGTAAGACACCTCCGTCCCTTTAACCCTCTACAGCCCTGTGGTTACTAGATGTACCGCCACGTTTAACATTAACAAATTCTACGCTCTGCCCACACAGTGTATTTATGTGTTTTGTGTGGATCTCAGAACAAACAGCGATTATTTCACTGTACAACATTAACTGACTGGTTTGTATAACTGAGACGGAGTGTGTTTACTGCGCCGTACGGACTGTATTTATGTGTTTTGTGTGGATCTCAGAACAAACAGCGATTATTTCACTGTACAACATTAACTGACTGGTTTGTATAACTGAGACGGAGTGTGTTTACTGCGCCGTACGGACTGTATTTATGTGTTTTGTGTGGATCTCAGAACAAACAGCGATTATTTCACTGTACAGCATTAACTGACTGGTTTGTATAACTGAGACGGAGTGTGTTTACTGCGCGGTACGGACTGTATTTATGTGTTTTGTGTGGATCTCAGAACAAACAGCGATTATTTCACTGTACAACATTAACTGACTGGTTTGTATAACTGAGACGGAGTGTGTTTACTGCGCCGTACGGACTGTATTTATGTGTTTTGTGTGGATCTCAGAACAAACAGCGATTATTTCACTGTACAACATTAACTGACTGGTTTGTATAACTGAGACGGAGTGTTGTTTACTGCGCCGTACGGACTGTATTTATGTGTTTTGTGTGGATCTCAGAACAAACAGCGATTATTTCACTGTACAGCATTAACTGACTGGTTTGTAAACTGAGACGGAGTGATGTTTACTGCGCGGTACGGACTGTATTTATGTGTTTTGTGTGGATCTCAGAACAAACAGCGATTATTTCACTGTACAACATTAACTGACTGGTTTGTTATAACTGAGACGGAGTGTGTTTACTGCGGGTACGGTCTGTATTTATGTGTTTTGTGTGGATCTCAGAACAAACAGCGATTATTTCACTGTACAACATTAACTGACTGGTTTGTATAACTGAGACGGAGTGTTTACTGCACGGTACGGACTGTATTTATGTGTTTTGTGTGGATCTCAGAACAAACAGCGATTATTTCACTGTACAACATTAACTGACTGGTTTGTATAAACTGAGACGGAGTGTTTACTGCACGGTACGGACTGTATTATGTGTTTTGTGTGGACTTCAGAACAAACAGCGATTATTTCACTGTACAACATTAATGATGGTTTGTATAAACTGAGACGGAGTGTGTTACTGCGCGGTACGGACTGTATTTATGTGTTTTGTGTGGATCTCAGAACAAACAGCGATTATTTCACTGTACAACATTAACTGACTGGTTTGTATAACTGAGACGGAGTGTGTTTACTGCGCGGTACGGACTGTATTTATGTGTTTTGTGTGGATCTCAGAACAAACAGCCTTATTTCACTGTACAACATTAACTGATGGTTTGTATAACTGAGACGGAGTGTGTTTACTGCGCGGTACGAGCTGTGCTTTCAATGCGGACCTTTTTTTTTAACTGATAAGCGACTACAAGCTTCACAAGAAGGACTCTGTTCCATGGAGTTTGTGGAAACGTGCTGAAAGGCCGTGCATAGCTCAGGCTGTTAATCGCGGCATCTCACCGCGGAGGCCCGGGTCCGATCCACGGTCAGTCCATGTGGGATTTGTGTGTACAAAGTGGCACTGGGACGCTTTTCCCCCCCAGTACTTCGGTTTCCGTCAGTTTCATTCTACCGGTGCTCATTACAAGGAGAAACAAAAAACTAATCACCTTAATCACAGGGTTGCACAATAAGCCTGAAGGCTGCGCGGTGCGTCGTAGCATCTGCTGCGGGGCCCTTCAAAAGAAGTGAGAGGGAGGGGGAGAGAGAGTGACGAAGAAAGGTGCTCAAACACTTCAATCACGAACGTCCTGTGACGTCACAGATACTCAGGCTGATCCTTTCATCACGTAGTCTTGCTGCTCGTCTCAGTAAGAATTTATAAAGCCCAAAAGATGTCAAAGGAGGGTACGGAGAAATTAATATGAAGACAGACGTGGGGCGCGATCGCGTCCTTCACGTCGAACTGAAGTTTGTCTTGCGGAATGACCTGTCTTAACACGGTGGTAAGAAAGGGGGGGGGGGGAATTACCGCGCCGACAGATCGCTAAGTACACAGTGCCTCGGTCTGAATTTATTGGTATTTACACACCATCGGATGCGAGTGGCTCTTCAGCATTATCTAATATATGTTGCCTGGAAATGTAACAACACTGCAAATGGTGCTGACATGAAATGTAACAACACTGCAAATGGTGCTGACATGAAATGTAACAACACTGCAAATGGTGCTGACATGAAATGTAACAACACTTCAAATGGTGCTGACATGAAATGTAACAACACTGCAAATGGTGCTGACATGAAATGTAACAACATGCAAATGGTGCTGACATGAAATGTAACAATCACTGCAAATGGTGCTGACATGAAATGTAACAACACTGCAAATGGTGCTGACATGAAATGTAACAACACTGCAAATGGTGCTGACATGAAATGTAACAACACTTCAAATGGTGCTGACATGAAATGTAACAACACTGCAAATGGTGCTGACATGAAATGTAACAACACTGCAAATGGAGCTGACATGAAATGTAACAACACTGCAAATGGAGCTGACATGAAATGTAACAACACTGCAAATGGTGCTGACAAAATGTAACAACACTGCAAATGGAGCTGACATGAAATGTAACAACACTGCAAATGGAGCTGACATGAAATGTAACAACACTGCAAATGGTGCTGACAAAATGTAACAACACTGTAAATGGTGCTGACATGAAATGTAACAACACTGCAAATGGAGCTGACATGAAATGTAACAACACTGCAAATGGTGCTGACAAAATGTAACAACACTGTAAATGGTGCTGACATGAAATGTAACAACACTGCAAATTGTGCTGACATGAAATGTAACAACACTGCAAATGGTGCTGACATGAAATGTAACAACACTGCAAATGGTGCTGACATGAAATGTAACAACACTGCAAATGGTGCTGACATGAAATGTAACAACACTGCAAATGGTGCTGACATGAAATGTAACAACACTGCAAATGGTGCTGACAAAATGTAACAACACTGTAAATGGTGCTGACATGAAATGTAACAACACTGCAAATGGAGCTGACATGAAATGTAACAACACTGCAAATTGTGCTGACATGAAATGTAACAACACTGCAAATGGTGCTGACATGAAATGTAACAACACTGCAAATGGTGCTGACATGAAATGTAACAACACTGCAAATGGTGCTGACAAAATGTAACAACACTGTAAATGGTGCTGATATGAAATGTAACAACACTGCAAATGGAGCTGACATGAAATGTAACAACACTGCAAATGGTGCTGACATGAAATGTAACAACACTGCAAATGGTGCTGACATGAAATGTAACAACACTGCAAATGGTGCTGACATGAAATGTAACAACACTGTAAATGGTGCTGATATGAAATGTAACAACACTGCAAATGGAGCTGACATGAAATGTAACAACACTGCAAATGGTGCCGACATGAAATGAAACAACACTGCTGACACAAAATTTAAAAAAGCTTAAGTCTGCATCAACCAGCTGTGAACAAAGCTCCAACAATCTACCTTCATCCTCAGAACTGGAGGGCACACTCAAATGTGAACCCCAACAACTATTGCAAACGACAATGTCTGTGCACTTCCTGCCACAACCTGTTCTAACTTCATAGTTTTCATACCACATGGCTCTACTAGTTATCTGCAGTTCCATCTCACCAGCAGTTTCTACACACTCAACCAACACCACAATGCTAACAACTCCTCACGTACATTATCTGCAGATGACGACATTTCCTCTCGGACACGGCGTTCTGTTGTATGTGCATACTTGCTGCCATTTTGAAGCACTGCAATGCCTTGAACTCCATGGTCAAGCACTCCCACAAATGGGCTCAAGGTACTACAATCCTTCAAAATGTGAGGAACCACACACTCACTGACATCCCACGAAGTCGTGGGCCTTCCGCAACAATGCTGTGAGAACCTCAAACTACTTCTTTACAGATTCTTTAGCTGATATGTGACTCACTTTAACTTTCATTTACAGTACCTAATGAATAACAAACAATACATCACTATCAGATCCCAACAGGAATATGATATAGTCACATGATCAAACGGTCATTGAAGATGACGGTAAAGTGCCGAAAAGCATTTGCTGACATCAGTAATAAATGGTTGAATGGATAAAGCATGTTCTTGGGAATAAATAACTCCATGGAACAGAGTCCTTACTGAGAAGCTAACAGTTCCTCAGCTAGTCAAGAAATTCCCCCCCCCCCCCAATTTTATGGAACCCGAAGGTTCATTACTACATTCACAAGTGCTCACCACCACCACCACCACCACCCGTCCCTATCCTGGGCCAGAGCAATCCAGTCCATGCCTCCATCCCACTTCTTGAAGATGGTACGAATAAACAAACTTAAAAATTACTTAAAGTGAAAGACAGGCTTTGTTATGGGAAGAGTCACATGAATCAGGAAAACAGACAATTACAAACTACCGTTTTCAAATTTCACATTATATTAAATTGGTTAAAATAAAAATAAACAAATAAATAAATAAAAGCTATTATACAAACTACCATATTTTTCGGCATATACGTAGTCTGTCCGGAAAGTAGTGAGAATGGTTTTAAAAAAAAAATATTTTTATTGAAAATTTTTATACATTAATGTGATCTCCTTCAAAGTATGATCCTTGGGAGTGCACGCAACGCTCCCAACGGTTCTTCCATTCTTCATAGCAGCCCTGAAAATCTTCAACCGTGATGGTGTTCAGTGCCTGTGTCGCGGCTGTTTGGACGTTGGTCAGTGTACCGAAATGGTGTCCTTTCAAATTCTTCTTTATCTTCGGGAACATGAAAAAATCACAGGGTGCCAAGTCAGGGCTGTAGGGAGGATGTGGAAGAACTGCGATTTGTTTTTCAGCCAAAAACTCTCTGACAGCCAATGAGGTGTGGCTCGGCGCGTTGTCATGATGAAGGATCCACGAAGAGGCGATATCACGATGCACACGCATGACCCTCTGCCTCAAGCGACCAAGAACCTCCTGATAAAATGCTTGATTTACAGTTTGACCGGGTGGTACAAATTCCTTATGGACGATTCCACGGGAGTCAAATAAACTATGAGCATTGATTTGATTCTTGATTTGCTCATTCGAGCTTTTTTTGGGCGAGGTGACGTTGACGTGTGCCATTCCGAACTTTGCCTTTTTGTCTCTGGATCGTACTCAAACACCCAGGATTTGTCTCCTGTGATCACTCAAGTCATGAAATTCGACTCAGTTACCAAACGATATAACAAATCTCGACAGACAAACTGACGGTGTTCCTTCTGCTCTGATGACAAATTCTTGGAAACAAATTTCACAGTATTACCACCGTGCATTTTTTAATCAAATAATAAAACCAACGAATGCACTATATTGACCACTTTTATTATGGCCTATTTCCCCTCACCCTACACGTGTTTCGGAACTTTAAAGTTCCATCCTCAGGGGTTTGTCGTGTGCTACCAATTATTCACATATTAAAACAAATACACAATATGTACAATAGTCTGTTAAAGTCTTAAAACCATAGGTAAATGAATATTCAGAACCCTTTTAAAATTGTAGGATATGTACGGTAGTCTGTTAGAATCTTAAAATCTCACGTAAATGTATATTTAAAACCTGTTTCAAAAAGTTGTGAACTGTCCGTAATATTCACTGTTTGTTTACGGAACTACTGGCGTAATTTCTACAACTCCGTGTTCCATTTCTTGTGTGTTGTGATGCTACTGTGCTATCTTTTCAAGGCTGTGTGTGTAGGGAGACACACACAGCCTTGAAAAGATATAGTGCATTCGTTGGTTTTATTATTTGTCTTGGGAACAAGTTTTGCACAAACTTTTCTCATCATCAATTCTTGTGTGACAATTTCATGAACCACAGTTTTCGCGAGTCCCAATTCCTCTGCGATCATTCTGACAGTCAACCGTCTGTCACGGTTCAGTACAGACATCACTGCATCCACATTCCGTTGCGTTTTTGATGAAGAGACGTGTCCTGATCGTTGTTCATCTTCCACACTCTCGCGTCCATCCTTGAAAGCTTTGTGCCATCGGTAGACCTGTGCAGACGATAGGATAGCTTGTCCATAAGCTTTCCTCAACATTTCGAGGGTTTCCGATGCGCTGTTACCCATTTTCACACAAAATTTTATCGCATACCATTGTTCCAAACTCGCTTGCATTTTTCTCACGACGAGGCACTCGAACAGGGTGATACAACAATAACTGTCACGACTCTGTGAAGGCCAGAATGAGACTGAAATGGGTTCTAACCTATATCTGGTACCCCACCCGTAAGTAACCTAGACTTGCCCTTCCCCTCCCTCGGCCGTAGGGAGCGTAGGAATTCCATTCTCATTACTTTCCGGACAGACCTCGTAAGACGCACTTTTTTCACCTAAAATTTGTCTGAAAAATGGAGTGCGTCCTATACGCTGGTGCGTCTTATATGCCGAAAAATACGGGGAATTTTGATCTGTCAAAGCCTACTCTATTCGTTTTCGTTCGTTGGTACGTTCGTGTAAACTGTCAGGCATGAAGATTAATATCTTTAATGTAACTTAAAATATTTTTGCTAATTAGATTATTTGTTATGTACGAATTCCCTGAAAAATCAATGTATTTTTATTCAATAAATGCATGATAAATACTAAAATTATTCTTTTTTCCAAAAAAAAAAAATCTGCATAAAAAATCGGATGGGTCCTATATGCCGGTGCGTCTTCTATGTCGAAAAATACGGTAGTTTATGTTTCTTACACACTCCACCATATCCCATGGAGTAAACTGGAGACACTGACTAGACAAAGCGAAGTACATGTCTAACACACACACAAAACATTACAATAATGGCAGGTGTTAAAATGGGAGTCTCTTGCAGAGTATTACTCATAACATTACCAAAAAGCCTGCTGACATTTCAAAGTGAAAAGACTGGTCACACTCTGATATCGTGCACCGCAGGCCCTCACAAACACATTTAAGACAGCTACATTATAAAATGGTACGCCTACGGTTAACGTTCACCCAATGACATTCCTATGCAGACACAAAGTATCCCCAAGAATTTCTTTTTGCAAAAGCACACACTGCCATACTGGTCTACCAGTCCCTCCACTGTCATACACTGACATCTTCTGCTTTCTTACGTAACGATCTACTAGTTTGTTTGGCAACAGAATAATCTGGAGCTCCTGTGAAACACTAAGTGTGATGCCAGAAATTAGTTTCTGGGTAACTTGTGATTAATTATTTTGTGAAACAGACCTAAATGTTTTCCTCTGGATGAGGGGTGCACAAATTATCTGCACATCTGCGTGGTACCTCCAAATTCTTGGTGCCAGGAGGGTTGACACGAAGCAAGATCCATACAGAGGACCCACAATTCTGGAGTGATCTGTAAACCTCACCGTTATTTGGTGTGTTCTGCTCAGTGCATGTGAACTGACACACATCTTTCAATAAAAACCAACTAATGCACATAAACTTTTTTCACAATAGTTTATTATTAAAATTCCCCTATACGTATTTCGGTGGTTTAAACCACCATCTTCAGGGGGTCGTAAAGATTATTTTGCATAGACCTTAAAGTTATTACATATGTGGTTATATTCGTATATGTAGAATATGAGTGGTCTAATATTGTCCACTTCGTACAGTATTGTAAAATAAGTTACTATAAAATGGAGTAAAAGTTGCTAAAATGATTACATAATTGCAGTCAGCAATAACTGCCACTAATTTTATTGCTGACTACAAATTATGTAATCATTTTAGCAACTTTTACTCCATTTTATAGTAACTTATTTTACAATACTGTACGAAGTGGACAATATTAGACCACTCATATTCTACATATACGAATATAACCACATATGTAATAACTTTAAGGTCTATGCAAAATAATCTTTACGACCCCCTGAAGATGGTGGTTTAAACCACCGAAATACGTATAGGGGAACTTTAATAATAAACTATTGTGAAAAAAGTTTATGTGCATTAGTTGGTTTTTATTGAACATACCTTAATTGAAAATGCACGGTAAATACAATGTTAAGTTAAATGACACACATCTGTATGCAGAGGAAAAAGATGTAGCAGTTATGCTGAAAATAATAGGTGCCACCATACACAACTTAGTCACCTGGAATTTGTGCACCCCTGCTCTAGAAAAATGGGCAAGATTAATTTCTTCCCCTCTGCGCGTAACTGTAAGAACAGTAAAACAGGGGTGCTCAAATCCTGGGCACCAGGTCACCATTGTGACTGCATTTTGTACGGTGGCACCAAACATCTTGGGTCCTCAGTATGGAACTTGCTTCATGTCACTCTTCTGGTGCCTAAAATTTTGAGGCTGCTCCCAGATTTTTGAAAAATTTGTAGACCCCTATAAAATATCAGTACTTTTCTCAGAGTTGTCCATCTAAGAGGAATATTCCGCTCAAACTCTAAAAACATACAATTCCTAAAAGACGTAACTCCTCCAGTACTAAGAAGATGCAAAATTATTATTCCTGATTTTCAACTTGTCATAATATTCTGTGAACTTCAATTAAATACTGAACTTCCATCATGGGACACTCTGTACATACATCTAATATACCCCCCCCCCCCCCACCTTGCCAGCAAGTTATTTTTCATATTTCTGTAATTCCCTGTGGGCACCATAAAAATTCACACACACATTAACATCCGACATTAACATTCTGCCATCAAGTTACTCAATCTTCCAGTGAAAGTTTTAAGCATGATACAATAAAATTATGGCCAAAAATAGAAGTATCACCTCTTATTACATACATACATTGTCTGTGGACAAATTCTGGTGACCGAAAATCTTTATCTATTGTAAATATTTACGAAGATAATATCAGACAGTCCTGTGCTCAGTATGAGATGGGTGGGGTACGTGATACATGCAAAACAAAATGCATAATGGGAGTATAGGAAAACCGAAAGAAAAAACAGGTGCTTCGAACACACTGGCACATATTGCACAATAATATTAAACTGCATCTTAATGAAACAGCATGGGAATGTATGTACTTCATTCATCTAGTTCTGGTTAGGGACCAACAGCTGGATCAGTATAATAAACATTTAGGTTTCACATTACATAGCAACTGTTAGCTGCCCAAGATGGAATGTACACCACGGTATTAATTATGGTAGCCTAATAATGTCAAAAACTAGTGGGACCAGCAATGATGTACTTATACTGCTGTTTGTGGCAAGTGCTTATGCCCAGTGAATAAGGCCAATAAATTTCAGTAACTGCTCAGCTGCGAAAATGTGTGGTTTTCACTGTGGTGCTGGTTAAAATTCAAGTCTTCCGGAACATTATGCCGTTGAGATTAGTGAACAGTTACCGACTCTCAAAGCATCATATTACCTTTGAAACGCCCGGCACTATTTACCAGTCCACACGGCTAACACCACAGGCACGAACCTTCAGATGTTCCGCTGCTTTCAACGTACGTGTATTACTAAAGTTATCGACGATGTCAAGGATTTCTTTTGGCACTCTACACACCGGCCACTATGAAAATGTCAATCCCAAAAATAACCAGGACGCCTTCAAACGGAAATTTTTAATGTCTTGCGATCTGTACATTACCATAACAGAGATGTCTGAATTCAGAAGACGGTTATATTGTGGTAACAGGAGCGTGTAAGGAAACAAATATGATACGAACTAATATTCAATATCATAAACATTCACAGTTGTAAAACAGGTGCTCTTTCGTACGACTGCCGAAACGAAACAAGCTCACACGTTGACCCACCCAACATATTTCACGACAGGGCGTGGGCACTCATCTGAAAACGGTAACCAAATAAGGTATGACTGATTCAACCTCCTGCGTCCTTTCTTAATACGATTTTGGTCAATTCGCACCTGACAATACGTTCCAACATATTTATGCAGAGTCCAGTATCATTTCATTTGCAATCACAAACACTGGTGTTTCCGACCGCAACCCTGAAGCATACGTGAAGGAGTGAAAACATATAACCATATACTACTCACCCAAAATATCAAGTTGACAAGCAACACAAGGTATTTCAACAGAGAGTAACAACCGGACAGACCCATTGCTCGAGCCTTTTGTGTTCCAATTCAAAACGATCGCCAATGGATTCGTCTTTATCTTACTCACACTACACAAACATATATATATATCACTTCTCCGCAGTTGTTCCTCCTCTCAGTAGCACAAATCCCATTGGTCTCCCGTATCACAGATGAAACAGTGCATATACGCGGGACCAAAGAATACAGCGCAACGCAGGGCGGTAGATATTTGAACTACGCGTACATTATTCTCTCAATTGAGATGCCAGAATACACATCCTTGAAAGAATACACATCCTTGAAATCAAAGTCCATGTAATCCAGTGTTACAAAAATTATGTCACATGGGTCCAGCCAATTCTCACTTCTAATAGCCAAACACATATTTAAATATACTCTTATTCTTCTACTCTAGAAGAACCATACCTAAAAATTACCGTGAACTAATACGTAACCTTCAACCACGCAGGCATACCCACATTTCGTAATACTTTTCTTTTCCTAAAAACTATAACCCGTATATTACTAGACATGTTAATCTGATTTAATAAACATAAATTCATCCTGACAGCAAACAAAAGTACGAGATCTTGATTTCTGACTTCCTCCGCGATGTTGAGATCTGCGCTCTACTGGGATATTACGCGGCGTCGTGTGGTGTTTACCGACGTTTCGAGATAACGTATCGGTCCCATCTTCACGGGTCAACACTCCGATACGTTGTCTCGAAACGTCGGTAAACAATTATCACACGACGCCGTGTAATATCCCAGAAGAGCGCAGATCTCAAAAGTACGAGATAAATGGCAACACTGCCACTGTACAGCTACTGTATATCACAACGTATGCTTCACGTTTTAAAGAATTACCCAAAAATGCTTGGCTACTCCATGGTATCGACTTCTCATTTTCTGAAATGAAATATTATTTTACATATTTATCGGTGAAATTTAGACATGTGATGGCTGCAATTTAACTTAAGTTCAATAAAATATATAAATACAGTTGTAATAAGCAGGATGTGTAGATACAATATTCTGTTATGAGTAGAAGTAACTAATTTCATTGAGCAAACTACCTACTAAGAAGCCAACAGTCTCTAAGCTCATCACTATAATCTCTGCTGTTTATGGACCCTCACGATTTATTACTATGCCCATAAAAAACCACCAGTGGGCCCTATCCTGAGCCACCTGATCCAATACACAACCTCACACCCTATTTCTATCTTAATATTCTGCTACATACGCAGCAGCGGTCTCTCAACTGGTCTCTTCACTTCAAGCTCTCCAACTAGACTTTGCTATGCCTTTCTCATATCTCCATGCACACACACATACATACATTCAATAAAACCAAAATTCAGTCAGGGCAATATGCCAGAAAAATATAAAAATTACAAAACAATACAAAATATTGTATGGATATGACATAAACTATTCAAACATTACTCTACACACATTATGTACAGCAGATAACAAAATTATGAGTCTCTCTTAATGCCCTTCTTCATTCATCATTTCATCACCGTAATAACAGACAGTGAAAGAGTACAAATTGTGAAGCTCGTCATCACAAAGTTTTCTCCATCCTCTCCATCCTAAAACATCAAATAAAATTCAAGGCTTCGTTTTAACATGCAAGTCTTTAGTTATCAGACAGAATAAAAAATTTAAAATCCTGTTAACATTCTTACAGCAAATAATCAGAACTGTACAACAGCAAATGCAGGTGTTAGGTATACTGTGGTATGTTTGAATTTAGTTGCTGTATTATGAAGGCGCTTCATCAGGAAAGACAAACTCGATTTAGAACCTGAGAAAGAGTACTGAATTTCCACATTTATTAGTGATAAATCATTACGTATCAAAATTAAATTTGTTGCAACAACTTTCAGTCTAAATTTCCTAAACAGAAATCCCCCCAATGTATATGGACTCCAGTTATACGGACATGAAACACACATACTTGTTTTATGCAAACATTTTAGTCACTTCAACTTCAACTTAGGAACGAATTCACCCTCTAAGCTGGGGACAGCATAATACCTTCAAGACAAGTCACACAGCAGTTAATTCACACACACACAGGAAAGCTAATGAATGGACAAGCTACAACAACCAATCTAGTATAACAAATGGGTTGATGTGGCAGTAACATTCCAGAACTGCACTTGGCAGATGCCTGGTTCGAATCTCGGCAAGGTCATTACATAACATAACATAACATATATATTCATTTCACAAATCCAATCTCCGCATCAATCGCGTCAGAATATGAAACATGTCAACAAGCACCAGACAATACAAAAAGGCAACCAAAGACAAAGACATAAAAACACACACACATTCATTCACAGCAGTAAGCCAAAGTATTACTCCTGGTCATCACATACGACAGACAGTCATCACATACGACAGACAGTCATCACATACAACAGACAGTCATCACATACGACAGACAGTCTCATACATAGGACAGTCATTCAATAGAAGAAGCATACATACAAAAGATTCCAAAACTCATCTAATACGAAACATGTATTCAATAAACAAGTCATTACGGGTAAAAAAAGACAGGTATCAATAGAACATTTCTAATACTTATATCATCACTCACAGTACTGTCATCATTATAAAAATTCATCGGAATTTAATAAAAAGATATGAGTAATAACATACCACATATCAATTACGGATTCAAATTATTCCTGTCATTTCTCGAAGGATTATGTACACTAGCTGGACAGTCATCACATACGACAGACAGTCATCACATACAACAGACAGTCATCACATACGACAGACAGTCATCACATACAACAGACAGTCATCACATACGACAGACAGTCATCACATACAACAGACAGTCATCACATACGACAGACAGTCTCATACATGAGGTATCATTTTCTAATACCATTTAAAATGTTCCAAAAACTCTTATTTTAAGAGAAACATGTATTCAATATACAAGCATTACGGGTAAAAAATAGTCGGTCATAGAACATTTTATACTTTATATATCCTTCATGTCTGTCTTGCATTATAAAAATTCAGTGATTGAATAAAAAGAATGAGAAATAAGATACCCATACAATTTGGATTCAAATTATTTCCTGTCATTTCTGTGGATTTGTACATAGCTTGGGAGATTACTAAAGATTTGAATGCCACAGTACGCAACTCCCTTTTGAGCACAAGATAAATTTACCCTACGTAAATGTAACTGATTTTTGTTTCTGGTGTCTAACCAGTGTATATATGTGTTACTTTGAAAGTCTTCCAGATTATCTACTATGACTAAACATCAAAGACAATATATATTGACATGCAACACGTAAAATATAGAGCTTGTTAAATAAGCCTCTACACGAGGACCTCGGTCCTACGCCAGACATTATTCGAATTGTTCCTTTTTGTAATTTAAATACTTGGTTATTCTCACTGAGGTTCTTCATACTTTTTCCTCAGTCCCTCAAAGAAAATACTCGGATAGCAACACACATGTTCTGTGAAGCAACAATGATTGGAATTTATTCAATTTGGAATAATAAATAGCACAGCATCAAGCAAGTGAGGAAATTTTTATTACCATTTATCTTTAACTACCTGAAATACGCGTTGCAAGCTTGAGGTTATCACAGCAGTGCTGCTGCACAGTCAAGTCTTCTGAAACGTGACACTGTGTCACTTGGCATGTAGCTTCTGCCATTTTAAAGTTTCTTGTCTTGGACAACTTAACCCTGAAGATAAAGGCACTGCAATTCTTCAAATGTCAGGAACTACACACCCAATGACACAACATAACATGCCAGAAGACCTGAAACCTCTGAAGTACTTCTTTGCAGGCTGTCTCTTAAAATAAGCAAAAGAAAATTAAACATTCACAGCATTACTACAAAATCAAAGTGTTTTAAAAAAACAAAACAAAACAAAACTGCTAACATGCAGAGTAACAAACAGATGAATAATGTCCATTACTGGCGATCATAGCACTATGCTGTCGTCCATGATGGCACTCCATAACCGATGTCAATCATCTACTCATCTATAGACTGCATAAGAAACTTCAACTGTTGTAGTAATCTGTGGTCTTTTGGGTAATTACACGGCGTCGTGTGGTAATTATTTCACCGACGTTTCAGGACAACGTGTCAGTCCCATCTTCACGGGTCAAGATTCCAAGAAGGAAAGAAAGCCGATGACAAGGAAACTTGGCAGCATAGCTGGGTAGGGAAGCGTGCGATGTGAGAATAGCCAATAGGATGAGAGGGGGGGGGGGGTTTGGATGCTTACTGCGATGCGCAGGGTGAAGCAGGCGGAAGCTGAAATCAAGGTTCAACTATTGTAGGTTAGCACATACAGCAATATGCAGTGCAATCTGACAACCTTCCTCAGCTTAAATCCTCATTTATAACAATATTAATGAAAATGCAGCAAATATTCAATACCACAAAAACTTTAAGCTTTTCATAATTTTACTTTCAGCGTGAATGGCAATATCAGAATGTACCTGATGATACCTGATGCAGATGACAATGTGACGGCCACCTGAAGTAAAGCTGGAAATTAAAGTACAGTGAACTGGCAATGAGTGACCTGCTAACGAATTTTTCGCTAATAAATTTTTTTGCTGTTTCACTCGGCTAAGAAGTTTTATATGCTGGCAACATAAAGGGAATATGAACGGTCGGCCATTCCAGCTTATAGGTGACAAGAGTGGTGCCCTACAAGGAGACCCACAACCAAAAAAAGTAAGCGACAACCCAAGGAAGCAAATTGCTCAGTTTTGCTAACGATGTGATCGGACGATTATCTTCGTAGCCGAGGTATCACTGTAAATGGTACAAACATCTTGGCCTAAGAACACTGATCCTAATTTTAAATAACTAACAAACTTTAACTCTTTTTCTGCATAATTAAAACTTCAGGCTCAAGATCCAAGTATTCTGGCACATGACACTGTGTCACGGCTTCACGTATCCTGACATTTCGAAGGACCCTGTTCCTCTAAAATGTCAGAAAACACTAACATAATGACACATAATCACATCCCAGAAGACCTGAATCCTCAACAATACTGCTGTGCAAAACCTCAATCTCACAAACTTCAGGCTGATTGCAGAACTGCAGTCATTTCTCCAATGAACAATTAAAATTAATTTTTCACTTTCATTAATGTTTTTTCACTACGTTTAGTAGCTATAATTTCCACATCGAAATATTCCCAGGTATTTGTTCCATAGACAGACAGAGAGAGAAATATATGTAAACATGCACAAGAGGCAAAAATTCAGAATTTTGTAAATGGTAGATAGTAGTTTTCAAACACGTCTACGGCGAGCTATGACAGTTATTTATAGAAAAAAACTGATGCTGATATTAAAACTTAGTACTAATTAGGCATGATATTAAAATCAACAAATGCACGTTAGTGTATGATAGTGTATTGTAATGAATTAAAAACTGGAGTGATGTTTTTTGATACATTATTGGATATGTTTCATTTTTAAAATCTTACTCAAGGCCAGGATCCAGCCACGGGTCAGTTTTTAGGAATTTGCATTTCTTTTGTTCTTTTGTTATTTGGTAACATTGATGATGGGTTGAACAGGTAGAAGTTTGTTGATATTGTGTAGATAGATGAAGGAGCTGAATTTTAAACTTGTGAGAAGGATGCGGATGTAATAGGTGCCGAATTTAAACTAGAGTAGGAAGCGGATAGAACAGGTGGTAGAATTATAGTAAGCAGGTTGGGAACGCAGGACTTGTATTAAAGCAGGCTCTGATTGGTATATGAGAAGGATCGATTAGTTTATTGTTTTAGGATTAGGTAGATAGAACCATTTAGAATTTGGAACTTTGGTAATTAAAGTGAGTGAATGAGATTGAAGTGAATTTATGTATGTATGAGAGTTGATGTAATTTTGGTTGTAGGAATGTGGTTAGCATGTATGAATTTGGGTAACATTTTATTTGTGAATACAGTTAGAATACTGAGTTGAAAAGTTTATATGTTTAGAAGTATAGAGTTTATGTTAACTTGTAACAGTTAGCCCACACACACTTGGCTTTGTGAGAATGGTAACCTCAGCATTTTGCGCTTGCATGCTGGAGGATATGAGAACCACAGTATCAGCATATTCCTTATTAGGAAATGTAGATTCCCATTGGCTATTTACGATAGGGACTAGACGTGAATGCATTAATTTAATTGGATGAGACGGTAGGAGATGTAGTGAGGTAGCCATGTTGGTAATGAAACAGGGTGTGGTTTGGAAGTTATTAAATATAGTTGAGAACAATGTTTCGAGATCTTTTGATCATCTTTTGGCTCGACGTTTGGTTGGTGTTTGAAGTAGTTTGGCGGCGTCATTTTAAATTAAAAGTGTTGAAATTATGTAGAAATTATGAAGTGTTTTAAACTCCAACACAGTGTATTTGGTAAAAGTGTTGGTAGTAAATATGTAAAGTTTAACTACAGAAAGTGAGTTATGATAAAGTGAAATGGCAGAGCAGCATCTTATCTTGTGGTTACGTAATAAGATGGCAGTGAAAATGCTATACTTATGCACCCGTAGCATACATGCAAATATTTGGAAATATGAACGGGTAATATATGTTGATGATTCCAGAGGGAACATGGATCAACTTGTAACACAAGGTAGGTTGGCAAAAGAATAAGTTTTTGGATGGGTGATATGTTGTAATTTGCGAGTTGGTACTCGTAGTGGAATTTTGAAATTGATGAATTTTATTATGCAGTATTACAAACACAATTATTTAGTTAGGAAAATTGTGTAAAGTTGTTGAAAGTGTGAGTGGGCCAAACTGAACGGGTAATATATTTATTAGCATTAGAAATTGTGAAAGGGAAATTATAATGGATTAGATTGTATAGAAATGTTTAACTTTGTAAACAGAATGAAGGAAAATTTAGTTATTTGATTTATTGAGATAATATTAAGGGAATTAAAATTTATTGTGATGGATGTTGATTAGGATTTAGTTGGGTTAATAAATTTTATTATTTACTTTGGTTATAAATTGAAAGTGGTTTAATGGTTTAATTATGGTAATGAAGAAGTAACATTCCAAGTATAATCACATCCCAAGTGTAATTAATTCCTTATGAGCTAGGAAATATCCCAAGTGATAATCGGTAGCAGTATTAGTTGCGGTCAGAGGATTAGTTGACCGATGGTATGGTTATACCAAGTAATTAGGTGATGCTAGCTGGGCTAGGCACGCCTGTGCGGGGGTTACTCAGCCGGGCATCGACTGAGCTAGACGCCCCACTTTTTGAAGGTTGAAGCAGTTGGAAGTGATCTGCTTTAAAATACGAAACTTCCTGGTGGCAGCGATATTAGAGTATAGAGAGTGGGTGAAGCCAGACGCAGCGGTGGACTGTAGGGCTCACCACGTGTAGACGTTCTGGGAGTATGGACTGCCCGGGCGCTACATCCGGGTTGGTGTCTGTGAACACTAACCAGTTGTTACGCTACCGAAGGGTGACAGTTGGTCACCACATCCCTGAAGTTTCAAGCACGCTCAGGTCACGATACCAGTAGAAGGGGTTTCTTCGAGAACACTCTATGTGCTCTCTCTCTCATTTGTAAGAAACCCCGTTCTTACAGTATTATACACACTGTGCACCTCCTGCATGTTTCGATCACTCATGTGGCCATCTTCAGGGAGGTGCATTACAAACGATACATACATCGAAAGTTTACAGAAGGTAATGGAACCAATGCACACATTTAAATATTAAATATTAAATAATATGTGGTTTAAATGTTAAAGATTAAAATACATATAAAATAGTTGTGACAGATTTGAATCTATCACAAATATTTTATGTGTATTTTCTTCTTCTTCTTCTTCTTCTGTCTATGGGCCCGTCGGCATTAGCTCCGGACGCACCGCAGCCTTAGGCTTATTGTGCTAACCCTTAGTCTTACAATTATCAAGTCTGCAGCCACAGCCGTTCCTTGATCAAGTTCATCGAAGGTGGAATACTCGAGTAAGAGTGGGGTCTGTTCACACCCCACTACTTCTCGCCACCGCCTTCTCTTATTTTAATGAGCTGCTTCCGCTGCGTTCCTGAGAGTCGCCTGGTCTGCAGTTATCTGTATTTTAATCCTTAACAATTAAACGACATAGTTTTTAAAATTCAATATTTAAATTTGTGCATTGGTTCCATTAACTTCTGTAATATTTCAGTGTATGTATTCTTTGTAATGCACCTCCCTGAAGATGGTCACGTCAGTGGCTGAAACATGTACGCGGTATACAGTGTGTATAATACACTGTCATACACTTATGTGCATTTGTTAGTTTTAATATCATACCTAATTGATCAATACACAGTTATGGATCATTTAAAATAGTACTAATTACTTTACAAAGTTTGCTTATATCAGTAGTTCTGCTGTTTCTCACAGAGGACAGCACTTACTGACTTTTATATATACTATATGTACAGGAAGATGTCAAAACTTGGTGTTGCTGTACACAGATACAAAACTTGGTGTTGCTGTACACAGATACAAAACTTGGTGTTGCTGTACACAGATACAAAACTTGGTGTTGCTGTACACAGATACAAAACTTGGTGTTGCTGTACACAGATACAAAACTTGGTGTTGCTGTACACAGATACAAAACTTGGTGTTGCTGTACACAGATACAAAACTTGGTGTTGCTGTACACAGATACAAAACTTGGTGTTGCTGTACACAGATACAAAACTTGGTGTTGCTGTACACAGATACAAAACTTGGTGTTGCTGTACACAGATACAAAACTTGGTGTTGCTGTACACAGATACAAAACTGAAGGCACTTCACTTGCTGCATACTCAAATCAAATAAATCACACTGTGTCTTCCTCAGTCACTACTGATGAAGCTGGTCTCACTCATGCTTCGCAGCCACTTCTGCTTGATGTAAGTTTCCCACAGCCAGTGACACAGGATGTACCCCATCAGCACACCATACACACTTATCAGCGCTGCCAATCAGACAAACAAAACACTTGACATCTGTCCATTTACAGTTTTCAATATGAAAACAGGCATTACAAGCTGGACACAGCTCTGTATGGGTCACTGTCTGTAACAGGAACAACCACAGTTAACTAACTCTCTGTTCACCATCAGTAACTGTACAGTACACCAACAGACATGATCATGAGCCAGTTATATCCAACTCCAATCCTTACATCCTATTTCCCCAAGATCCATCTTACTAATTAACTGACTCTCTGGATGCAGAACCCACAGGTTTCAATATTCCTAATAATAAAGTCTGCCACTGGAAGCTGCATCCATTTACCAACTTACTTTAAACAAGAAACTTAACAAACATTCTCTTATTATTATCCAACATAAATACAAAAAACCATCTCTGTAGAACTTTGCATCCTCTCCTGCAGTACATCATATTCTCCTACATCACTGGTATTCAACCTTTTTAGTTCGCGTGCCCCCACATATAATTTCTCTTCAACTTTGTACCCCCAAAGTTGTTGGTGCACAATTCAAGTTATACACAGTCTATAATCTACATCTAAAATAAGTTAAATAAATTACATCCAAAATAATGTATTAAATAATAAGTTTTAAATGAGAAAAAGGAGAATCAAGCTATTAAATAACAAATATATTATTGTCTATCGTACAAAAATTAATAAAGGAACAAAGGTATTTTAGCAAAGCAAAATTATATGTACTATGCGGAATAAAATGAAACTAGCCACCCAGATAAGAATCGCATAAAGGAGAGAGAGAGAGTAAAAAAAAATTGCTCTCCCAAATCGCATGTCCTTACATCCGGGTCTCTTGTGGCTAAACCTAAATCTGGCCCTGATAATTCAGTGTTTATCATGAAATAACATATTTTTTTTTTTAATTTTACGTACCCCCTAAGATGTCTTCGCGTACCCCCGGGGGTACGCGTACCCCAGGTTGAATACCACTGTCCTACATCATGTTATTCTAACAAAAGTAAGCAACCTGTAAAACTCATCATGTTGTTACTTACTATCCTAATTTTCCCATTAACTCGATTGCTTGTAGGTCCAATCTCCAACATATTTTGTTGTCAAACAGTCATAACACACTGGAGGCAGCTGGCACCACAGTGCAAACTATATCATTCATCTTAGGATACACGGTATTCCCTCACTTTTTCATCATGTAACTTGCAAAACTTTTTAGTTAATTTTCCTCAACAAAACGAATTTATTGGCCCCACAGCCAGACAAGTGCTGCGTCAGAAGTGAAGCCCTAACTAAGGACCAAGGTCTGACAACACGCTGGTTCATCAAGCCTGCTGAACGCACCATGCACATACAATTATACAGCTTGAAGATTCAAGTTTTCGGAACGTGATGCTGTGTCATTGCGTGAGCGCTTACAGATATGTCAAGTGTGTGAATGCAATCACCTTCAAGGGCCAAGCAGTCAAGCATAATGGAATGCAATATTTCCAACGGCATTGTTTGTAAATCATTAACCTACTACTGGTCTGCATATAAAGGCTACACAATCTCTCACCCTATTTAACATTACCAAAATTCTAGTAATGGCTTTTGACATATACAATGAAGTCCACTGCGGACTTCAGAGTCATTATGACCGAAAACTGGACAAGCTTAGCAACTTTTAGCTCAGGTCTCCCACACCGAATTAAAAAAAGGATCAATTCAAAGGTTCAGGTGCAGACACCGAGCCGCAGATGGACGGATGGATTGGCAGACATGATCGATCATACATGAGGACTTCATTTCTAAAACATGCAGGTTGACTTTGGTGGGAAATGAGCTGTCTGTGGGCAAAGTGAGTGATACAGACCTCAAGTGCTAAGTACAACAGCTGCAGTCAAATTTCTGTTAGTCCTGGCACTGTAGGTTAGAAAACTTCTGCTTATTTAAAACACATGGCTATAACTCACTGCTGTCAAATCAAAAATCAATTCTTGTGACACGCACACACGCGTGTTTTTAAAAATAATATCCACATATGACATCGCATTTCACTTTGTAAAGGGCACAACAGAAACTTTCCCCAACATCAATCCCACAACGACTGTCATACATTACCATGTACCCATAATGGGCAGCAGTGCCTAGCATGCCAAACATAATCATTTCATTTAATGATGCCTTCAATATCTAAGATTATATAATATCAGTCAGGTGTGCACAAATTTTCCGAAAATATAGCAGCCATCTCAAAATTCTAGGCAGCAGGAGGGTGACATGAAGCACGTTCCATACTGAGGATCCACAAATATTAGGCACCACTGTACAAAATTTTGTTGCCATAGTGATCTGGCATCCAGGATTTGTGCACCCCTGGTATCAGTGGTACATGAACATGTGAGTGGGATGACACAGACAGGCGAAAGCTTCAGTACTCAGCAAAAGAAACCTGTTCCAGTGCCACTTTGTCCAACACAAATCCCACATTGACTGGAACAGACTGAATCTGGGTGTCCACAGTGACAGGCCACTGACTAACCACCTGAGCCATATTATGGCCTGAAGTTGTCCACGTAAAGGTAGAACAGTTTCATGTTCATATGCAAATTTTAGTAAGTTCTCGCCAGTTTTCATGGTACTTAGTATGAAGGACATGCTAGTGGAGTTACCTGCTATGACATATGCAGCCACAGTTAAGGCACTCATACTCGGGACTGGTACGTGCCCGGCACAGCTCTGCGCATCTGCAAACAAAACCACATACATGTTTGTACAAGCATGTACAGTATCTGACCGTTTATTTATTTTCATGACCAACTGGTATCCTTTTGGTACGAAATGAGATTGGGAAATGAAACCACAATTTATAACACGGCAGTGAAAGGAATCAAGGGTTCAACTTACAACAGCTCACTTTGCAACTGTTGTCTAAGAACCAATTAGGCTGCAGGTGTGAGGGTTGTCTGTACTATTTACTTTCTTTGTGCACACTAAATTGTTACAAGTTCCAATAGCTGTCACAGGTGCACTGTATGTGTGCGCACAGCCCTGACTTCCACAGGTTGTACTAGTTTAATTTTTCTGTGCACAGACGACACCCCTCCCCTACCCCACAAAAAAACTGGGGAGAGGGGGAGGCACAGCTAAACTGATGAACACTATGCTTAATGTATAAAAGCAGAGAAGTCAGTCAATTTCCTGTTACTCCACTTTGGGCCTCCATGGAACAACGCCAGCAGCCTCTGTTTCCAGCTGTTCCCTTGACTCCTCTCCAAGCCTTCCCCACTACTTCAGTTTCCTCCTCTATTGTTCTCCAACTCCTTGGTCTTCCACTTCTGCACTGTCCCTGGGGTATCCAACTCAAAGCCTGTTTCTCCATGGCAGAGGAATCCTTCCTCAGTGTATGCCTAATCCACTTCCACAGCTGCAGTGTGATCTGCACTGCCACTAGTTTCTCTCGTGCATGCCTCCACAGTTCTTCATTTGCGATAACGTTCTAAAGCACAGTACACAGTAATAATACAAAAAACGGTACCCTACCTGCTTTTGTTTCAAATGGCCCAGACAGGCCAACTGCAGGGCCACACACAGACTTGGCAAACCCGACGGTCTTGCTGCTCTGATTGAACACTACACGGTAACCTTCCATCACACAACGCCTGAAACAACGTACAATTACAGCGAGACATGCAGAATAAGGATCCTGCACTAAGAAAGCTTCTTGGCTTCTTACAGTGCACTAACATCAACATCTTCTTACAGTGCACTAACATCAACATCTTACAGTGCACTAACATCAACATCTTACAGTGCACTGACATCAACATCTTACAGTGCACTGACATCAACATCTTACAGTGCACTGACATCAACATCTTACAGTGCACTGACATCAACATCTTACAGTGCACTGACATCAACATCTTACAGTGCACTGACATCAACATCTTACAGTGCATCATCTTAGTGCACTACTCAACATCTTACAGTGCACTAACATCAACATCTTACAGTGCACTAACATCAACATCTACAGTGCACTGACATCACATCTTACTAGTACACTAACATCAACATCTTACAGTGCACTAACATCAACATCTTACACGCTGGTCTGCCTTTCTCTCAATCTCTGGGAGTGCTTTGCCTGTTGGTACTACAGAGTAGGTCTTAGCCTTATGTTTAGCATGAGAACAGGGACTAACACCGTCCCCACTAACACTGTCCCCACTAACACCGTCCCCACTAACACCGTCCCACAACACTGTCCCCACTAAACACCGTCCCCACTAACACCGTCCCCACTAAACCAACACCGTCCCCACTAACACCGTCCCCACTAAACACCGTCCCCAAAATGAAGTGTTTCATTAATTTCTTTATCTTTACTATTTTTTATCACTTTTAGCATGTGGCAATTAACAAAGTCCATGATGTGGATGATATACCATCATCAAAATCTTACAGAATTCCTTCATTCCTTCACCGACTTCAGCAGGTTAGGCAGTAAGATGATTAGTAGATGTACCTAGCACTGTTCCCGTCTCTGAAGGCTCAATGCAAAACCTGTAGCAGTTCCGTGCATCAGACGTCTCCAAGCTGTCGGACCCCTTCTTTATGTAAGACTGGAACAAGGAGCAGGTGAGGACACATTGTGTTAACACACCCCTCTGTGTGCATGTACAGCTAATCTGTTAGTTTCTGGCCGGTGAAGAACCTACCAAGCTGGTAGACAGGCCTACTCTGAACGTGAAGCAGCGTGGGCAGGGCATATGTTTTGTTTCATCCACCAAAACATACAGAATATTTGCAGTCCATTCATGGACAAAGACAGGCTAGAGACTTTCTCAAAAGACCCTCTGCTAGAAGAGCTGGAAACTGCTTAGTTTGAACAGAAACCAGCTAAGGATACTGACAGGGCTGTTCAAAGGACACTGTCATTTAAAGGGACACTTGTTTAAACTGGGGCTAGTAGACAGTCCTGAGTGTGAGAGATGCAAACGGGCATCTGAAACGGCCTTGCGTGTTCTCGGCAACTGTGAGGCCTTGGCTGCAATAAGATTCAGGTACCTGGGACAGCATTTTATAAAACCAGGGGACTTTAAGGATATCTCTGTAAGCAGGTTACTGCACTTTGTTCAAAGTGCGGGGCTGCTAAACAAATGAATATAAGGGCTGCACAAAGGATCAGAAATGGTCGATGTGCATGGGATGCTCTGGTGCCCGCCCTACTTCTATTCTATTCTATTCTATTCTATTCATCCACCAATCTGCAATCGCTAACACTCTACAACTGATGTGTTCCTAGCCCTCAATCTTAAAACTTCACCGGACAAAAACTAAAAGATGACCTATAAAAATGTGCAACATTTGAGTTTTGTACAGCAGTGCTGAAGGTGTTCTGACTTTTCTGGGATGTGACACTACGTCACTTGGTAAGTGGCTCCTGATATTTCTAAGGATCAGGATCGTGTTGCCTTTGTCTTCAAAGGTAAGTGGCTCCTGATATTTCTAAGGATCAGGATTGTGTTGCCTTTATCTTCAAAGGTAAGTGGCTTCTGATATTTCTAAGGATCAGGATTGTGTTGCCTTTATCTTCAAAGGTAAGTGGCTCCTGATATTTCTAAGGATCAGGATTGTGTTGCCTTTATCTTCAAAGGTAAGTGGCTCCTGATATTTCTAAGGATCGTGTTGCCTTTATCTTCAAAGGTAAGTGGCTCCTGATATTTCTAAGGATCGTGTTGCCTTTATCTTCAAAGGTAAGTGGCTCTGATATTTCTAAGGATCGTGTTGCCTTTATCTTCAAAGGTAATCAGTCGCATCCAAGAAGATTTAAATCTTACGCAAATATGTTAGTTGTAAGCAGGTCTACGTACCTCAGGAGGCAGATCCAGAACAAAGTACAAGTTGTTGGAATGAGCCAAGGAGAGACTGATGCTGGGAAAGACAGTCCAGTCCAATGGATGCTTCCAACATAGCATCTTCTGCATCAGCAAGAAGTCATCGGAAACAGACAACCTCTGCTGCTGCATAATTGAAGAGTTCAACAACTTCACCACCATGCTGAACACCTGAACACAAGGCAGCCAACTAATGAATATTAAAACTACAGTTTTCTGGGACATAATGCTGTGTAGCTTGGTACAAAAGCATTTTTTAAAACTGGTTCCCAATGTTTTGATAGGTAATCAGTCCACAAAGAATATATTCTCCTTGCACTGATTACTCCTGAAGATGAAGGTGAAAGGATCCTTCAAAATGGCAGGAACCACTCACCGCACAACACATCATCACATCCCAGAAGATCTGAACCCTCAACCTGAATTTTCATTCTGGTTCATTATACCTCGGTTGGTAACATGAGGCAGGTCGTGCCACTGTCTACAATAGTGTTGTTCGTATTGAACTTCCAACACGGCAAGTCAACTGTCTGATTGCCAATGCTGATACCAAGCAATAGCAATTCATAAAACCACTCTTTCACTATGGGCGATGTCCACAGCTCTGCTCTTTCTGTTCTGTTTTCTGAAACATAAAGCAGCATAGCAAAGCCTCATTAGTTCAGACTTCACAAACCCAGATATAACTTAACAAAGTCAAATCCATCATAAAGTATGCCTTAATTGTAAATAATGACTTTGACAGTAGTACAGTGCAAAAGAAACAAGTAAGTTTTAGCATCATAAAAGTAAAGGTACGTCTGTCCCTATAGACACCATACGGAGGAGTAAAAGTACAGCACCACACATTCTTAATCTCCGCACTACATGAACATAAATGGTCAGCTTCATGCACTGGCCACTTTACTCCTGGGAAAAGAGCCACTGGCATTCACAGAATAGGAGGCTTGTGTTGTGAACAAATTAATTGTATGAAGGATAAAATTTATTTAAGTAAAGTTAAAAACCCCAGTTCTTACCTCACAGTAAACACTCATGGTCTCCATTACAAAGACCAACTGGTTAATGTTGTTTAAGCAGATATTCACTGTTTATTGTGCATATCACATGCAGCACATCAATATACAGTGCAATAAAAATGCATGATTTTTATTACTCAAGCAGGTGGTACGAATAGTTACCATCGTACTTCAAAGAGTCAAACATTACTGAGAAACTGAGGTTGAAGCACCTGTTGCAAACATTATGGATGAGTTCAGGATAGAAAATAGTCAGAAGACCAAGAGAGAACCAAATGAAACTTTCAGAGAGGGTTTTCAAATTGAACCAACTGTCTTACCCAGAATCTCAAACAGTCCTGTCTGTTTTGCTCCATCACCCTGCGACCCACAAAGCTCTAAAGCAAATGCAGTGCTCTGATAGTTCCTCAGACGTTTGACAGCTTCAAGCCATGACACAACATTGCGATCAGGCTGTGCAATCACAGGGTACGCCAGCCCTAGGATACCCTGAAATCAATTTAGTTATCTCCTGTAACAAATATTTTCTGTTCAAAACCCTCACATGTCAAATGCTATGGCTGAGAAGTATCTCTCGCCACCCACTTACTGGCACCAGATATTTAAGAAAATCTTACATATGTACAGTTATTTAAATATGGTTTATTTACCAAAGCTGTCAACATCACACGTTATACAGCATCGAACGATAGGATGATTAACGCTTTCAGGGTGGCTGCAGTACACATATGTTTTACTGCAAGTGCTGTTTATGGCCTGGTGCCATACGTTGCAACCACTCAGACCCACTGTTAAATTCTTTTTCTTTATTTCTGTGCTGAGTGATGCATATGTATGTTACTTTTCCAAACGTAAACCTCTGACTGCTTTAACAGTACATCGTGATTTTCTAATCTGAGCACCAGGCCCTGTATCAGCACAGCATTTATTAGTATGTCTTACATAAGGGTCGTCCAGACAGGCCCTGGGGCCTACCCAGCCTCCTATACAATGGATACCGGGTCTTTCCCGGGGTAAAGCGGCGGGCGTGGTGCTGACCACCCCCCCAACTAGCGCGCATCAAGAAAGAGTAGAGCTATACCTCTACTCCCTCTGGCCTTCATGGCCTGTTATAGGGAGAACTTTACTTTTTACATAAGGGTATAATGCCACACTGCTAAGGTACCACACATTTCACATGTATGCTGTTTTCCTTAATTTTGCTAATAACTAAAAAAAAAACAATTTAAATTTGAAACATGTAACTGTTTTAACCTTTAAACAATGAGGTGGGTATTTAAATGTTAGTGCTTGTTTTATAAAAAACATAAACATTATTTGAAGCAAAAAGGATAAAATTATGAAATAAATGGCATTTTGTGGGAAGTAATACAGAAATTGTGCACTCTGTCTTAAAATGCAGTACATATCCTTGCTGCCTAAATACATAAAATTTCTAGAGGTGTTATCATGCGTGCATCTGAAATATGGGATGTGCCTGAGATAAAAGGTGAATGTCAGTTACTAGGCACGAAACTGACATTTGTTGTCCTCAGCCTGCATAAGCCCGAGTGCATTCCTGTGCTCATGCAAAATGGCCAATGAGTAATGAGCTGGAAAGGATGAAAAAACAACTGTTCATGGTCTGATTCCAGCTACTGTACCAGCATTTACCTGGAGAGAGTGTAATAAACCACAAGAAACATAAGTCACAATTGGGTTTCCTGCCAGCAGTTTGAACCCAGAATGTCCCAGATATGAAGCATGACTACTAGCCTCTTGACCCGTAATGTATAAAAGTAGATGAGCACAGCAATGACTACTGTCAGAAATAGGCGACAGTATAAAAATGGGAGTAACGTCGCCTTGGTGCGTGAAGGTGTAAGAAGGACATGAAGACAGAGCTCCATGGAATCTAATCCTTGCCTTTTGGATACAGTGAGTGATCAACAAGCTATATTACTCCCCCTTCCAAGGTACGCAGTGCACAGGCACAGTGTGGACGTAGCAGAAAGCTGTAACATCTCTCCCTGCTGTAAACCATTTTAGTGACAAAGGTGTTCTGAGTCAGAAAACGGGCCTATACAACACGTAAAGTGTGCCTCTGCTACACAAATGTGTGCAATAATTGCATAATCTGGTGACAAATAAAACATTCTTAACACTTTCACTGCCGGGTATTTAAATCCCCGACGGTGTTAAATTGCCAGGGTTTTATTGAATGTTAAACAACCAGTGCGTCATCTTATAAATTATAGAATATAATTATATATAAAATTATATATAAAATGCATATATTTTTTCTAGTTGTCAGCTAGGTTTTAATAAAGATGTAAAATGTGTTTCCTGAAAGAACTTATTGTGTGCGTGGCCTATTTAAGGCAAAAGAGCAGAGTAAATTTTAGATTGACTAATGTCGACGCTGGCAAATTAAAACATAAATACCTAAAACGACCGCAGTCTATATAATAGCTTTTATTTTAACCAACATATGCACTACACCTTTGTCATCATATATACCCCTACATATGTTTCGACTAATTATTAGTCATCATCAGGGGGATCAAAGTATATAAACACAGACTACACATCCACTATAATAGTTGGTTCACATGTGTAGTCTGTGTTTATATACTTTGATCCCCCTGATGATGAGTAATAATTAGTCGAAACATATGTAGGTATATATGACGACAAGGTATAGTGCATACGTTGGTTAAAATAAAAGCTATTATATAAGACAGAATGCACGGTGAATATAATGTGACCATGGTCGACTTTGGCAGTGAAAGTGTTAATAATCAATTTATGCCTGTTACATAAATCTGTGTTCCTTATCTAAGATTTATTCAACAAGATCTCCGTAAAAGTGATCGCTGTCTTTTGGCTTTTCATACTGTATATTGAGCTTTGTTGGTTACAGCATTTTGAAGGAAGGTACTGCCTCCATCTTCAGGGTGAATGAATTGGTTCAACTGCATGCAGAACTGATGGAGTGGAAGGGAATGTATCAGTCATACAGAGGCGATTGAGGAAATGTGGCCAATCACAGTCACATCTTTCAGGTTTTAAATTCTGTTAGAATGCCTCCACAATGTTGGGACCTAAACTCCCTTACAAGTTGACAGCACTAACATAAAAATGGCTGACAGAATATCATACTGACATGATAATCCATTACAAGCCTTGTAACAATAACTAGTCTCAAAACACTAACAGGCTTCACAATCACAGTCCACACAGTGACCAATGCAGTACAAAACACATATCAAAACGAAGCCACACACATCATGCTGTGAGAAAAGCATGTGTCAAAGTGACCTTGGGCATCAACCTGTAGGAACTGAATGCATTATTTCATCACTGTATGTTTGAAAAAAACTGAACGAATTGGGAAATTGCTAAGGTTTTGATGCATATTAAAAGCGTGAAAAATTTGTTGTAACTTTAATTTGTTGTACCTTTTTAGGCATGAAATCCTTGAACATGGGAAAAATATATATATTAATCAGATTGAAAAATTTTAATACTGGATTATTCTAAGGTCTTAATTCAGTAGAATGTCTTAAGCAGTGTCATCTTAAACAGGTTTCACTATACTAGAAATGGAGATCCAAACTGCATGGCACTCTAGCTACTTAAGCTGCATGGAAGTGTCATACCTGCCAGTGGGAATCGTTCATGTAGAAGTTGTGGGACGTTTTTATGGCAGCAATGTCGCATCTGACCTGTGGAACGTGGAGGGCAGGGAAGTACACAACATCATTTCCCAGCTCTCCGTCCCAGAAACCCTGTGTGTACACAACAGAGACACTCTTGTGGTGTGACGTATAAGTGCGGGAACTAGAACAGATGACACTCGTGCCTCAAAACTGTACAGTATACAGCGGAGTCTCAATGTCTGTAATTAAGTGGGACCATTGAAACTGTCACAAACATAGGACTCAAGTACAACAAAATTCATTAACAATGTAAGAAGCCTATTGGGTTGAAAAGCACAACAATGTATTTTTAATAGAATGTCAAACAACATGCAGAAGTGTCTGTGCTGAGATCTGAAACCTGAACATGCCAAACAACATGCAGAAGTGTCTGCGCTGAGGTCTGAAACCTGAACATGCCAAACAACATGCAGAAGTGTCTGCGCTGAGATCTGAAACCTGAACATGCCAAACAACATGCAGAAGTGTATGTGCTGAGGTCTGAAACCTGAACATGCCAAACAACATGCAGAAGTGTCTGTGCTGAGGTCTGAAACCTGAACATGCCAAACAACATGCAGAAGTGTCTGTGCTGAGGTCTGAAACCAGGACATGCCACACAACATGCAGAAGTGTCTGCGCTGAGGTCTGAAACCTGAACATGCCAAACAACATGCAGAAGTGTCTGCGCTGAGGTCTGAAACCTGAACATGCCAAACAACATGCAGAAGTGTCTATGCTGAGGTCTGAAACCTGAACATGCCAAACAACATGCAGAAGTGTCTGTGCTGAGGTCTGAAACCAGGACATGCCACACAACATGCAGAAGTGTCTGCGCTGAGGTCTGAAACCTGAACATGCCAAACAACATGCAGAAGTGTCTGCGCTGAGGTCTGAAACCTGAACATGCCAAACAACATGCAGAAGTGTCTGCGCTGAGGTCTGAAACCTGAACATGCCAAACAACATGCAGATATGTCGCCCTATTTAATGTGACATTCAGTGGACTGAAATCAAAATCCAGTACATATTTTTACCAGTATAATGAGTGTGGGTGAGCCAATTAACAATGTGGTAACATCAAGTCCACTGACATTGTGTTGCGTGCAAGAAGATAAAACTTACTTTGAACTGAGGAAGTAGGTGTCCAGAATTGGATTTGGTGCCGCAGCGACGGCAAAATTTGTGCTGCCCGTATCCACGAGGACATTGAACTGAAAGTGGTAGCATCACAGTGTCACAACATTACAGTAAGCAATAAACAGACTGTACATTTACTTTTACTAATGACAGTGATCGATATAGCTGAGTCAAATTAAAACTTTAAAAATTCTGATACTTTTATAATTTCATTTTATACTTTTACTGTATCTAACCTTTGTATTTTATATCCCTGAAGATGGCCACATGGTTCGCTGAAACACGTAGGAATTCATTGTGTATATAAACTGATAAACTGTGCATTTGTTGGTACCATTAATTTATACATTGGAATAATGCAGATCACGGATCATATAAATCTTTACAAGCCAATTTAGTGCAGACAGATTTACTATAGCTTTGTTATGTTTCAACATATTGCCAGATCTACCATCTACAGTACATGCTTCTAACATACGCTGATGACTTGCTGTGTCTACAGTCTTATTATTTTGCTGCACTGTTAAAGTTTTTATTTGACTCACGCTTGTATTAAATGCATTTCTTAAAACATTAGCAACCAAATTCAAAACACTGTTATAGTAATTTAATGAGTTTAATTTATCAAATTTAATTACATATGTACAGCAGCCATAGTGAGTCTAGTTTACGAGAATGCTTAGTAGAGCTTCGCTTATATAAACCATCATTATCGGATATTCAAACTGCAGCAATAAGCACGTGATTTACCAAACTATATGCTACCAGCAGTTAGGCAACCACAAAGAGATGCCAGTTTTATCTAGGCATCATCATTACATGATGCTTACAGCTGCAGTCAGCCTTCTTTTGGATGCAGCTTTTCCAGTCATTAAACACAAGTGATTTTGTGGACTTAAGGCTATAGTGAGAGTAGAGTATTTGCTGGTTCTGCAACACATTCATTACAACTGATTTCGGGTGCTGGTTATTTGACTATTATATTCTCTGTGTTTATTTTGCACAGGAAGAAGTAGTAACAAGTTCTGTGACATCGATTATAAATTTCAACCATTTCTCAAGACACCCGATTTTCCTGGCCACTGCGTATTACACAGAAAGTCAGGATTCATACAACTTCCCGCAACAGCTTCCACAGACAAACCAACACTTGTCCTTGAAGCCCAAGCTTTAGTCACAAACACATAAACAAAAAAGATATGGTGGTTATATGAATCCTAGTCTGTCAGATAGATTAAGCAGTGCATTATTTAACAAGTGTGTCAACAGCAATGTAAGACCTTTCCTGAATGTATCAGAAATACACACAGTTTTCCACAGGAAACATCCTCTAGTAGCACTAATCATATTCCCCAGAATATCATAGGAAAATCAATATGCTCACACAAGAAGGCCTAATGCACAGTTAAAAAGTTTGTAAACCTGCAGATTGAAGTGCAAATCCACCGAGCACAAAGGAACACTAGTACACCCAGTATTCCTACCCATAACACTCCATAACATGGCACTATGCAAGACTATCATAACTTTCACTTCATTCAAAAACCCTTACCATCAATTTCACTTAGTGTCACTGGCAAAAGTATTCTACTTGTAAACGTAAAATTACGGTCAACATACAGTCTGAGGTGGTGTTCCGATTTCTACTTGAATGTAGTATCCCTCGCCAGGCTTCCCAATCAAATTGGTGTTGTGTTCCTGGCCTGGCACTGCAAGAATAAACAGGAGTGTCAACAGCCCAAATGACTGTATTATAGAGTCTCTTCGGTGATTCTTGCAGGCTGCACTACAATGCATGATAAATGTCATAAACAAAACACGTTGTAATCAATACACACATTCTTCCAGAATGTTACCGCACTAAACTGGCACCTGAAATTAAAAAAAAAACACATAAATTCCCTGAATATCTCGAAGCACATGTGTTAGACAGTATATGTTGTAAATTTATTCAGGTGACATCAAGAATATTCCGTAACTTGGGGTTAGCCTAAAAGAAAATATTCTGTAATACACACAGAAAGAATGTTGCGAACCACTAAAACAGTACCTAGTCATAGTAAATGGTTTTCACAACTCACGAACTTAACCACCCATCACATTCTTGTAAAACACTTCAAATATAATTATTTACACTCTTATTTAAATCTCTCTTTACACTAGTCACATAACCTCCACAAAACAGACGTGAAATATGTTACTGCAAAGTTTGCGCTTCTACATATCGATATTTAGTGAACTCGATACTTCATGGCACCCAACATAAAATAACGAGAAGTATGTACGCGCTCAAGACATATACAGTATTAGTAAAACTAAAACTGGCCAACTTGTGTATTTACTTCAGACAGTAATGATTAATTAACGATGTGGGAATAATACAGTAGATGATAATGGTATTTTGAAATATCTGTACATCAACTGACAGACCTTCTTCAATTATTTTCCGCTTACTGTCACTGTACGACACTATCGATATGTACGAAAGGGGAGATGCTCCCTGTCGATCGTACCTCCAATCGGGGTTAAGGATGGAAGAGTTGTCTGTGGATGAAGTAATTAGTAATGTTATTACTGATAATATTGTAATTCGTATTGGTGATGTATTCATAACGTAAAATTTTCTGTATTTCAGACACAATTCGTTGTGGACGAAGTTAGCACCATAATTAAAGAAGCAATAGAAAATTCAATTGGAGGAAATGCATATCAGCACAACAAAGTCAACCAATGGACATCATCTGTCGTCGAGGCATGTTTAGGAGCTTTGACCAAACTACAAAAACCATTTAAATATATTGGTATGTGGCCAGTGTTGTGCTAATTTGAATATATGTTACATGAAAGATGTACAGTTGTTTGTGACAGTTTGGGACCAAAACTTATAAAAGTAATGATGACAGTTTTAACTAGAAGAAATTAGGAGAGTGGGTTGATTTGACACTTGATCATGGCTCATATCCTTGGCCAGGTCACGAACGTTGATTCATCCAAACACAATTTTGTACACGAATCTCGCACGTTCTATGTGCAGTTTAAGTCCGGAAGTGGGCAATGGCAAGCTTTCCCAGCATATTCTCATTGTCACTGGTGTCTTTGGGGTACTATTTCTGATTTATTTGTTTTGTCGTTTTATGCAGAATCTTGGTACCTATGATGCAAGGAAGGACTCGGATTTTATCTGCTTTCTGTATATATTGATTGTTATGCATAGGCTAGTACATAAAGGAGTTGAAAGCTTTCTTGTTTCCGTCATGTCTATGTGTGTATTGTAACAGTGTTGAATACCAGAGAGTGAGAGTGGGGAGGTCCTTAATTCTAAATTCAGGTAGGTGGCTAGATGCCTTGGCAGATGGTTCTTGCTGTCTCTTAACCCTGTGTGGCAAATGTTGGTTAGTGCACCTTACAATAGTCCATACCACTTCTAAATCCTCGATTCATCATGTGAAACCATCCATCACTTATCAATGGGTGCTTGCAGCTGACATGGTCATAACAGCCAACAGATAAGCATCACACCATGAAGGTGTAGTTTGAAGTGTTCTTAACCGTGACACTGGGTGGAGGTTTACAGTTAGCTTCATGCCCTAGTTGCTTTAGCACCAGGAAAAAGGCCATCGATACCCATTGGATAGGAGGTTGGGTCCGCCCAGATTGCAATTTGTGTGGCAAACAGGAATTTAATCCTAGTCATTTGGCCCATATGCTAGTCACATTACTGGGCTGCTTGGAATTAACTAATTGTGTAAGGTGGAATGGGAAGGACCAAATGGATGAATTATTTGAATTGATTTCCATACTTGAAGGTTGCAGCAACTCTTCTGTTCCAATAACAAACTGAAAGTCCAAAAATAATAATCCACACGGGTGTAGACTTGTGCCATTCAAACAACATAATATTTACAGCATAGAATTTCATTAGTCACATGAGCAAGCAGTTTTCTGTGATTGTAGGATGTGAAGGATTTTAATTACTTGCTTACCACTGGACAGTATCCGGAACCAGTTCAGTTCTGTTCACATCCTTAGAACCAGTTTCAGTAACCTGCAGTTTGATACTGTCCAACCGAATGTGGAATTGGATAGGCACTTTATATTCAGGGAAGTGTTGAGTTAAAGTCTCAGCTTGGATGACCTGATAAGGTTTTTGTGGTTTCTGTACTTTCCTCCAGAGAAATGGTTGGGATAGGTCCTCAAATTAGGCCACGACTGCTTCGTCTTTTTCAATTCATTACTCGCCAATCGTACTGTCATTTGATGCCACATGGTCTAAGCTGCTGGCCACATCCCTAAATAAACCATAAAGTTATTAACCTTCCGTCTGTGATATGATGCCTGATGGTCTCTCTGCTTAAAGGTAAAGTAAAGTTCTCCCTACAACAGGCCATGAAGGCCCAGAGGGGGAGTAGAGGTATAGCTGTACTCTTTCTTTAACCTCGGTACTAGATGGGGGTGGGTGGTCAACTCCAAGCCCCGGCCACTTTACCCCCGGGAATGGCCCAGTACCCATCGTACAGGAGGCTGGGTAGGCCCCAGGGCCGGTCTGGATGGGTGCTGAAAACTCGCCACCACCGGGATTCGATCCCCGGACCGTCCAGCCTGTAGCGAGTCGCTATACCGACTGAGCTATTGCGGTCTCTGCTTAAACAGATTTTAAATCAAGATGTAGCAGTTCATTCTTTCCATTATTAAACCTGAGCTGCTGTGGTATGTTACCATATAAGTCTGTTAGGTACATACAAAGGTTCCAGAGAACCCTGCTGTCTGAATATTCTGCCCTGAAGATGGAGGCAGCAGGTTTCTGTGAGACATTCCTATAGTAATAACCAGATTACTTGAAAGCTGAGCTCCCTGACACTACATAGCTGCAGGTGGCATGGCGTGGTCGCTGCTAGGCTCACCTCGGAATGGCCTGGACTGTTGTGCACTCTCTTGGGAGTGCATTCATAGCTTCAGTCACTGTGGATGCTTTTGAAATGGATGGAAAACAATTGGTGGTGCACGCACAGTGCCTGCCTTCTTCTATCCATAGTTAATGTATCTTCTAACACCATACTTTTTGCAGATGATACTAGCATACTTGTCTCATCTAGAGATTATAATGAATTAAATTTCAAGTTAAACTCAATAGTAACTTGCATTTCAAATTGGTTTAAAAAAATCCATTAATCCTAAACCTAAATAAGACAAATATAGTTAAATTTATTCCCTCTCAATCGCCTACTTATCCCTTAAGCACAACATATATAAACGGTCAACTTCTTAAAGTTGCTGAATCCATTAGATTCTTAGGTCTACAACTAGATAGTCACCTAAACTGGAAATTGCACTCAGAAGAACTGTCAAAAAAGCTGAGCTCTGTCTGTTACATGATAAAACTATCTTATACACTTAATATAAAAACATTACGAATGGTTTATTTTGCATATATCCATTCTATAGTCAGTTATGGAATTATTTTTTGGGGTTCTTCTGCAACAATGTGAAATGTATTCTTGATTCAAAAAAGGTTTGTAAGGATTATGCTGGGATTAGGACATAGGAGCTCCTGTAGGGAGGCTTTCAGACATACTCACTGTACTTAGTGTGTATATTTATGCCATGAAGATGATTGTAGCAGGAAACCCAGATGTCTATCAGACTAATTACACACTTCATGGTATAAACACGAGGCAGAAAAATAAACTTCATATACCATCCATGAAACTTTCTGCTATTCAGAAAGGCGTACATTATTCATCAATAAAAGTATTTAATGCGCTACCTTCTAATATAGTTGATCTCCAAAATAATACATCCAGGTTTTGGAATGATTTACGAAGGTATCTTGCAATGAATGTTTTTTATTCTGTCGATGAGTTCTTGTCTACCTCGCGCATTGTCAACTAATAATATATTTAATTATGTATAAATTTTATGATGTATGAACTAATTTTAGATGTACTGTTACAATACCTAACTACGGACAATGGATTGCTATTCTTTGTATTATTGGACGTTTACTGTGTGGATATATAATGTGGGTATGTTATTTATGGTTATTACTATTCCATTTCTCATTTGTTACATTGTTTGTATTCTGTTGGACATAGATGCTATTTGTATCCGTATCTTAACCACGGCCAATTTCATATTCAATCCGTGTATGGCGGAAGATGGATCTAAGAAATAGGAATGTAAATATAAATATCTTCACCCCTGCACCAAGAACTAGCAAGTAATCTTATCGCCACTGTACCTGCCTACCAACAATGCACCACCACAACTTTGTTGACACCAAATTTCTGTGTAATTCCAGTAACGTGTACCATAATGCAGAAGAACGGTGCAGGACTTCACACTGCTAGCTCGTGTTTCTGGGACAACAGTACAGATGGCAGCTGTACGGTTCGTTGGGAGAACAAGACCATGTACTGTATTGTATCTGTGTTTGGCCTCGCTATCTAAACGCACACAAGCTGCTGGACGTTTTCTGTCACACTTCAACTTTAAGGTGCTACTTCACTATGAATTCCATTCTCATTACCAAGAAAAATTATGTCTTGTTTCTGCAAATATGTCAAATTCTTTGTCAATATCTGCAGTTGTGTTTCTGTCACTAATCTGTACACATGTAGTAAATATGTGTTGTCAGGGTATGTAAATAAAATTCTATCTTGATTTAAGATGCTTCTGTAAACAGTGTGATTTATTTCCTTACCTTATAGTCCACGTAACCTGTGAGTGAGTCGACAGACACATCAGGATCGATAGAATAGTAGCGCGGCCAGTTGGCCAGTCACCAACTGCCACGAATGCACACGACTTAGTAACCTCGGAAAGAGGAGGCAAGAGGAGGCCCGAGCCCATATAGGGCTGTTGTTATATAACCTGTGAGTGAGGATAGGTCGGTCAGTTTAGCTATTAGGCTATGGCATGGACAACCAACGAATTGTAATTTGATTCCCAGCATGGCCAACATAAATTTTTCTTCTCGGACGTGTGAAGACCGCTCTGAGGCCCACCCAGCCTCCTATTCAATGGCTACCGGTACTCATCCTAAGAGCAGAATGGCCAGGGCATGGAGGATGACCACTGGCCTCCATCCAGTGCTGAGGTGAAGAATGAGTGGCACTATACTTCCACTCCCTCATATGCCTTAATGGCATGCACAGGGACAACTTCACCTTTACCTTTACCTAACAAACGAAGCACAGCCCCTCTTGTGAAGCTAACAGTCGTTCAGCTAATCAAAAATTACGCACCTCTTATGAAACCTGAAGAATCGCTACTGTGTTCGCAAGAGCCAGCCACTGGTTCTCATCCTGAGCCAGATCAATCCAATCATAATACAGCATGGATGAACACGGTTTCTTTGAGTATGTCGAAACAGAGTGATAAGGTATTGGCCACAAAGCACATGAAGTACGCTGCAAATAGAAGAACTTGGTTATTGTTGTAGGAACAGTAAATGACAGAGAATGTGATGAAACAGGCATGTAGTATGGATGGTGGGAACAGTTGTGGACACATTCTTCGTGCAAAAAGTTCTGAGGTTGCAAAGGCAGGCTCCACGTAACTCGACTCATACATATGAACGTCAAACGTCTGCAGGAATGCCGTGCAATACAAATGTAGCACCGTGGTTACTCGGACTCGATTTGGTGTGCCAGCAACCTCACAAAATGAAAAGAAAGAAGGATGGTTTTAATATAAATCTCACAGAAACAGGTTGAGGAAATGTGAATTGGAATGTCGCTTCGGACAAGAGGGCTTGTGTTGTGACAGCAGTGAACGTATTCAGGTTCAATGAAACGGTATTTCTTAACCCTTTCCTGACAGCTGGAGTACAGTTACATTCTGCTGAAGGTGCAGTTTACAGCCAGGAATGACTTTTGTTGCGACCAGTCCGGCTGACTGCCGTTCACGCAAACTTTTTCTTTTACGTATTTCTGTTCCAAGTCACATACACATACATCTTTTTTTCTTTTTTTTTCGTTTGTGACGAAGGGCCCTCGCACCGCAGCCTTAAGGCTTTTTGTGCAACCCCAATGATGATGATAGATGGATGAACAGTTTTTTTACCAAGTTTTACAAGTAATGGAGCACCAGTGGAATGAAATTGACAGGGGAAAACCGACAACTCGGAGAAAAACCTGTCCCAGTGCCACTTTGTCCACCACAAATCTCACATGGACTTGACCTGGGATCGAACCTGGGCCTCCGTGGTGAGAGGCCGGCGACTAACCGCCTGAGCCATGGCACGGCCTCTACACATACATTACTTTCTCCATATGCAAACCTTCAAATTTCATACCAATACATTGTGATTTTCTGATTTGCAGGCTGGCTGCCATACCGGTACGTTATTCATGTTGTGTATCTTCAGTAAATGTGTAATGCTGCATGGCATTACCTACTGCACGTACTTTACATTTATACCGTTTGTTTCAATGTACGTTTACTGCGCACACCACTGATTTTTCTTGTCCTAGGCCTGCAGATGCCCAAGTGCATGCTGAATGGGTTAAATGGTCACATAAATAGACTAAGTCTACATCCAAATTTCATGTGGCTTTTGTCATCCATTGAACAGTATAGTTCGAAAAATGCTGCTTCATCAGTAAATGTTCAAGCATCCATTGAACTGAGTGCAGAATGCAATGGATGCTTGGATAACCAGTAAAAAGCAATCCCATTACAGGCCTGGACAGGCCCTTAGGGTTCCAGGAGGTTGAGGCTCACAGATTTCTAGACAATCAGCACATGAAGGTGGTAAGGTTGTCAGCCCTACGCACCGGCCGCCTTTACCCCCCAGAAAATACTCCTGGTACTCATTTCTGTTAGAGGCTGAGTTGACCCCAGGGCCATAGTGCGACCGAAAGGATTATGTCAATGAAAAATTCCAATGACACCATCGGGAATCGAACCCGCGACCTTCCAGCTTGTAGCGCAGTGCCACCGCGTGCCCCTGAATTAAGTGAGGTTGACAGCTTTTGTGTTTTCGAGAATGAGACCCACCAGTAATCATTTAACGTATTTTATATTTCCAAAAGTGTCTACCGTATTAAAAATAAACTTCCCAGCTTTTTATGCTTTTTGAGGTTTTTTATATTTTTATTGTTGGTATTTCGTAAGTTGTTGGAACCAAACAGTTGTTTTACATTGACAACGTGTTCCAATGGCCGTGACAGTTATATCAGTCCCAGTTAATCTTGACTGTTGAAATAGACTAGAGATGGCAAACCATTAGCACTGACGTCACATTTTGCACAAAATGAAATAGTGGCTGGCACTGGTGATCACAGGTTTTGTCCATATTAACATCTAAAACCACTTAACACTTATGTTTACCAAGCCAAAATTCATTTTTGTAAGCTACTGTTTACCGTTACTTTACGTATCCAAGGCAACGTACTAAGACATGACTACCAATAGAAATATGAAAGTAAACACAATATTATACTATTGTGCTGATTCTTCGGAACTCTTGATATGCAAACGTGCGCGCACATACATACACAAACACACACATATTCAAATTTACAGCGCCATCCTAAAAAACAAAATTGGTGTAGTCTTTGTCGCTCCCAAGATCATGCGAGCTAAGATGTGATGAAATGTGTAGACACGCGCAGCAGTAGACATGTCATTCAGCCCACCAGGTGGCACTGAAGCACCAAGAACGTCTACAGCATTTCTTATCTGAGACCAGGAAAACAGATCGTTCACCATCCCTGGAATACACACATACACACATACATACATATATACATTCCATGGATCCATAAATAGGCTGTGGCCGAGCTAAACAATATCAAGGAGACCCCTCTCTCGCTGACTCTCCCGCTCCTCTGCCTGCTGGCGAAGATACTTCAGCCCTGCAGTAATGGAGCTCTCGATATCATTCATATTGGGCTTACTGCGTTTCTGACCTGCCCCGCTGAATGATGGACAACAGTATTCAAATGTCGCAGGGGGTGCAATCTCTGCACCCTTACCACACACAACCTGTTCATTGTCTTCCATACCTGTTTTATGTAACCCACTTCCCCAAACCCTGTTAACACGACCTGATGATGATACGTCATCCAAGTATGAGGCAGGGCATGCATGTACATCACGATCCTTGATCCTGACATCTGACCTCTGTGCACCTCTGTCTGCAATGTTTGTTGCTGTGTTCGAGGGTTTCTTTGATGAGAAGAACAACACTGCTTTTGGTTTCTCTGGCAAAACTGCAGCAGGATTCGGAACATAGTCTGGCCGATATGAAGTTGGTGGTGCAAATTCATGTGGGCGCTCAGAACGTTTCTTTTCGACCCAGTCTTCTTGCGACATGACTGGAACAGGCCATATAAATTACAGTTACTAGAGTGGAGAATTACAGAAGATTCATGTCTAATGTGGGTCAACAGCTGTGTATATTACACCATCTGATGTAAGGAAAGTAAGTCCAAACTACTATAAATTAATCAATTAACAGAACAGCAAACAAGCTATTTATCTGACAACCTCTGCCAGTCGCTTCCTGTTGACTCACTTAACTACAAAACTTTGACAAGCACTGCACAACGTGTTTGCTAGATGTGATGCATTGTCTGCAAGCCAAAGTAAAAAATATCCAGCACCCTCTTTAAATACGATAAGTAAAAATGTAACATTCACTGCAATGCACTGATTTGAAATGCGTGGACGCTGACTTATAGCAAACTGGAATAGCAGTGGACGCTGACTTATAGCAAACTGGAATAGCAGTGGACGCTGACTTATAGCAAACTGGAATAGCAGTGGACGCTGACTTATAGCAAACTGGAATAGCAGTGGACGCTGACTTATAGCAAACTGGAATAGCAGTGGACGCTGACTTATAGCAAACTGGAATAGCATGGACGCTGACTTATAGCAACTGGAATAGCAGTGGACGCTGACTTATAGCAAACTGGAATAGCAGTGGACGCTGACTTATAGCAAACTGGAATAGCAGTGGACGCTGACTTATAGCAAACTGGAATAGCAGTGGACGCTGACTTATAGCAAACTGGAATAGCAGTGGACGCTGACTTATAGCAAACTGGAATAGCAGTAGACGCTGACTTATAGCAAACTGGAATAGCAGTGGACGCTGACTTATAGCAAACTGGAATAGCAGTGACGCTGACTTATAGCAAACTGGAATAGCAGTGGACGCTGACTTTAGCAAACTGGAATAGCAGTGGACGCTGACTTATAGCAAACTGGAATAGCAGTGACGCTGACTTATAGCAAACTGGAATAGCAGTGGACGCTGACTTATAGCAAACTGGAATAGCAGTGGATGCTGACTTATAGCAAACTGGAATAGCAGTGGACGCTGACTTATAGCAAACTGGAATAGCAGTGGACGCTGACTTATAGCAAACTGGAATAGCAGTGGACGCTGCACTGCCTGCCATCATGCAAAATGGACTGAAGCGCTGATGTGGATTGTCAGAAAAAATAATGTTACCGTATAAGTACATAATAAACAAAGTAGGTGAAAAAAAGACTAACACAAGTCACTCAGTAAATATGTCAATCAGTGACTGAATAACTGAGTAAACAACTATATAAATAATGAACAAATATCTAAACAAAAACAGCAAAATAGACAGAATCAAGTAAATGTATGACTGCATGAGTAAGTAAATACAAGTATAAACAATTCTGGTCTTCTGGGATGTGAGATTGCGTAATTGGGTGTCGAGTGGACCAAGAAAAATGAATTCTTGGCCCACTTGACCTTGTGAACGAAGACAATATGTCCGCCCTAAACATCAGGAACCCCTCTCCCAGGTACGCAGTGTCACACACGTAACAGAAGGCTGGAATTCTCAATTACACTGTCAGAACATCAACAGCTGCCAACATATAATGCATTAACATTCTTTATGTTATTTGTACCGTACATTTATGTTACTTGTACCGTACATTTATGTTATTTGTACCGTACATTTATGTTACTTGTACCGTACATTTATGTTACTTGTACCGTACATTTATGTTACTTGTACCGTACATTTATGTTACTTGTACCGTACATTTATGTTACTTGTACCGTACATTTATGTTATTTGTACCGTACATTTATGTTATTTGTACCGTACATTTATGTTACTTGTACCGTACATTTATGTTACTTGTACCGTACATTTATGTTATTTGTACCGTACGTTTATGTTATTTGTACCGTACATTTATGTTATTTGTACCGTACGTTTATGTTATTTGTACCGTACGTTTATGTTATTTGTACCGTACGTTTATGTTATATTGTACCGTACGTTTATGTTATTTGTACCGTACATTTATGTTATTTGTACCGTACATTTATGTTATTTGTACCGTACGTTTATGTTATTTGTACCGTACATTTATGTTATTTGTACCGTACATTTATGTTATTTGTACCGTACGTTTATGTTATTTGTACCGTACATTTATGTAATTTGTACCGTACATTTATGTTATTTGTACCGTACATTTATGTTATTTGTACCGTACGTTTATGTTATTTGTACCGTACATTTATGTTATTTGTACCGTACATTTATGTTATTTGTACCGTACATTTATGTTATTTGTACCGTACGTTTATGTTATTTGTACCGTACGTTTATGTTATTTGTACCGTACATTTATGTTATTTGTACCGTACATTTATGTTATTTGTACCGTACGTTTATGTTTATTTGTACCGTACATTTATGTTATTTGTACCGTACATTTATGTTATTTGTACCGTACGTTTATGTTATTTGTACCGTACATTTATGTTATTTGTACCGTACGTTTATGTTATTTGTACCGTACGTTTATGTTATTTGTACCGTACATTTATGTTATTTGTACCGTACATTTTTCTTGATTACATAAAATGTCGCTAACTGTGTTGAGTTTGCGGACACTGTATCAGCTGCTTCGTGTTCACCACTAACAATCAAATGGTGAACACGAAGCAGTTTATACACTGTCCACAAACTCAACACATTTTATCTACCAACTTATATAGTATAATCAGTACCGTACGTGTATAGCTGGTGTGATAAACAGTTGAGTCCCTGAAGATGAACTGTGACACAGTTCGAAACATGTTGGACTATTTTTAATATAAACTGTATTAAATAACAGATAATAAAGGGTGTACATTTTTCGGAACACGATTTTATGCATTAAAATTCATAAATAAAACAATATATTTTAAATTAAAGTAAATAATAAATAAAAAATAAATATGTCACTTAAGTAAGTGAACGAAACAGAATGCAGCCACAACTCACCCTCCTTGCCAATGTCCCATGGCCTAACTTGAGGCTGTTTCCTTTTTGTTGGTTGTGGTTGTCGTTGTGGCTCAGGCTCCACCATTTCCTTCTCACTCTCGGATGCTTCTTCCACTTCTTCTGCTTGCACAGGCGTTTCGGGCTCTATAACCAGAAGCAGGACACAGTATTACCAGGTTATGGGAACAGCTTCCATCTATACAACACACGGGCTGTAGAAAGTAACACAGTGGTAACTTATGTACAAGGCCCTAGCAGAGCTGGTGGAGCGCCCTACTCCACCCGCGAGGTGTCACGAGCAGGGAATTTGTTTTGCTTCGTCCGTCAATCAGCTATCGCTACCGCTTCAGCAGCAACTCGGTCCGGGCCTTCGTCTTCAAAATTCCGCGTGCCAAAAAATAGCAAATGAGCTACACTACGTGTCTTAATATTTAAAAAAATACTTAATTTTGCACGCGCACGCGCACACACACACAGTGTACTTATACAATTCTTATGATTCTGACAGCACACAGCAATTATTTCCCTAACAGCACTAACCAGTCGGACTCTGTAATGGCAACGCAGTGTGTTTACTGCGCGGTACGGACTGAATCTTTATATAGTATTTAGAAGAACTTCACGCTACAAAGTGTTATGACTGTAATATTACAGTAAATGCTCTGTAATGGCAACGCAGTGTGTTTACTGCGCGGTACGGACTGAATCTTTATATAGTATTTAGAAGAACTTCACGCTACAAAGTGTTATGACTGTAATATTACAGTAAATGCTCTGTGATGGCAACGCAGTGTGTTTACTGCGCGGTACGGACTGAATCTTTATATATTATTTAGAAGAACTTCACGCTACAAAGTGTTATGGCTGTAATATTACAGCAAATGCTCTGTAATGGCAACGCAGTGTGTTTACTGCGCGGTACGGACTGAATCTTTATATATTATTTAGAAGAACTTCACGCTACAAAGTGTTATGACTGTAATATTACAGTAAATGCTCTGTAATGGCAACGCAGTGTGTTTACTGCGCGGTACGGACTGAATCTTTATATATTATTTAGAAGAACTTCACGCTACAAAGTTTATGACTGTAAATTACAGAAATGCTCTGTATGGCAACGCAGTGTGTTTACTGCGCGTACGGACTGAATCTTTATATAGTATTTAGAAGAACTTCACGCTACAAAGTGTTATGACTGTAATATTACAGAAATGCCTGTATGGCAACGCAGTGTGTTTACTGCGCGGTACGGACTGAATCTTTATATATATTTAGAAGAACTCACGCTACAAAGTGTTATGCTGTAATATTACAGAAATGCTCTGTAATGGCAACGCAGTGTGTTTACTGCGCGGTACGGACTGAATCTTTATATATTATTAGAAGAACTTCACGCTACAAAGTGTTATGACTGTAAATTACAGTAAATGCTCTGTAATGGCAACGCAGTGTGTTACTGCGCGGTACGGACTGAATCTTTATATATTATTTAGAAGAACTTCACGCTACAAAGTGTTATGACTGTAAATTACAGTAATGCTCTGTAATGCAACGCAGTGTGTTTACTGCGCGGTACGGACTGAATCTTTATATATATTTAGAAGAACTTCACGCTACAAAGTGTTATGACTGTAAATTACAGAAATGCTCTGTAATGGCAACGCAGTGTGTTTACTGCGCGGTACGGACTGAATCTTTATATATTATTTAGAAGAACTTCACGCTACAAAGGTTATGACTGTAAATTACAGTAAATGCTCTGTAATGGCAACGCAGTGTGTTTACTGCGCGGTACGGACTGAATCTTTATATATTATTTAGAAGAACTTCACGCTACAAAGTGTTATGACTGTAAGATTACAGTAAATGCTCTGTAATGGCAACGCAGTGTGTTTACTGCGCGGTACGGACTGAATCTTTATATATTATTTAGAAGAACTTCACGCTACAAAGTGTTATGACTGTAATATTACAGAAATGCTCTGTAATGGCAACGCAGTGTGTTTACTGCGCGGTACGGACTGAATCTTTATATATTATTTAGAAGAACTTCACGCTACAAAGTGTTATGGCTGTAAATTACAGAAATGCTCTGTATGGCAACGCAGTGTGTTTACTGCGCGGTACGGACTGAATCTTTATATATTATTTAGAAGAACTTCACGCTACAAAGTGTTATGACTGTAAGATTACAGTAAATGCTCTGTAATGGCAACGCAGTGTGTTTACTGCGCGGTACGGACTGAATCTTTATATATTATTTTAGAAGAACTTCACGCTACAAAGTGTTATGCTGTAAATTACAGTAAATGCTCTGTAATGGCAACGCAGTGTGTTTACTGCGCGGTACGGACTGAATCTTTATATATTATTTAGAAGAACTTCACGCTACAAAGTGTTATGACTGTAAATTACAGTAAATGCTCTGTATGGCAACGCAGTGTGTTTACTGCGCGGTACGGACTGAATCTTTATATATTATTTAGAAGAACTTCACGCTACAAAGTGTTATGGCTGTAAGATTACAGTAAATGCTCTGTAATGGCAACGCAGTGTGTTTACTGCGCGGTACGGACTGAATCTTTATATATATTTAGAAGAACTTCACGCTACAAAGTGTTATGACTGTAATATTACAGTAAATGCTCTGTAATGGCAACGCAGTGTGTTTACTGCGCGGTACGGACTGAATCTTTATATATTATTTAGAAGAACTTCACGCTACAAAGTGTTATGACTGTAAGATTACAGTAAATGCTCTGTAATGGCAACGCAGTGTGTTTACTGCGCGGTACGGACTGAATCTTTATATATTATTTAGAAGAACTTCACGCTACAAAGTGTTATGACTGTAATATTACAGTAAATGCTCTGTAATGGCAACGCAGTGTGTTTACTGCGCGGTACGGACTGAATCTTTATATATTATTTAGAAGAACTTCACGCTACAAAGTGTTATGACTGTAAGATTACAGTAAATGCTCTGTAATGGTGGAAGTTTTTAAGTCTTTACATGAATGTTCCAGGCCTCAAACAGTGCAATATTTAATTCACGCTGATTGCTCGTAGAAGTGAAGACGTCTCTGAGTACTATGCCATCAAGGCATGGGGGAGTGGAGGTATAAAGATCTCCACCTAGTGTCGAGCTTACGAATGATGTGAGCTATACCTCCACTACCTCTACAACACTTCATGGCGTGTACAGGGACAACTTCGCCAGAGACCGCCATGATAGCAGCAGAGGCAAATTGCGAAGTAGTAGTTATTATCAAAAATCACGTTTATACTAAGTCTGACGAAGAGCTGGATCATCCCACCTCCAGGCTCTGAAGGCAATTCCTCAGACTGGCCTGATCTCGGCAGTTGTGTGCAAAGTGCAACGCGCCTTGCAATGTTGATACTTCTCAACGTGTCATTTGTCTAAGTACTGTCCAAACAGCCTATTTTGAAACATGACTAAGACAGTCGTCTAGTGACTGCTGTATAAACAAGATCAAGTACCTGTGATTTTTGGCTTCCGCCGCGATGTTGATGAGATCTGCGCTTTTCTGGGATATTGCTCAGCGTCGTGTGGTAACCCTTTACCCAAGGATTACCACTCGACGCTGCGTAATATCCCAGAAGAGCGCAGATCTCAAGACAAAATACCACACTCTGAGCAATACCAATCATTACACACGAAATAATTGGCACCGGCAATTTCCGACAGCGTGTCTCCAATCTTACCTTCCTCCTCAGGCGGCAGGCCCATGCGGGCCCGTTTCCTCTGCCGAGCGGCCTTCAGCCTGGCCTGCATCTGCTGCTCGCGCCTCTCCCGAAGTCCGCTGGGCGACCACCTGCTCTCGCTTCGTCTCCTTCCGCAGTTTGGACAAGGCGTCCTGTTGAGCGCATCGCTCTGCCTCGTCATGGGAGAACCCGTAGTATCCGACGCCGTGAGCGCGGGCCTCTGCAAGACGTTAGTTCCCTCATGAATGCCACAAGTCAAGCAATATCTGGCGGCTACAAATACTGCCCGTTCTTTAACCAACCAAAGAGCCAACTCTATGGACAGAAGTCTTTCTTGAACAGCCCGGTCACTGTGGTCGCGTTCCCAGCACTCGACGTGTTGAATGACACTGTTTCTACACACAAGTCACCTAATAAAAGGTAAACGTTCACCCTAGAACAGGCCATGAAGGTGGGCCGCGATAGCTCGGTCGGTATAGCGACTCGCTACGAGCTGGACGGTCCGGGGATCGAATCCCGGTGGGGACGAGATTTTCAGCACACGTCCAGAACGGCCCTGTGGCCTACCCAGCCTCCTGTACAATGGGTACCGGGTCATTCCCGGGGGTAAAGCGGCCGGGACGTGGCGTTGACCACCCACCCTCATCTAGCGCCGAGGTTAAAGAAAGAGTAGAGCTATACCTCTACCCCTGTGGGCCTTCATGGCCTGTTCTAGGGTGACCTTTACCTTTTTAAACAACTGTTTATGACATATACCAGTCGTGGGAACGCGGCTTAAGACTAACCGCAGTAATTTGGGGCACCGCTGTATCAACTGAACAGAGTGTTGGTCACTTAGGACACAACAAGACGTCACGTCAAGATGGCGGTAGGTTAGGATTATGACACCGTGTTATCTGGCAGGTGGCTACGGACGTTTCGGAGATACACGCTGCCTCTATTGTTATGGTAAAGTGAGGGTGGGTACACAGCAGATGGGGATTATTGTCCGCCGAAAGTTGCGGTCAAATTTCGAGCCCGCACTTTGGACAGTCTTTAAGGGATATGAATAATAGCAAGCCCTTTTACTGCATTACATTTCCCGTCCGTCATGTCTGTTCTGTCGGCTGACAGTTGCGGTTTTTCACCGCAAGATGGTGCAGCCCTCGGCGATCAATTTCGGTTGCACTGAACATAAATACATGGAAGGAGTGTGTTTACTGCGCGGTACGGACTGTATTTATGTGTTTTGTGTGGATCTCAGAACAAACAGCGATTATTTCACTGTACAACATTAACTGACTGGTTTGTATAACTGAGACGGAGTGTGTTTACTGCGCGGTACGGACTGTATTTATGTGTTTTGTGTGGATCTGAGAACAAATAGCGATTATTTCACTGTACAGCATTAACTGACTGGTTTGTATAACTGAGACGGAGTGTGTTTACTGCGCGGTACGAGCTGAGTCTACATATAACAGTCTCTTTTAGCCTTTAAACCGTTAACGGTATCCATATGAAGCTCTTCTTCACGAGGTCTCAACAAGTTTTGCATGTCACTATTAAGGTCACGCCGTCCGTGACAAGATCCTCCTCACGGCACGCGAGCAGCATCAGTGACGTATCACTACACGTTCCTACAGCTTTCCTCACTGACACGGATACTCAAGTTTGTCACAAGTGACATTATTTTATCTGACAACTGTCGCTAGTCACTTCCCGTCGGCTCGCTTAACTTACAAAACTTCGACGTGCAATGATCAATGTGTTGTCAGATGTGACACGTGTCTGTGAGCCGCTTATATACATTTACAGTGATTTATTTAAGTATAGGAAGTCAAAACGTCATACTAACTGCAATGCGGTGAATCGCGATGTGTCGACACCGAGCAATAACGAGCTGAAACGGGCGACTGCTGCACTGTCTGCCGTCAGAGTGAAGACTGGCGCTAGTTGTGAGACTAAGCAACGTCCGTGTAAACAAGTGGCATTTCTGTGCTTGTATGGCGAAGTTCAGCTACACAGCGGTCACCAGACGACAGCTAGTGCTTGTGCGTGACCGGAGTTCGGGGAACATGGAACTGAAAAAGGGCACAATGTCACGGGAATGACAGGGACCTTTACAACAACCCGTCGCAATCTCAAGACTTCCGGACTGAGGTGTTCCGCGATATTCCCCAGGTGAAAGTCGATTGCCAGGATATAATTTAAAGACACGGCACGAACCGAATCACGACGCCCCACGCACAAACGCCTTGAGCTCGCGATTCAGCAACTCTAAGTCTCTAAGTTCAATCCCCAACCAAAACGCCCCTCCCTAAAAAAAGGGACACACTGCCATCTGTAGCAGAAGTCCTCAACAAAATCACAACATAAAGTTAGATAATAAATCCTGTGAAAGGTGGGAACAGATCAAATATTTGGGAACAGCCGTAACAAATGGAAATTACATTCAGGAAGAAATTAAGAGCAGATTGAAGTCACGTAATGCTTGTTATCATTCGTGCAGGATCTGTCTTACAGTTTGCTATCCAAAGATACAAACATTAAGATATACAGAACTGTAATTGTGTTGTTGTTTTGTATGGGTGTGAAACTTGGTCTGTCACACTGAGAGAGGAACATAGGCTGAGTGTGTTCGAGAATAGGGTGCTGAGGGGGATATTTGGGTCTAAGAGGGACGGGGTGACAGGGGAGTGGAGAAGACTACATAACGAGGAACTTAATGATCTGTACTGATCACCAAATATTATTCGGGTGATCAAATCAAGAAGAATGAGGTGGGCGGGGCATGTAGCACGTATGGGTGAGGGGAGAGGTGCATACAGGGTTTTGGTGGGGAGACCTGAGGGAAGGAGACCACTTGGAAGACCCAGGCATAGATGGGAGGATAATATTAAAATGGATCTTCAAGAAGTGGGATGGGGGGCATGGACTGGATTGATATGGCTCAGGATAGGGACAGGTGGCGGGCTGTTGTGAGTGCGGTAATGAACCTTCGGTTTCATAAAACGCGGGGAATTTCTTGACTAGCTGAGGAACTGTTAGCTTCTCAAGAAGGACTCTGCTGCATGGAGTTAGTTAGTTAGCAAAAGTCCTCAGTATGTCCACGTTAAGGCCTGCAGCCAGGACGGGAAATCCGTTAGCGTAAACACAACCCCTGTTGTAGTTATAAGATTTCAGTGTCACAGCCTAGCAATGCGCAGGAACGGTTAAAGCGGACCGAGGGCGTCGACTGGCGCTTCGGGCAAGTGTCCGTCCTTACCTTTCCGTAAGTTTGCTCTAGGACATGACGATGTGACGTCAGGTAAGTGGCGGTTCTCGACGTTTCGAGGGACTGCCTGGCCCCGAAGATGAAGGCACCACAATCCTTCGAAACATCGGGAACGAATCGCCCAACGACACGGCGTCACATCCAGGAATACCCGAATCGTCTGAGCACACAAACGTTACACCAGGCAAGGCAAAGCTGTCCACTGACCGTGATTTAAAGGAGCGTCAGGTATGTCGAATGACGAGTATGAAGCAGTGGCGGAAGTACCAAATCGTCCGCCACAAATCCCACACGGACTGACATAAACCCGGGCTAAATCTAAAAGAATGTATCACTCGGGCACTGCACTGCGTTATAATGAAACACACACACATATGCGTTCAGTCTGCACAACTGCACTCCGTATTTCCAACATTGCTGCTACGTGTTTCGACTGTAGGCAGCCATCTTCAGGCAGTCCATCAAATTACGTGCAAATCAGTGCATTTTAAGTGCCAGTTCTGTGACGACAGCACCCCACAATATTACACACAGTGATATAAAACCGCAAATTGTTAAAACATCCGGCCCCCCCCCCCCCCAGGGGCCCACCGACCCTCCTTTTCAATGCATAACGGAGGGTTCTTTCCCCGGGGTTAAAGCAGTCGGGCGTGAGGCTGAGAACTGACCTCCATCTATCGCCGAGGTTAAGACTGACTGGAACTGTATCCCTTCTCCCCCCATACGCCTTTATAGCGTGGACAGGAACAGCTTTACATCCACCCTGCTCTAATCCCTCTGTAGCTGGACTACCAAATGTGCACCTTTACGCTTCGTACGTTCTACGTAACGTCACGTTCAGTCTGAGTGACGTGCCGAACAGTTAGGCGGCCTGCCTGACAGCGCTGGGCGTCACACGACGAAATGAATCGAAGCTTTCTGTATGCCGAAACACCTATGTCAAGTTTTCTGTGCCAAAACTGTTAGCAGTTGCAATTCTGTACTCAGAACTGGAATTTTGGATCCATCTTTGATATTGCAGTTGGAAGTCCTGTAACCAGGGATGCACAAGTCATTTGTAAGGCAGCGCCTACTATTTGTGGGTCGTCAGTATGGAAGTTGCTTGTGTCGTCTTTCAACGCCTGGAATTTTAAGGTGGCTCCTAGACTTTTGGAAAAGCTGGGCACCCCTTCCTTAAACAGTCTCCACATATTGTTCAGAGCTTACAATCACCGTTCAAAACCACTTCACCGTTCAAAGTCCAGTGGTCACTATATGTACCACCACGTCTAACATTCACAAATTCTACGTTCTGCCCACACAGTGTATTTATGTGTTTTGTGTGGATCTCAGAACAAACAGCGATTATTTCACTGTACAACATTAACTGACTGGTTTGTATAACTGAGACGGAGTGTGTTTACTGCGCGGTACGGACTGTATTTATGTGTTTTGTGTGGATCTCAGAACAAACAGCGATTATTTCACTGTACAACATTAACTGACTGGTTTGTATAACTGAGACGGAGTGTGTTTACTGCGCGGTACGGACTGTATTTATGTGTTTTGTGTGGATCTCAGAACAAACAGCGATTATTTCACTGTACAACATTAACTGACTGGTTTGTATAACTGAGACGGAGTGTGTTTACTGCGCGGTACGGACTGTATTTATGTGTTTTGTGTGGATCTCAGAACAAGCAGCGATTATTTCACTGTACAGCATTAACTGACTGGTTTGTATAACTGAGACGGAGTGTGTTTACTGCGCGGTACGGACTGTATTTATGTGTTTTGTGTGGATCTCAGAACAAACAGCGATTATTTCACTGTACAACATTAACTGACTGGTTTGTATAACTGAGACGGAGTGTGTTTACTGCGCGGTACGGACTGTATTTATGAGTTTTGTGTGGATCTCAGAACAAACAGCGATTATTTCACTGTACAACATTAACTGACTGGTTTGTATAACTGAGACGGAGTGTGTTTACTGCGCGGTACGGACTGTATTTATGTGTTTTGTGTGGATCTCAGAACAAACAGCGATTATTTCACTGTACAACATTAACTGACTGGTTTGTATAACTGAGACGGAGTGTGTTTACTGCGCGGTACGGACTGTATTTATGTGTTTTGTGTGGATCTCAGAACAAACAGCGATTATTTCACTGTACAACATTAACTGACTGGTTTGTATAACTGAGACGCAGTGTGTTTACTGCGCGGTACGGACTGTATTTATGTGTTTTGTGTGGATCTCAGAACAAACAGCGATTATTTCACTGTACAACATTAACTGACTGGTTTGTATAACTGAGACGGAGTGTGTTTACTGCGCGGTACGGACTGTATTTATGTGTTTTGTGTGGATCTCAGAACAAACAGCGATTATTTCACTGTACAACATTAACTGACTGGTTTGTATACCTGAGGCGGAGTGTGTTTACTGCGCGGTACGAGCTGAGTGTTTATATACAATTTAGGTTGATCTTAGTTTTTAATGCATTTCCCCCATTAATAGCATTCCATTGTCATTATCATCTGCATGTTGCTCTTACCAGAAGGGCAAACGGGAGATGCCTGGGAGCCTTCTAAAAGCTATGCTATTGCGGAAATCGGGGAGCATTGGTAGCAAAGTACCGTCATATGAGTCGACTTGTGTGTCGCGAGTTGTGCTGGGCATCGATCAGTATCGAGATGTGGCCCTGCGCATGCGCGTGGCTCCGAGGTCTAGTCGCAGCCAGCAGTAAGACCACGCAGTGATACTGTCTTGGCGGCAGAGGGAGTGACAGCACTGCAGACGCCCCGAAGAGGGATGATCCATTCCTCCGGCACCGCAGCAGCGCTACTGGGGATCACTGCTCTCGTCGGAGGTAGGACACTATATCGATACTAATCGATAACTCGCGAGCATGAATGTCAAATTCTGGGAAAATTTTCAGGTCATTGCATTAGCAACTGGGTTGTTAGTTCTTGTCATGGGCTATTGAACGACCCTTGCTCCTGGTGTTGTTACAGGCAAATAGAGACGACGATTACGTGTAGCATACAAATCAGCAATAATCGATGATTCGCAATACGGAAACCAGAGTCACTTTGAGACAGAATATTGTAATCGTTGTTCACGTCGCTGGTAAAAGTGTAAAATTAACCTGAATTATATTTAAATACTCAGTCCGTCCCTCGCAGTAAACACACTCCGTCTCAGTTATACAAACCAGTCAGTTAATGCTGTACAGTGAAATAATCGCTGTTTGTTCTGAGATCCACACAAAACACATAAATACAGTCCGTACCGCGCAGTAAACACACTCCGTCTCAGTTATACAAACCAGTCAGTTAATGTTGTACAGTGAAATAATCGCTGTTTGTTCTGAGATCCACACAAAACACATAAATACAGTCCGTACCGCGCAGTAAACACACTCCGTCTCAGTTATACAAACCAGTCAGTTAATGCTGTACAGTGAAATAATCGCTGTTTGTTCTGAGATCCACACAAAACACATAAATACAGTCCGTACCGCGCAGTAAACACACTCCGTCTCAGTTATACAAACCAGTCAGTTAATGCTGTACAGTAAAATAATCGCTGTTTGTTCTGAGATCCACACAAAACACATAAATACAGTCCGTACCGCGCAGTAAACACACTCCATCTCAGTTACACAAACCAGTCAGTTAATGTTGTACAGTGAAATAATCGCTGTTTGTTCTGAGATCCACACAAAAACCATAAATACAGTCCGTACCGCGCAGTAAACACACTCCGTCTCAGTTATACAAACCAGTCAGTTAATGTTGTACAGTGAAATAATCGCTGTTTGTTCTGAGATCCACACAAAACACATAAATACAGTCCGTACCGCGCAGTAAACACACTCCGTCTCAGTTATACAAACAGTCAGTTAATGTTGTACAGTGAAATAATCGCTGTTTGTTCTGAGATCCACACAAAACACATAAATACACTGTGTGGGCAGAACGCAGAATTGTTGATGTTAAACCTGGTGGTACGTATAATAACCACTGGGCTTTAAACAGCTAAGGACAACGTATCAACTGCCAGGTTTAAAACGTGGTGCACCTGATTTTGTGCAGTTTTCCTAAGTCATCTACAACAACTGAAACACAAATACGTAATTACACTCAATGTCAGGTCAACCACAGAGCGTGACCTAAATTCAACATAATGCTTGCGACGCCACAAAATATGGTTTAAATTTGACACGCGGAATTGCATACGTAGGAACGAATCTAAGCCAAATATGTTTCCTCATACAGAAATCTGCAAAAAAAAAATGTTATGGCGCAACGCAACCCGAAAGCATGGATGACCTTGAGACAGGAAACTTTAAACGCAAAACCTTCATGTTTAGCTAACACATTTACTTATCTACATCGACACAAAAGTACTGCTTGTACTGGGATGAGCCTGCGGTAGCATCCGGTCATGTGACTACGCTACGGGATCACAATCCGAGGAACTGTGGTTCAATTCCCGGCAGAGGCGAAATTTATGTCTATTCCAAGGCGCCCACCCGGCCTTGGGCCCAACCAGCCTCCTATTCGACATGTACTGGGAGCTGTTTCCCCTGGCGTGAAGCTGACCACTCACCTTCGTCTAAGTGGCGAGCTTAAGAATGAGTGGAGCTGTATCTCCACTCCCTCAAAGGGCTTCGAAACATTCACAGGGACAATTTTATGTGTGTGTTGAGTGTACGACGTTCCTTACCGCAGTCGCTGCGCTACAAACACCTCCGCGATTTCTAATCAGGCGGGCATGAATTATGACTAGTCCACATATCGATTGTAATCGATATGACACAAATGGGGCCACCGTAGAGCCAATGGCATGACGGTTGTTCACGCTGTATCCTCTCCCCGAGCATGGCCATATAGCAAGCGTGCATCTGCCGGGACATCCAGCGATAGCTGATCGGGGACACGATAGGAGGGACACTGTACATTCGTAAGTGCTTGAATACAGCGGTGAAAAGTGGGTCCCTGTCCCCATGATAAGTGGGTCCCTGTCACCACGATAAGTGGGCCCCTTTCACCATGATAAGTGGGTCCCTGTCACCACGATAAGTGGGTCCCTGTCACCACGATAAGTGGGTCCCTTCACCACGATAAGTCTGTCCCTGTCACCACGATAAGTCTGTCCCTGTCACCACGATAAGTCTGTCTGTCACCGTGATAGTTTCCGTCACCGTGATAAGTCTGTCCCTGTCACCGTGATAAGTGGGTCCCTGTAGCCATGATAAGTGGGTCCCTGTAGCCATGATAAGTGGGTCCCTGTCCCCATGATAAATGGGCCACTGTCCCCATGATAAGTGGGCCCCTGTCACCACGACACGTCTGTCCCTGTCACCACGATAAGTCTGTCCCTGTCACCACGATAAGTCTGTCCCTGTCACCACGATAAGTCGTCCTGTCACCACGATAAGTCTGTCCTGTCACCACGATAAGTCTGTCCCTGTCACCACGATAAGTCTGTCCCTGTCACCATGATAAGTGGGTCCCTGTCACCACGATAATCTGTCCCTGTTACCTCGATAAGTGGGTCCCTGTCACCACGATAAGTCTGTCCCTGTCACCACGATAAGTCTGTCCCTGTCACCACGATAAGTCTGTCCCTGTCACCACGATAAGTCTGTCCCTGTCACCACGATAAGTCGGTCCCTGTCACCACGATAATCGGTCTGTCACACGATAATCGGTCCCTGTCACCACGATAAGTCGGTCCCTGTCACCACGGCATGGCGCGTCCTCAGGTTGCGGATGGAGGAACGGCCTGTGGATATGGAGGGTAGCTGCGAAAATATTGAATAAGCAGTCATGGACAGCCGACAAGGGGTGGTCCTCCAGGGGGTTGGGTGAGGTGCTAACAACTCCTCACCGTAAAAAATTACCAAGTTACGAAACATCGCAAATCCTCGGACCTGGACAACTTAAGCAACGGAAAAGGAATATGAGATTTGGAACTTGGAGCGTGGGGAGACGTGAGGGAAGGAGACCACTTGGAAGACCCAGGCGTAGATGGGAGGATAATATTAAAATGGATCTTCAAGAAGTGTGATGGGAGGCATGGACTGGATTGATATGGCTCAGGATAGGGACAGGTGGCGGGCTGTTGTGAGTGCGGTAATGAAGCTTTCGGGTTCCATAAAACGTGGGGAATTTCTGACTAGCTGAGGAACTGTTAGCTTCTCAAGAAGATCTGTGCTACATGGAGTTAGTTAGTTAGTTAGTTAGCGGTGTCATGTCGGCTGTTCGGCACTGCGATATTCATGATACAGTCCTAGTGGCGTCTGGGATTTGAACCGGAAACGGAACATGAAACATTACGACAGAAATTTTACTTCTACAATACGTGGAGCCTTACCTCCACTAGTGAACGTTACATTCTAAACGCCTGGGGTATATCTCCGGCTATACTACCGTGTTCTTGAACGAAATTCAAACCTCGCAATAAACATACAGCATCTGCATTACAAAGCTCAGCCGCATAATGCTGTGTTGTGATAATGACACACGACAGGCTATTTATTACACTGTGTGCCCACAACGCACGTTTATGTTAAAGCAGGTGGTACATACAGTAACCTCTGCGCCCAGTGGTTACTATATGTACCACCACGTTTAACATCACAAATTCTACGTTTGCCCACCAGTATTATGTGTTTTTGTGGATCTCAAACAACAGCGATTATTTCACGACATAATGACTGGTTGTATAACTGAGCGAGTGTTACTGCGCGTACGGATTATTATGGTTTTGTGTGGATCTAGAACAACAGCGATTATTTCACTGTACAACATTAACTGACTGGTTTGTATAACTGAGACGGAGTGTGTTTACTGCGCGGTACGGACTGTATTTATGTGTTTTGTGTGGATCTCAGAACAAACAGCATTATTTCACTGTACAACATTAACTGACTGGTTTGTATAACTGAGACGGTGTTTACTGCGCGGTACGGACTGTATTTATGTGTTTTGTGTGGATCTCAGAACAAACAGCGATTATTCACTGTACAACATTAACTGACTGGTTTGTATAACTGAGACGGAGTGTTTACTGCGCGGTACGGACTGTATTATGTGTTTTGTGTGGATCTCAGAACAAACAGCGATTATTTCACTGTACAGACATTTAACTGACTGGTTTGTATAACTGAGACGGAGTGTGTGTTTACTGCGCGGTACGGACTGTATTTATGTGTTTTTGTGGATCTCAGAACAAACAGCGATTATTTCACTGTACAGCATTAACTGACTGGTTTGTATAACTGAGACGGAGTGTGTTTACTGCGCGGTACGGACTGTATTTATGTGTTTTGTGTGGATCTCAGAACAAACAGCGATTATTTCACTGTACAACATTAACTGACTGGTTTGTATAACTGAGACGGAGTGTGTTTACTGCGCGGTACGGACTGTATTTATGTGTTTTGTGTGGATCTCAGAACAAACAGCGATTATTTCACTGTACAACATTAACTGACTGGTTTGTATAACTGAGACGGAGTGTGTTTACTGCGCGGTACGGACTGTATTTATGTGTTTTGTGTGGATCTCAGAACAAACAGCGATTATTTCACTGTACAACATTAACTGACTGGTTTGTATAACTGAGACGGAGTGTGTTTACTGCGCGTACGAAACGTGTCTTTTATATATAATTCAGGTTAATTTTGGTCTCTAAGAGATTGAACGGTTACAGCTCAAGGCTGGAGATTTCAACGCCACGTCGAGATACAAACTGAACTGCTCGCTGTCTCTCACGCCGCCAGTGTAACGCCATTCATTTACTGGCAGTGGTCAGTGGAACAAAGTGCTATTACAACGCACGACTTGTGTATACGATAACACGAAACAAGACTGCAGCCTGTTTTGTACTCCGTGACGCAGTACAGACTTTATCAAGGCGTTTTTTACTTCCAGAACATCGTACGGTGTCACGGTACACGCGTGGCTGTAATTTCAGTCACGCCCATAACCAAAGTAAGGCCGATTTTCACGAAACTCACAAACAGCATTATGTGCAGGTCTCGTGTACCGAATTTCACACAAATGGCACAATAAATGTGGGAAGTACGGGTAGAAATTTATTTGCGTCTGTGAGGTATGTCCTTCACTGAGACGATTTTCACGAAAAGTCACTGTCAGAAAATTTGTGAGGGCGTGTCCTACGCCTAATTTTATCCGAATCGGACAAAAAATGTAGAAAGTGCGGGTAGAATTTCACTTACGCCCTTCAGTACAGTATGGTTGTCACTGCACACGTTGTGACGTCACTCTCAGCTGGTCAGCACATCACGTGTGCCGCTGATAACACCGATATGCACAGACGGCACGGAGAGTGCCGTAAATAAAGTGCCAGTGACACTCAGCCACTTGCCCGACAACGTTTTGTACCTGTACCTTGTATCGTGGGGCACGCGGTGGCGCAGTAGCTTGAGGCACTGCGCTACAAGCCGGAAGGTCGCGGGTTCGATTCGCGATAGTGTCATTGACATAATCCTATGACCCTGGGGTAGACTCAGCCTCTAAAAGAAATGAGTACCAGCAATATTTCCTGCGGGGTAAAGGCGGTCGGTGCGTAGGGCTGACAACCTTACCACCTTCATGTGCCGATTGTCTATAAATCTGGGAGTCTCAACCTCCTGGAACCCTCAGGGCCTGTCCAGGCCTGTAAAAGGTAAAGGTCACCCTACAACAGGCCATGAAGGCCCAGAGGGGGAGTAGAGGTATAGTCTACTCTTTCTTTAACCTCGGCGCTAGATGGGGGTGGGTGGTCAACGCCACGCCCCGGCCGCTTTACCCCTGGAATGACCCGGTACCCATTGTATAGGAGGCTGGGTAGGCCCCAGGGCCGGTCTGGACAGGTGCTGAAATCTCGCCCCCACCGGGATTCGATCCCCGGACCGTCCAGCTCATAGCGAGTCGCTATACCGACTGAGCTATCGCGGCCCGCGTCCAGGCCTGTACAAGGGCTTTGTATTCGTAAGCTCCCGGCTATGACGCCCAAAGTGTATCAGACCCAGCATGTCCGCACTGCCACTGCAACAGCCGATATCTGCCGATACGGTTCACGTACAGTCTGTGCAACTTGTTTGTGTGATCAGCGCTCTACACTTGCCTATGTCCTGTTTCCTTATACAGTGATACCTCGGCTAAAGAGTGACCTGCTAACGAATTTTTCGGCTAACGAAGATTTTTTTCGCTGTTTTTCGAACTCGGCTAACGAATGTTTTAGTGGATGCTCGCGCTAACATAAAGCAGCAAACATGAACGGTCCGGCCATTCCAGGAGCTTATCTTTTCCGTCTGTATGTGTGTGACAAAGGGATGAGCTGACCACATCACATAGGGGAGACCTACCAACCAAAAAAAGTAAGCGACAAACCCAAGGGAAGCAGAAAGTTGCTCACGTTTCGACTAACGAATGTGATTCCGGAACGAATTATCTTGTTAGCCGAGGTATCACTGTAATTCGGTGCTAACTTGTATCCATAGTAATGACCAGACAACTTGCTGACTGAGCTAACAGTGTACATAGCTGCAGTCGGCACGGCACGGTCGCTGTTAGGCTGACCTCGGTACGGCCAGGCACCGTTACATTTACACTTCCGAAGTACATTCATAGCTTGTGTCACTGTGCAAGTTTCTGATACACTCTGACAACACTTTGCGGTGCGCACAGTACAGCTTGCCTCTCCACCCCCGCGCCATAATTAGCAAGTAGCTGGTCACCACTGTACACGCCGTTACGGTTATTCGTAGGCAGCTGTACATCAACAGTGATCGGATTCCCGCGCATTTAACAATCCTGCTTCAGTTGCAGAGGTTAGCGTCCCTCGAGGCTTCTCACTTTCTGCCTACCGCTGTATTCCCCTCTAGCACCCTTTGGCCTATGTCAACCAGCCCAAAGCACTGTTTATAGCGACCTACATTCGTGTGAAGATAGTTGCTAGACTGGAGACAGATCTAAAGGGAGTTGGTCCATGGGGATTGTTTTTGTAGCCTCAGCGTCAATAAGTGCACTGAAGAGAGTGCTTGTTGACAAGCCAGCAGTCGCCTGTATGATCATTACCGTGTTCACAGCATCCAGCTCCGGCCCATATAGCCAGCCTCTGAATCATCGACATCTTCACACTACGTCGCTATGATTAAGTTTCATACTTGAATGAGATACAAATACGTACATTTACAGTTTATTTAACGACGCTCACCGTCGAATGGAAGGATGATTTGAATATGAATTGGAAAGAACGTGTAAGGAAGCGGTCGTGGCCTGATCTGAGTTTCCGCACCGTCACAGCTCGGACGGACAGTCGGTTGGCAAGCTTAACAGCAGAGACAAATACATTGTCCTTGCCGGGAATCGAGCCCTAGTTCCTCGGTCGTCCGTCGCAAAACCTAGTCAAGATCCGGCAGAGTAATCCATTGTCCACTGCACTGAACCTGCACATGCCACTGCCACTGCCAAGTTCAGACATGTTGCTTCTGTTTCAGACAGCCAGGCTATCTGATTGTCCAGTTGTCCAGTGTCATGAACCATGCTATCTGATTGTCCAGTGTCACGAACCATGCTATCTGATTGTCCAGTTGTCCATGATCAGTGCTATCTGACTGTCAGTTGTCCAGTGTCATGAACCAGTGCTATCTGATTGTCCAGTGTCATGAACCAGTGCTATCTGATTGTCCAGTTGTCAGTGTCAGAACCAGTGCTATCTGATTGTCCAGTTGTCCAGTGTCATGAATCAGTGCTATCTGATTGTCCAGTTGTCCAGTGTCATGAACCAGTGCTATCTGATTGTCCAGTGTCATGAACCAGTGCTATCTGATTGTCCAGTGTCATGAACCAGTGCTATCTGATTGTCCAGTGTCACGAACCAATGCTATCTGATTGTCCAGTTGTCCAGTGTCATGAATCAGTGCTATCTGATTGTCCAGTTGTCCAGTGTCATGAACCAGTGCTATCTGATTGTCCAGTGTCATGAACCAGTGCTATCTGATTGTCCAGTTGTCCATGTCATGAACCAATGCTATCTGATGTCAGTTGTCCAGTGTCATGAACCAGTGCTATCTGATTGTCCAGTTGTCCAGTGTCATGAACTGCTATCTGATTGTCCAGTGTCCAGAACCAGTGCTATCTGATTGTCCAGTGTCATGAACCAGTGCTATCTGATTGTCCAGTGTCATGAACCAGTGCTATCTGATTGTCCAGTGTCATGAACCAGTGCTATCTGATTGTCCAGTGTCAGAACCATGCTATCTGATTGTCCAGTGTCACGAACCAATGCTATCTGATTGTCCAGTGTCACGAACCAATGCTATCTGATTGTCCAGTGTCACGAACAATGCTCTCTGATTGTCCAGTGTCATGAACAATGCTATCTGATTGTCCAGTGTCACGAACAATGCTATCTGATTGTCCAGTGTCACGAACAAATGCTTCTGATTGTCCAGTGTCACGAACAAATGCTATCTGATTGTCCAGTGTCACGAACCAATGCTCCAATAGTCAAGCCAGTGTCACTACACCCCTGACGTGATGAATTTCACAGTACACAGAGGTGCCCATAGCCAGGCCACCAGGTCGGCCGGGCGACTAAATATTGTACGGTGGCGCCTAAATTTGTGGGTCCTCAGTGTGGAACTTGCCGCATGTAAACCACCTGGCGCCTAGAATTTTGACGTGGCTCCTAAATTTTTGAAAAAGTTGTGCACTCGTGCAGTAAAGAATACCTGTGTTCAGCGTCAGTTCGAACAAAACAACACGTACCCCCCTCTGTCCAGGGCCAAGGTTAAGAATGAGTGGAGCTGTACCTCCACTACCCCATATGCCTTCATGGCTTCTACGGGGATAACTTTACTTTTACTCATACTCAGATCTGTAACTACGACCATCACAACATCGGTACCCACCTACCAGACTACACGGTGTCATAACCCATAAGACAATATAGCCACCATGTTTGCAGCGTTCATTGGCAGAATGACACAAATTTGGATTACTGTCTTCTGCGAACGACATGTAGATGATAATTATATTCTGAAGATGGAGAGAGTAGGTTCCTTCGAAACGTCGGTACGTTCTACCAGACTATACGGCATCACATCCCAAAAGACAGTAAGTAATGTTCCTAGTCAATACTGTGAGAACCTCAAATCTCGCAGATCCTTCGGAACCCTGCAGGAAAGCGTGTAGTTTCTCACAGACGTGCCCTGTTAAGCGACTTTATTACACCCCAGGCGCGGAGAATGACGGGAAATTGAGCAATGACAGACAACACGACATCCTGATTGGATCACTTCGAAGTCTGCAGCCCACATTACGTAATACAGAGGCACAAATACCGAGTTCGTACCGCGCAGTAGACACTGTCTGTCTCAATCAGGAGAGCCGGAAAATCAATACTGTTGAGGGGAAACACCGCTGTTTACTGAGACTCAAACAAAACACTTGAACACACTGTGCGGGCAAAGAGCAGTGTGTGAGTGTAAACGTATGTGAGGTGCGTTTTATCGCGTCCAGACTTGGGCACTTGTCACGGTAGCTTTATCGCACTTGCACCGTGTATCCGCCGGGAATTCCCCATGCAGTTCATCTTGCGTTATTTCACAGAAGTCGCCGAAGGTCGCTAAATGCTCGTGTGATAAAGCTCACAGACAACGTAAAATAGACACACTAAACATTTACCCCTGTCCGCGCCACGAAGGTATAATGCGGGGGGAGCAAAGATAGATCTCCACTACTAATTTCAGCACTGAAAGGACGCGAGCGGTCAGTTTCACGCCCCGGCCGCTTTGACCCCCGAGAAAAGAGCACCCGATACCCACTGAATGGGCCCCAGCGCCGGTCTGGAGTCTTTTGGACAAGACAGACGTCTTTTGTATCTGCCAGAAATCGTATCACGATTTCTCGGTCATCCAGCCCGCAGTCTGGTCACTACACCAACTGTGCTACCCCGACCTCTGGTACATATAGCTACCACTGTGAATAAAAGTGTTAAAAATGCGTTGAATACCGCTGAAGCAGGAACTGCATATAGCAAGACTTGACGTATGGCATAAAGAATACGAATACTGATTTCGGGATATGACGCCATGTAGTCCGGCGTCATAGTGACGGCCGTCAAACCTAGGATCTGATTGGAAATACCCTTTGTGTGGCTGAGTAAGTCACACTGCCTCCGAAGTACGCGCTGAGGCCCAAGAAGTAGTTGAGCTTCGGGCGCATCAATAGCGTGTTCTCGGCGAGGACGACATATAATACAGCACAGCACAAACAGATGGCAGCACTCAAATAAATGAGATTAAAGACAAAGAAACGTCCAACGGAATCGGCCGAGGAGGAGCGAGAAAATAGTCGATTATTATCGATTAGGCTTGAGTACTGGGCGACTACTATAGAATAATACCGATGGCTGTGGTGTTTCACTGGAGCAGCGCGTGAACATTATGATGGGCACGTAAGTAGCGTTATAGTGAAGTATATGGCTGAAGTTTCTAGCCTTCATCCAGCATGCTACCCCCGGTCGGTTTAAGACATTTCTGGGCCCAAGACAAAAATAAATTTGGGGGGCCCTACATAACGGTAGTCCGAAACTGACAATGAGATGTGGGCCACAAGACGTAATTTGAAATTATGAACATTTGGAATACAGTGAGCCAGTACAGGGCCCTACGCAGCATAGATTGCCGCTGTGACCAGCATAACCACCAAGTATGCTAACACAGAGGCGTCCCTTTTATCGTGTCTCCGAGCACATCAACTCTATCGCACAGAAAGCCTGCATCTGCCGGAACATCCCATGACACAGCCACACTAATCAGAGACACGATAAGGGGAACATCATGTAGAATCATTTACGTCGACAGTTTCTGCGTCGTAAAAGCGAGGATCTCCTGTAAATTAAAACTCAGATATTCCACCGGCTCTGGAATTTTGAAGGAGGAAGCAGTTTGTTTACATTATTTAACAACGCTGTAATAAATACACAAGTTTAGATATCGTCGGTGTAAGGCAATAAATGGCAAACATAGGATAGGAAGTGACCGTGGCGCCATTTGGAGCCTGTGGGGAAACTGGAGAAACAGCAAGACTGAGGATCACCCTGTAGCAATACAGTACGACGAGATTCGGTTGTGGCATGTGGGAACGTCTTTGCCATCTCCGACGGACTTAACACCGAACGTACGGGGAGAGGAGGGGTCTAGTATATATGACGCTGACTGGACCAACGGGTTAATACTAGCGCCGCTGATAATGTATCAGTGGCTGATAACAGAGAAAACACGCGAGGCAGTGTCGCCACATCGCCAAAGCACAGCCTGGCTTACATAAATCAACCATTTCAGCAGGCCTACAGCGGTCACTATACACACCACCTGCCCGGACAGTGTGTATGTACTTCGTACGATGAACAGCGAGTACCTCCCTGTACAGCATTTGATGGGGTCTTTGTAATGGAGACTCAGTGTGTTTACTGTGAGGTGGGAACTGCACCCCAGGCCTCTAACGCAAACATAATGTGACTGCTTCACGTCGCTAGTGGATTGGAACGGGAAGTTACAAGCTTATGTTGTGCATGGGTGCAGAACTTGGTTCCGTACGCAAATGGAACACGACTCGAGCGAGACTTGAGGTTCTCACAGCGGTACTGCTGACGATTTAAGTCTTCTCGGATGTGACGCTGCCAGTGGGCCAGCAGACCAACGACACGGCGTCATACACAAGAAGACAAGACGGAATGTTAGCCAGAAACTGGATACTCGGACACAGGATGGAGGAAACGACAGGGGGACATGCGCCATAAGCTACATCTGTGATCTTCAAGAGATATTTGAATGAGGCCGACACGGACGGAGCGTGAGTCACGCAAGGCAGACACCCAAAATGCATTCAGAATGGTGAGCCTGAAATAAAACGACTATGTGGAAGACGTAGACATAGAAGGGAGAACACAATTAGAAAGTACCTGGATAAACAAGTATGTACGGGTACACAGTGATTCACATGACTCAGTATGTGGTTTGGTGGCCGGCTGCTTGCAATACGTCACTGAACTGCGGGTTGCATCAAGGGCACCGCGATATTTTGCGTTCTGTCACTTCAGCACAGTGAAGTGAGTGGCGCTAGTGCCGCAAGTTTGGTGGCCGGCTGCTTGCAATACGTCACTGAACTGCGGGTTGCATCAAGGGCACCGCGATATTTTGCGTTCTGTCACTTCAGCACAGTGAAATGAGTGGCGCTAGTGCCGCAAGTTTGGTGGCCGGCAGTTTGCAATACGTCACTGAACTGCGGGTTGCATCAAGGGCACCGCGATATTTTGAGTTCTGTCACTTCAGCACAGTGAAGTGAGTGGCGCTAGTGCCGCAAGTTTGGTGGCCGGCAGTTTGCAATACGTCACTGAACTGCGGGTTGCATCAAGGGCACCGCGATATTTTGAGTTCTGTCACTTCAGCACAGTTAAGTGAGTGGCGCTAGTGCCGCAAGTTTGGTGGCCGGCAGTTTGCAATACGTCACTGAACTGCGGGTTGCATCAAGGGCACCGCGATATTTTGAGTTCTGTCACTTCAGCACAGTGAAGTGAGTGGCGCTAGTGCCGCAAGTTTGGTGGCCGGCAGTTTGCAATACGTCACTGAACTGCGGGTTGCATCAAGGGCACCGCGATATTTTGAGTTCTGTCACTTCAGCACAGTGAAGTGAGTGGCGCTAGTGCCGCAAGTTTGGTGGCCGGCAGTTTGCAATACGTCACTGAACTGCGGGTTGCATCAAGGGCACCGCGATATTTTGAGTTCTGTCACTTCAGCACAGTGAAGTGAGTGGCGCTAGTGCCGCAAGTTTGGTGGCCGGCAGTTTGCAATACGTCACTGAACTGCGGGTTGCATCAAGGGCACCGCGATATTTTGAGTTCTGTCACTTCAGCACAGTGAAGTGAGTGGCGCTAGTGCCGCAAGTTTGGTGGCCGGCAGTTTGCAATACGTCACTGAACTGCGGGTTGCATCAAGGGCACCGCGATATTTTGAGTTCTGTCACTTCAGCACAGTGAAGTGAGTGGCGCTAGTGCCGCAAGTTCCCGCATGCGGCATATTACGTATTATTACTGACGGTGGGACATTTAGAATAATGCGACGTTGGCGTGGCCTGCAGTGGCGTAACAGTCATACCGAGTTGCGTGCAAATCACACTCACGCACACTCACGCACTCAACAGCATTTAAAAACAACAGTGCACTGTACGAAAGAAAAACTAAAAAGATTGACCTTAACTCCCGGTATATCAGCTAACAGTCCTGTTCATATTCCTTAACTCCCGGTATATCAGCTAACAGTCCTGTTCATATTCCTTAACTCCCGGTATATCAGCTAACAGTCCTGTTCATATTCCTTAACTCCCGGTATATCAGCTAACAGTCCTGTTCATATTCCTTAACTCCCGGTATATCAGCTAACAGTCCTGTTCATATTCCTTAACTCCCGGTATATCAGCTAACAGTCCTGTTCATATTCCTTAACTCCCGGTATATCAGCTAACAGTCCTGTTCATATTCCTTAACTCCCGGTATATCAGCTAACAGTCCTGTTCATATTCCTTAACTCCCGGTATATCAGCTAACAGTCCTGTTCATATTCCTTAACTCCCGGTATATCAGCTAACAGTCCTGTTCATATTCCTTAACTCCCGGTATATCAGCTAACAGTCCTGTTCATATTCCTTAACTCCCGGTATATCAGCTAACAGTCCTGTTCATATTCCTTAACTCCCGGTATATCAGCTAACAGTCCTGTTCATATTCCTTAACTCCGGTATATCAGTAACAGTCCTGTTCATATTCCTTAACTCCCGGTATATCAGCTAACAGTCCTGTTCATATTCCTTAACTCCCGGTATATCAGCTAACAGTCCTGTTCATATTCCTTAACTCTCGGTATATCAGCTAACAGTCCTGTTCATATTCCTTAACTCCGGTATATCAGCTAACAGTCCTGTTCATATTCCTTAACTCCAGGTATATCAGCTAACAGTCCTGTTCATATTCCTTAACTCTCGGTATATCAGTTAACAGTCCTGTTCATATTCCTTAACTCTCGGTATATCAGTTAACAGTCCTGTTCGTTAATTAATTATTTCATTCCAACAAATGCACTACACTGTTTTAGTGTTTTCTGTCCCTACATATGTTTCGGCACTTCCTGTGCCATCTTCAGGGGTGTCGTCGACAGTTCACAATCTTCAATGCATCCAATTGGATGCATTGAAGATTGTGGCCCTGTGGCCTACCCAGCCTCCTGTACAATAGGTACCGGGTCATTCCCGGGGGTAAAGCGGCCGGACAGTGGCGTTGACCACCCACCCCTATCTAGCGCCGAGGTTAAGGAAAGAGTAGAGCTATACCTCTACTCCCCCTCTGGGCCTTCATGGCCCGTTATAGGGTGAACTTTACCTTTACGTATTTGGTAGTAGTCATGAATAGAAGCAGAAGACGGCATTCTTAACTTTGCCGCAATAATGCCCTTCTAAATAGCAGCAGCACTCAGTTCAATGTCTCAATACAAATTCTATTTTTATACAAAGTTTCGAGTGACCAAAGTTACGGACTTCTACGAATTTCTTAGTCTGTTGTTACAAACTTCCCCGCTGAGACTTCAAGAGCTGTATGTAAGTACAACTTATACATGACAACAAGACCTTTCCTCGCCCAGGGTTATCGCTGCCGTCACGGATCAGCCAGCAGTTACAGTGGCTAACGGCTTCCTAGCAACAAGTTCAACGAGTGTCATCTGACAACGCTTTTTTGACTAAACAGGTTACACAGAGCAGGGCACCTCGCTCAGCACACCTGCAGGGGCAGTGAGTTAAGTGTTCTGCCACCCAGCATGTACAGTGTGTCCACAAAGTCCCTTCGGGGTTTTGAAAAATTGTGGCGCGCAAACAAATTGAGCTAGCCACATGCGGTTTGCGGCAGATTACAGTGAAACTCTGGAAGTTTTTTACTGACCTCAGTAGACCTCATGTGGGCTCCCTTGGTAGCACGGAGAACGTCCAGACGATATTCGAGCTCTTGCCATGTTCTGTGGAGGGGAATGGTCGCATTCCTGATACGGGTCTTCAGGTCATCAAGTCCGTTAACTGGTGTTCGGAACACATTGCTCTTGACATAACCCCACAGGAAAAAATCCAGTGGTGTTATGTCTGGTGAACGGGGAGGCCAAGGCATTGGATTGTCTCTGCCGATCCATCTACCTGGAAATGTCCTGTCTAGGTACGCGCGTACCTGCATACCCCAATGAGGTGGAGCACCATCTTGTTGGCGGCAAAAAAAAGCTTCCAGAGTTTCACTGTAATCTGCCGCAAACCGCATGTGGCTAACTCAATTTGTTTGCGCGCCACAATTTTTCAAAACCCCGAAGGGACTTTGTGGACACACTGTATAATTGCGTAAAGCAGCAAGGTCAACTTTTATGTGCTAGCCACGTGCCCGTGTCCTTGGACGGCTCGACCCTGAAGAGGAAGGCACTAAAAGCTTTCGAAACCTCGGGAAGTGCTTGCCTAACGACTCAGCGCCACGTTCCAACCTTTGGTGTTAGCTATAACGGCACTCAGTCACTTGAACAACAGAAAGCTTCACCGCCAACAAGTGTAAGCGTCTGACACTGTGTGTGTTAGCGTCTCCTTATCCAATTCTGCCAACATTTTCATTTTCATAATTTCGTATGACTGCTGCTTAGCGCCAGCATACGCCTGTCACGTAATCCGAAACACACGGTACTCTGAAAACTGAAACGAATCTACATTACTTATGTATATTCGGTCCGAACCTCACAGAGAACATGGGCCGGGATAGCTCAGTCGGTATAGCGACTCACTACGGGCTGGACGGTTCGGGGATCTAACCCCGGTGGGGGCAAGATTTTCCGCACCCGTCTAGACCGGCCCTGGGGCCCACCCAGCCTCCTGTATAATGGGTACCGTGTTCTTTCCCGGAGGTAAAGCGGCCGAGGCGTGGCGCTGACCACCCACCCCCATCTAGCGCCGAGGTTAAAGAAAGAGTAGAGCTATACCTCTACTCTTCTTCTTCTACCTCTGGGCCTCATGGCCTGTTCTAGGGTGAACTTTAGCTTTTACGTCTCAGAGAGCAGTTTCTTTAATTAGAAGGACTAAGCAGTGAAAGCTGTATGCAGTAATAATGTATGTTACGGGCACATAACTGCAGCGTGTGGTCCAAGTGTGGCGCTGCTAGTGTCAGACACACAGTCACCGCTAGTGGTCCATGACACATCTGTACAGCGCTGCTAGTGTCAGACACACAGTCACCGCTAGTGGCCCATGACACATCTGTACAGCGCTGCTAGTGTCAGACACACAGTCACCGCTAGTGGCCATGACACATCTGTACAGCGCTGCTAGTGTCAGACACACAGTCACCGCTAGTGGTCCATGACACATCTGTACAGCGCTGCTAGTGTCAGACACACAGTCACCGCTAGTGGTCCATGACACATCTGTACAGCGCTGCTAGTGTCAGACACACAGTCACCGCTAGTGGTCCATGACACATCTGTACAGCGCTGCTAGTGTCAGACACACAGTCACCGCTAGTGGTCCATGACACATCTGTACAGCGCTGCTAGTGTCAGACACACAGTCACCGCTAGTGGTCCATGACACATCTGTACAGCGCTGCTAGTGTCAGACACACAGTCACCGCTAGTGGTCCATGACACATCTGTACAGCGCTGCTAGTGTCAGACACACAGTCACCGCTAGTGGTCCATGACACATCTGTACAGCGCTGCTGTGTCAGACACACAGTCACCGCTAGTGGTCCATGACACATCTGTACACGTGCTAGTGTCAAACACAGTCACCGCTAGTGGTCCATGACACATCTGTACAGCGCTGCTAGTGTCAGACACACAGTCACCGCTAGTGGTCCATGACACATCTGTACAGCGCTGCTGTGCAGACACACAGGTCACCGCTAGTGGTCCATGACACATCTGTACAGCGCTGCTAGTGTCAGACACCATCACGCTAGTGGTCATGACACATCTGTAACAGCGCTGCTAGTGTAGACACACAGTCACCGCTAGTGGTCCATGACACATCTGTACAGCGCTGCTATGTCAGACACACAGTCACCGTAGTGGTCCATGACACATCTGTACAGCGCTGCTAGTGTCGACCATCAGTCACGCTAGTGTCCATGACACTTGTACAGCGCTGCTAGTGTCAGACACACAGTCACCGCTAGTGGTCCATGACACATCTGTACAGCGCTGCTAGTGTCAGACACACAGTCACCGCTAGTGGTCCATGACACATCTGTACAGCGCTGCTAGTGTCAGACACACAGTCACCGCTAGTGGTCCATGACACATCTGTACAGCGCTGCTAGTGTCAGACACACAGTCACCGCTAGTGGTCCATGACACATCTGTACAGCGCTGCTAGTGTCAGACACACAGTCACCGCTAGTGGTCCATGACACATCTGTACAGCGCTGCTAGTGTCAACACACAGTCACCGCTAGTGGTCCATGACACATCTGTACAGCGCTGCTAGTGTCAGACACACAGTCACCGCTAGTGGTCCATGACACATCTGTACAGCGCTGCTAGTGTCAGACACACAGTCACCGCTAGTGGTCCATGACACATCTGTACAGCGCTGCTAGTGTCAGACACACAGTCACCGCTAGTGGTCCATGACACATCTGTACAGCGCTGCTAGTGTCAGACACACAGTCACCGCTAGTGGTCCATGACACATCTGTACAGCGCTGCTAGTGTCAGACACACAGTCACCGCTAGTGGTCCATGACACATCTGTACAGCGCTGCTAGTGTCAGACACACAGTCACCGCTAGTGGTCCATGACACATCTGTACAGCGCTGCTAGTGTCAGACACACAGTCACCGCTAGTGGTCCATGACACATCTGTACAGCGCTGCTAGTGTCAGACACACAGTCACCGCTAGTGGTCCATGACACATCTGTACAGCGCTGCTAGTGTCAGACACACAGTCACCGCTAGTGGTCCATGACACATCTGTACAGCGCTGCTAGTGTCAGACACACAGTCACCGCTAGTGGTCCATGACACATCTGTACAGCGCTGCTAGTGTCAGAACACACAGTCACCGCTAGTGGTCCATGACACATCTGTACAGCGCTGCTAGTGTCAGACACACAGTCACCGCTAGTGGTCCATGACACATCTGTACAGCGCTGCTAGTGTCAGACACACAGTCACCGCTAGTGGTCCATGACACATCTGTACAGCGCTGCTAGTGTCAGACACACAGTCACCGCTAGTGGTCCATGACACATCTGTACAGCGCTGCTAGTGTCAGACACACAGTCACCGCTAGTGGTCCATGACACATCTGTACAGCGCTGCTAGTGTCAGACACACAGTCACCGCTAGTGGTCCATGACACATCTGTACAGCGCTGCTAGTGTCAGACACACAGTCACCGCTAGTGGTCCATGACACATCTGTACAGCGCTGCTAGTGTCAGACACACAGTCACCGCTAGTGGTCCATGACACATCTGTACAGCGCTGCTAGTGTCAGACACACAGTCACCGCTAGTGGTCCATGACACATCTGTACAGCGCTGCTAGTGTCAGACACACAGTCACCGCTAGTGGTCCATGACACATCTGTACAGCGCTGCTAGTGTCAGACACACAGTCACCGCTAGTGGTCCATGACACATCTGTACAGCGCTGCTAGTGTCAGACACACAGTCACCGCTAGTGGTCCATGACACATCTGTACAGCGCTGCTAGTGTCAGACACACAGTCACCGCTAGTGGTCCATGACACATCTGTACAGCGCTGCTAGTGTCAGACACACAGTCACCGCTAGTGGTCCATGACACATCTGTACAGCGCTGCTAGTGTCAGACACACAGTCACCGCTAGTGGTCCATGACACATCTGTACAGCGCTGCTAGTGTCAGACACACAGTCACCGCTAGTGGTCCATGACACATCTGTACAGCGCTGCTAGTGTCAGACACACAGTCACCGCTAGTGGTCCATGACACATCTGTACAGCGCTGCTAGTGTCAGACACACAGTCACCGCTAGTGGTCCATGACACATCTGTACAGCGCTGCTAGTGTCAGACACACGTCACCGCTAGTGGTCCATGACACATCTGTACAGCGCTGCTAGTGTCAGACACACAGTCACCGCTAGTGGTCCATGACACATCTGTACAGCGCTGCTAGTGTCAGACACACAGTCACCGCTAGTGGTCCATGACACATCTGTACAGCGCTGCTAGTGTCAGACACACAGTCACCGCTAGTGGTCCATGACACATCTGTACAGCGCTGCTAGTGTCAGACACACAGTCACCGCTAGTGGTCCATGACACATCTGTACAGCGCTGCTAGTGTCAGACACACAGTCACCGCTAGTGGTCCATGACACATCTGTACAGCGCTGCTAGTGTCAGACACACAGTCACCGCTAGTGGTCCATGACACATCTGTACAGCGCTGCTAGTGTCAGACACACAGTTACCGCTAGTGGTCCATGACACATCTGTACAGCGCTGCTAGTGTCAGACACACAGTTACCGCTAGTGGTCCATGACACATCTGTACAGCGCTGCTAGTGTCAGACACACAGTCACCGCTAGTGGTCCATGACACATCTGTACAGCGCTGCTAGTGTCAGACACACAGTCACCGCTAGTGGTCCATGACACATCTGTACAGCGCTGCTAGTGTCAGACACACAGTCACCGCTAGTGGTCCATGACACATCTGTACAGCGCTGCTAGTGTCAGACACACAGTCACCGCTAGTGGTCCATGACACATCTGTACAGCGCTGCTAGTGTCAGACACACAGTCACCGCTAGTGGTCCATGACACATCTGTACAGCGCTGCTAGTGTCAGACACACAGTCACCGCTAGTGGTCCATGACACATCTGTACAGCGCTGCTAGTGTCAGACACACAGTTACCGCTAGTGGTCCATGACACATCTGTACAGCGCTGCTAGTGTCAGACACACAGTCACCGCTAGTGGTCCATGACACATCTGTACAGCGCTGCTAGTGTCAGACACACAGTCACCGCTAGTGGTCCATGACACATCTGTACAGCGCTGCTAGTGTCAGACACACAGTCACCGCTAGTGGTCCATGACACATCTGTACAGCGCTGCTAGTGTCAGACACACAGTCACCGCTAGTGGTCCATGACACATCTGTACAGCGCTGCTAGTGTCAGACACACAGTCACCGCTAGTGGTCCATGACACATCTGTACAGCGCTGCTAGTGTCAGACACACAGTTACCGCTAGTGGTCCATGACACATCTGTACAGCGCTGCTAGTGTCAGACACACAGTCACCGCTAGTGGTCCATGACACATCTGTACAGCGCTGCTAGTGTCAGACACACAGTCACCGCTAGTGGTCCATGACACATCTGTACAGCGCTGCTAGTGTCAGACACACAGTCACCGCTAGTGGTCCATGACACATCTGTACAGCGCTGCTAGTGTCAGACACACAGTCACCGCTAGTGGTCCATGACACATCTGTACAGCGCTGCTAGTGTCAGACACACAGTCACCGCTAGTGGTCCATGACACATCTGTACAGCGCTGCTAGTGTCAGACACACAGTCACCGCTAGTGGTCCATGTCACATCTGTACAGCGCTGCTAGTGTCAGACACACAGTCACCGCTAGTGGTCCATTACACATCTGTACAGCGCTGCTAGTGTCAGACACACAGTTACCGCTAGTGGTCCATGACACATCTGTACAGCGCTGCTAGTGTCAGACACACAGTCACCGCTAGTGGTCCATGACACATCTGTACAGCGCTGCTAGTGTCAGACACACAGTCACCGCTAGTGGTCCATGACACATCTGTACAGCGCTGCTAGTGTCAGACACACAGTCACCGCTAGTGGTCCATGACACATCTGTACAGCGCTGCTAGTGTCAGACACACAGTCACCGCTAGTGGTCCATGACACATCTGTACAGCGCTGCTAGTGTCAGACACACAGTCACCGCTAGTGGTCCATGACACATCTGTACAGCGCTGCTAGTGTCAGACACAAGTTACCGCTAGTGGTCCATGACACATCTGTACAGCGCTGCTAGTGTCAGACACACAGTCACCGCTAGTGGTCCATGACACATCTGTACAGCGCTGCTAGTGTCAGACACACAGTCACCGCTAGTGGTCCATGACACATCTGTACAGCGCTGCTAGTGTCAGACACACAGTCACCGCTAGTGGTCCATGACACATCTGTACAGCGCTGCTAGTGTCAGACACACAGTCACCGCTAGTGGTCCATGACACATCTGTACAGCGCTGCTAGTGTCAGACACACAGTCACCGCAGTAAGTGCACAGTGCGACTATATAAGTGCCTGCCAACATCCGTGACTCTACGAATTATAACACTTTACAATATCTGTCCAGTGTTTCAGGCACAGCTATACACAGAGGCAGGCAGACATTAGGAGCTGCTGCTGTGCTGTAAAGAACGGCTAACAATATGCATTTTTGTAATGACGTTTGGTCGAAACAGAAATGGCGTATGAATAAAATACACACAGGTCAGCGAGCCACACGTCACACCCGACGGCACAAAGGGCACACAGTCTGCCGGACGGCCAGTATCGCGCTGCCGTGACACCGTTACAGCTGCGATGACTTAATTATGCAGTGTGGAAGCAGCGATTGTCAGGCTTCACCGGCTTGGCGGGTTTAGCGGCCTTGTCTTATGCATAAGCAGAGTTGACACCTCGGACACCAGATGTGAAGGCGACCGCAGCCCGAACCTATCCGGGAAGCGCCAAAAAGTGAAGACGAAAACAGGAATATCAGTCACTCTGATTCAACACCGCTAATACCAAAGCCCACCATTGAACACGATCCTGAGCCAGTTCTATCCACCTCCCATCCTCACAACCCATTTCCATAAGATCCATCTCACTAATTAACTAACTCTCTGGCAGCAGAACACAAAGGTTCAACACCGCTAACACAAAAGCCCACCATTACACACGATCCTGAGCCAGTTCTATCCACCTCCCATCCTCACAACCATTTCCATAAGATCCATCTCACTAATTAACTAACTCTTGGCAGCAGACACAAGGTTCAACACCGCTAACAAAAAGCCCACCATTACACACGATCCTGAGCAGTTCTATCCACCTCCCATCTCACAACCTTTCATAAGATCCATCTACTAATTAACTAACTCTCTGCAGCAGAACACAAAGGTTCAACACCGCTAACACAAAGCCCACCATTCACACGATCTGAGCCAGTTCTATCCACCTCCATCCTCACAACCCATTTCCATAGATCATCTCACTAATTACTAACTCTCTGGCAGCAGAACACAAGGTTCAACACCGCTAACACAAAAGCCCACCATTACACACGATCCTGAGCCAGTTCTATCCACCTCCATCCTCACAACCATTTCCATAAGATCCATCTCACTAATTAACTAACTCTCTGGCGCAGAACACAAAGGTTCAACACGCTAACAAAAGCCACCATTACACACGATCCTGAGCCAGTTCTATCCACTCCCATCTCACAACCATTTCCTAAGATCCATCTCACTAATTAACTACTCTCTGGCAGCAGAACACAAGGTTCAACACGCTAACACAAAAGCCCACCATTACACACGTCCTGAGCCAGTTCTATCCACCTCCTCCTCACAACCCATTTCCTAAGATCCATCTCACTAATTAACTACTCTCTGGCAGCAGAACACAAAGGTTCAACACCGCTAACACAAAAGCCCCATTACACACGATCCTGAGCCAGTTCTATCCACCTCCATCCTCACAACCATTTCCCTAAGATCCATCTTACTATTAACTAACTCTCTGGCAGCAGAACACAAAGGTTCACACCGCTAACACAAAAGCCCACCATTACACACGTCCTGAGCCAGTTCTATCCACCTCCCATCCTCACAACCCATTTCCTAAGATCCATCTTACTAATTAACTACTCTCTGGCAGCAGAACACAAAGGTTCAACACGCTAACACAAAAGCCCACCATGACACGATCCTGAGCCAGTTCTATCACCTCCATCCTCACAACCCATTTCCATAAGATCCATCTTACTAATTAACTAACTCTCTGGCAGCAGAACACAAAGGTTCAACACCGCTAACACAAAAGCCCCATTACACACGATCCTGAGCCGTTCTATCCACCTTCATCCTCACAACCATTTCCCTAAGATCCATCTTACTAATTAACTAACTCTCTGCAGCAGAACACAAAGGTTCAACACCGCTAACACAAAAGCCACCATTACACACGATCCTGAGCCAGTTCTATCCACCTCCCATCCTCACAACCTATTTCCCTAAGATCCATCTTACTAATTAACTAACTCTCTGGCAGCAGAACACAAAGGTTCAACACCGCTAACACAAAAGCCCACCATTACACACGATCCTGAGCCAGTTCTATCCACCTCCCATCCTCACAACCTATTTCCCTAAGATCCATCTTACTAATTAACTAACTCTCTGGCAGCAGAACACAAAGGTTCAACACCGCTAACACAAAAGCCCACCATTACACACGATCCTGAGCCAGTTCTATCCACCTCCCATCCTCACAACCTATTTCCATAAGATCCATCTTACTAATTAACTAACTCTTTGGCAGCAGAACACAAAGGTTCAACACCGCTAACACAAAAGCCCACCATTACACACGATCCTGAGCCAGTTCTATCCACCTCCCATCCTCACAACCTATTTCCATAAGATCCATCTTACTAATTAACTAACTCTCTGGCAGCAGAACACAAAGGTTCAACACCGCTAACACAAAAGCCCACCATTACACACGATCCTGAGCCAGTTCTATCCACCTCCCATCCTCACAACCCATTTCCATAAGATCCATCTTACTAATTAACTAACTCTCTGGCAGCAGAACACAAAGGTTCAACACCGCTAACACAAAAGCCCACCATTACACACGATCCTGAGCCAGTTCTATCCACCTCCCATCCTCACAACCTATTTCCCTAAGATCCATCTTACTAATTAACTAACTCCCTGGCAGCAGAACACAAAGGTTCAACACCGCTAACACAAAAGCCCACCATTACAAACGATCCTGAGCCAGTTCTATCCACCTCCCATCCTCACAACCTATTTCCCTAAGATCCATCTTACTAATTAACTAACTCTCTGGCAGCAGAACACAAAGGTTCAACACCGCTAACACAAAAGCCCACCATTACACACGATCCTGAGCCAGTTCTATCCACCTCCCATCCTCACAACCTATTTCCCTAAGATCCATCTTACTAATTAACTAACTCTCTGGCAGCAGAACACAAAGGTTCAACACCGCTAAACACAAAAGCCCACCATTACAAACGATCCTGAGCCAGTTCTATCCACCTCCCATCCTCACAACCTATTTCCCTAAGATCCATCTTACTAATTAACTAACTCTCTGGCAGCAGAACACAAAGGCTGTACAACACAAAGGCTGTACAACACAAAGGCTGTACAACACAAAGGCTGTACAACACAAAGGCTGTACAACACAAAGGCTGTACAACACAAAGGCTGTACAACACAAAGGCTGTACAACACAAAGGCTGTACAACACAAAGGCTGTACAACACAAAGACTGTACAACACAAAGGCTGTACAACACAAAGGCTGTACAACACAAAGGCTGTACAACACAAAGGCTGTACAACACAAAGGCTGTACAACACAAAGGCTGTACAACACAAAGACTGTACAACACAAAGGCTGTACAACACAAGGCTGTACAACACTAATACCTCTCACATACGACATGAAGGCAGCTGCACGCCCTCCAAGCCTAACAACTTACTTTCCTATCTACTTTAATATTATCCTCCAATCTCATTCCCTCCTAATGTCCAGCCCATCGTATCCGTCTACTACGCACTGCACAAACGGTGCCTCGTCATGCGAGTTGTTAAGACCTTCAAACACGTTCTGCAGAACTGACTCTGTGTGCCCTGTTTTGAAGTGGACGTTTCGGTATTTAAGTCTTCTGTCCGGGAAATGAATTCAAAGAAACCTGGCACAAAGACGTGAAATGAAAACATAAACAAAACCAGCAAATTTTTATGCAGATAAGTTCAGTAACACTTTGTCATTTTTGACAGTAGGGTCTCGAGCCCCCCCCCCCCTTTTTAAGGTTTTCGTTTGACTCGTCTTCGCATATCTTTAGGTCGACAAATTTTGATGACACGCGGTTATTTCGTGCTGTGGGGCATAACTGCGCAGAGCAAGAGTACAGATGAGGCTACAAGAAACTCAACACTGAGGGCCCAACACGATGTTCTGGGACGTAACGCCGTGAAGTTTGGTAGAACCACTCCAACTTTCATGTTCAGTGCATAAGATCTGCCTTGAAAATAGAGGTGGCAGATGCGTCCGAAACGTCGTTACCTATCTATCAAAGTACACGGCTTCACGTCCCGGAAAGCCGTCCTGTTGACACTCATCGCTGTATAGAAGCTCACATATCAAAAGTATGGCGCCATATATCGGCAAATACCAGGAATTGAAACTGGACGTACAGCAACACGAAACGTCTAAAAATATCCTGCATAATTCGCACTGTACAGAAATATGTAACTGTTGACACTTGTCGTTACGCCGGTGCACAGGTACCGAGCACGGTGCGATGACGACGCACTGTGCCAATACCACGTGGGCCTTGCTTGCTTAGGTAAAGCAACAAAGAGCTGCTCGATAGCACGAATTGTGAAGCAGAAGTTGCAAGAACTCACGTATCACGCTACAACTCGACAATCGATGGACGGATTTTCACAAAATTTGATACCGGCGAGTCTTAATGAAATGTGTCCGAACATCCAAATTTTGGTCAGTACCGAACAAACTAGCGGGCACCCTATATAAAGACCTAGACGCCTTTCTGCGCATATCTGGAGCGCAACGGTTAAATATTTAGCTACACTAACATAGCTACACTAACCCCATGTAGCACAGTCATTCTTCAGAAGCTAACATAGCTACACTAACCCCATGTAGCACAGTCATTCTTCAGAAGCTAACATAGCTACACTAACCCCATGTAGCACAGTCATTCTTCAGAAGCTAACATAGCTACACTAACCCCATGTAGCACAGTCATTCTTCAGAAGCTAACATAGCTACACTAACCCCATGTAGCACAGTCATTCTTCAGAAGCTAACATAGCTACACTAACCCCATGTAGCACAGTCATTCTTCAGAAGCTAACATAGCTACACTAACCCCATGTAGCACAGTCACTCTTCAGAAGCTAACATAGCTACACTAACCCCATGTAGCACAGTCATTCTTCAGAAGCTAACATAGCTACACTAACCCCATGTAGCACAGTCATTCTTCAGAAGCTAACATAGCTACACTAACCCCATGTAGCACAGTCATTCTTCAGAAGCTAACATAGCTACACTAACCCCATGTAGCACAGTCATTCTTCAGAAGCTAACATAGCTACACTAACCCCATGTAGCACAGTCATTCTTCAGAAGCTAACATAGCTACACTAACCCCATGTAGCACAGTCATTCTTCAGAAGCTAACATAGCTACACTAACCCCATGTAGCACAGTCACTCTTCGGAAGCTAACATAGCTACACTAACCCCATGTAGCACAGTCATTCTTCGGAAGCTAACAGTTCCTCATCTCAAGGAATTCCCCATACTTCATGGGACCCGAACGTTCATTACCGTGTTCACAAAAGCCTGCTACATGGCTCTGTCCTGAGCCAGTTCAATCCATTCCACACCACCATCATATTTATTTAAGCTGTACTGTAATGCCATCCTTCCGCCTACGCCTCACACTTCCTAGTGGCCCATTTCTCTCAGGTCTCCCCACCAAACCCAGTATGCACCTCTCCTCTCCCCCATACGTGCCACATTCCCCGCCCATCGATTATTCTTCATTTGATAACGTGAATAATATTTCTGAATACAATCATGAAGCTCCTAATTATGTAATTTTCTCCAGTGTCCTGTTAATTCCTCCTTCGTAGGTCCAAATGTATTCTTCAGCACCATCAGCCTTCCCCAAACGCAGTCGATAACAACGCACCACCTTTACCGCCACTGCACTTCTAGCCGCACGTCTCAACAGGCAGCAAACAGACTGCAACTGTTTTACTGAGCCGCTAAGTTTTCCATTCGGGAGATTATTCTGTGTACCAAATTTGGAACAACAAACAACACTACATTATCAGGAGAAGAAACGAGACGCCTTGCCATCAACATACACGCCAGGAAGCGTTCGGTCCCAAATTATTCAGAGGTAGGACAGCATCTCGTCACGCGGTCCGTCGCGACGCCAACAGGTGCGGGGAGCTGCATATCGATTGCAGCCGTGAACGTCGCACTGTGAGGCCAGGAACAGAAGGTAGCTCAGTGTCCAAACTCTGACACAGATCTGCTGACCTCCGAGGTCGTCCGTGATTTTACTCAGTCCCTCCAGTGCCTAAACTCAGGCCACGACTCATTCCACATCCTTCCAAACTCATTATTCGTCCTTAACCCTCTAAAGCCCAGTGGTTACTATATGTACCACCACGTTTAACATTCACAAATTCTACGTTCTGCCCACACAGTGTATTTACGTGTTTTGTGTGGATCTCAGAACAAACAGCGATTATTTCACTGTACAGCATTAACTGACTGGTTTGTATAACTGAGACGGAGTGTGTTTACTGCGCGGTACGGACTGTATTTATGTGTTTTGTGTGGATCTCAGAACAAACAGCGATTATTTCACTGTACAGCATTAACTGACTGGTTTGTATAACTGAGACGGAGTGTGTTTACTGCGCGGTACGGACTGTATTTATGTGTTTTGTGTGGATCTCAGAACAAACAGCGATTATTTCACTGTACAGCATTAACTGACTGGTTTGTATAACTGAGACGGAGTGTGTTTACTGCGCGGTACGGACTGTATTTATGTGTTTTGTGTGGATCTCAGAACAAACAGCGATTATTTCACTGTACAGCATTAACTGACTGGTTTGTATAACTGAGACGGAGTGTGTTTACTGCGCGGTACGGACTGTATTTATGTGTTTTGTGTGGATCTCAGAACAAACAGCGATTATTTCACTGTACAGCATTAACTGACTGGTTTGTATAACTGAGACGGAGTGTGTTTACTGCGCGGTACGGACTGTATTTATGTGTTTTGTGTGGATCTCAGAACAAACAGCGATTATTTCACTGTACAGCATTAACTGACTGGTTTGTATAACTGAGACGGAGTGTGTTTACTGCGCGGTACGGACTGTATTTAGTGTTTTGTGTGGATCTCAAAACAAACAGCGATTATTTGACTGTACAACATTAACTGACTGGTTTGTATAACTGAGACGGAGTGTGTTTACTGCGCGGTACGGACTGTATTTATGTGTTTTGTGTGGATCTCAGAACAAACAGCGATTATTTCACTGTACAGCATTAACTGACTGGTTTGTATAACTGAGACGGAGTGTGTTTACTGCGCGGTACGGACTGTATTTATGTGTTTTGTGTGGATCTCAAAACAAACAGCGATTATTTGACTGTACAACATTAACTGACTGGTTTGTATAACTGAGACGGAGTGTGTTTACTGCGCGGTACGGACTGTATTTATGTGTTTTTGTGTGGATCTCAGAACAAACAGCGATTATTTCACTGTACAACATTAACTGACTGGTTTGTATAACTGAGACGGAGTGTGTTTACTGCGCGGTATGGACTGTATTTATGTGTTTTGTGTGGATCTCAGAACAAACAGCGATTATTTGACTGTACAACATTAACTGACTGGTTTGTATAACTGAGACGGAGTGTGTTTACTGCGCGGTATGGACTGTATTTATGTGTTTTGTGTGGATCTCAGAACAAACAGCGATTATTTCACTGTACAGCATTAACTGACTGGTTTGTATAACTGAGACGGAGTGTGTTTTACTGCGCGGTACGGACTGTATTTATGTGTTTTGTGTGGATCTCAGAACAAACAGCGATTATTTCACTGTACAGCATTAACTGACTGGTTTGTGTAACTGAGACGGAGTGTGTTTACTGCGCGGTACGGACTGTATTTATGTGTTTTGTGTGGATCTCAGAACAAACAGCGATTATTTCACTGTACAGCATTAACTGACTGGTTTGTGTAACTGAGACGGAGTGTGTTTACTGCGCGGTACGGACTGTATTTATGTGTTTTGTGTGGATCTCAGAACAAACAGCGATTATTTCACTGTACAGCATTAACTGACTGGTTTGTGTAACTGAGACGGAGTGTGTTTACTGCGCGGTACGGACTGTATTTATGTGTTTTGTGTGGATCTCAGAACAAACAGCGATTATTTCACTGTACAGCATTAACTGACTGGTTTGTATAACTGAGACGGAGTGTGTTTACTGCGCGGTACGGACTGTATTTATGTGTTTTGTGTGGATCTCAGAACAAACAGCGATTATTTCACTGTACAGCATTAACTGACTGGTTTGTGTAACTGAGACGGAGTGTGTTTACTGCGCGGTACGGACTGTATTTATGTGTTTTGTGTGGATCTCAGAACAAACAGCGATTATTTCACTGTACAGCATTAACTGACTGGTTTGTATAACTGAGACGGAGTGTGTTTACTGCGCGGTACGGACTGTATTTATGTGTTTTGTGTGGATCTGAGAACAAACAGCGATTATTTCACTGTACAGCATTAACTGACTGGTTTGTGTAACTGAGACGGAGTGTGTTTACTGCGCGGTACGGACTGTATTTATGTGTTTTGTGTGGATCTCAGAACAAACAGCGATTATTTCACTGTACAGCATTAACTGACTGGTTTGTGTAACTGAGACGGAGTGTGTTTACTGCGCGGTACGGACTGTATTTATGTGTTTTGTGTGGATCTCAGAACAAACAGCGATTATTTCACTGTACAGCATTAACTGACTGGTTTGTGTAACTGAGACGGAGTGTGTTTACTGCGCGGTACGGACTGTATTTATGTGTTTTGTGTGGATCTCAGAACAAACAGCGATTATTTCACTGTACAGCATTAACTGACTGGTTTGTGTAACTGAGACGGAGTGTGTTTACTGCGCGGTACGGACTGTATTTATGTGTTTTGTGTGGATCTCAGAACAAACAGCGATTATTTCACTGTACAGCATTAACTGACTGGTTTGTATAACTGAGACGGAGTGTGTTTACTGCGCGGTACGGACTGTATTTATGTGTTTTGTGTGGATCTCAGAACAAACAGCGATTATTTCACTGTACAGCATTAACTGACTGGTTTGTGTAACTGAGACGGAGTGTGTTTACTGCGCGGTACGGACTGTATTTATGTGTTTTGTGTGGATCTCAGAACAAACAGCGATTATTTCACTGTACAGCATTAACTGACTGGTTTGTATAACTGAGACGGAGTGTGTTTACTGCGCGGTACGGACTGTATTTATGTGTTTTGTGTGGATCTGAGAACAAACAGCGATTATTTCACTGTACAACATTAACTGACTGGTTTGTATAACTGAGACGGAGTGTTTACTGCGCGGTACGAGCTGAATATTATTCATGTTAATCTTAGCATTCTGCCACTATCATTCCACCAATGCTCCACACTCATTCATACATCTACCACCAACGCTGTATAATGTTTCTCTCCCAGTACTTCAGTTTCCCCTGTCAGTATCATTCCACCAATGCTCCATACTCATTCATACATCTACCACCAACGCTGTATAATGTTTCTCTCCCAGTACTTCAGTTTTCCCCTGTCAGTATCATTCCACCAATGCTCCATACTCATTCATCCATCTACCACCAACACTGTATAATGTTTCTCTCCCAGTACTTCAGTTTTCCCCTGTCAGTATCATTCCACCAATGCTCCATACTCATTCATCCATCTACCACCAACGCTGTATAATGTTTCTCTCCCAGTACTTCTGTTTCCCCTGCCACTATCATTCCACCAATGCTCCACACTCATCTTCATCTACATGTTGCTTCTACCAGAAGAACAAACGGGCGAAGCCTTGGAACCTTCCAAAAGCAATGCTCTTTCGCAAATCGGGGAACGTTGGACCCACAACTACTTTCACTTAAGTGTTCAAATGCTCACCATATATCCTATCATTCGAACCTGCACACCGTGAGCCACTGACGTCACTAATCCTGTAAAGCCCTGTTTCTCTTCAGTTTGATATCGTGCAATCTAGTAGTTCCCAACGTTTCGGAGGAACCTATTCACCGAATTTCACGGCGTCAAATGCCAGAAGACCGTGACGTAATAATGACGGCTGTATAAACCTCAAGATCAGTCCGAACGGCATATCTGGTCTCGTCACGTGCACCGTGTGTTAAACACAACTTCTCATGAAAGTAAGTAGTTCTCCCTACAACAGGCCATGAAGGACCAGAGGGGGAGTAGAGGTATAGCTCTACTCTTTCTTTAACCCTGGCACTAGATGAGGGTGGGTGGTCAACGCCACGCCCCGGCCACTTTACCCCCGGGGAATAACCCGGTACCCATTGTACAGGAGGCTGGGTTGGCCCCAGGGCCGGTCTGGACAGGTGTGGAAAATCTCACCCCTACCGGGATTCGATTCCCGGACCGTCCAGCCTGTAGCGAGTCGCTATACCGAATACGTCCACCATTAAAATAAGTACCAAATCAATCAATCAATCAACAAATCAGAACCCAACTATACACAGAATAAAATACACAGACACACAAAACGGTTTCCATGCCAACCGAAGTATCGCCGATGCCGTAATTCTGTCGACATATTTACTTACAACTTGACCGTGGCCAAACCAAACAGCCAACTGCTGTATCTGCAGATACGAATGTAATCCGCGGCTTGACATGGTGACTAACAGCATACCGCTTGCAGCCTCTTATTAAAAGTATCATACAATTATGACAGACGTTTCGGCTCGACTGAGCTATCTTCAGTGACGTCATAACTCAATTACCTGCTTAGTTTTTTCCATGATGCGAGAGAATAATGCCTTGGGTGTCATGTGACTAAGTTGGTGAATACATTAGCTGTGTTATGTTACACTGAGGTGTCATGTGACTAAGTTGATGAATACATTAGCTGTGTTATGTTACACTGAGGTGTCATGTGACTAAGTTGGTGAATACATTAGCTGTGTTATGTTACACTGAGGTGTCATGTGACTAAGTTGATGAATACATTAGCTGTGTTATGTTACACTGAGGTGTCATGTGACTAAGTTGGTGAATACATTAGCTGTGTTATGTTACACTGAGGTGTCATGTGACTAAGTTGGTGAATACATTAGCTGTGTTATGTTACACTGAGGTGTCATGTGACTAAGTTGATGAATACATTAGCTGTGTTATGTTACACTGAGGTGTCATGTGACTAAGTTGATGAATACATTAGCTGTGTTATGTTACACTGAGGTGTCATGTGACTAAGTTGATGAATACATTAGCTGTGTTATGTTACACTGAGGTGTCATGTGACTAAGTTGATGAATACATTAGCTGTGTTATGTTACACTGAGGTGTCATGTGACTAAGTTGGTGAATACATTAGCTGTGTTATGTTACACTGAGGTGTCAGGTGACTAAGTTGGTGAATACATTAGCTGTGTTATGTTACACTGAGGTGTCATGTGACTAAGTTGGTGAATACATTAGCTGTGTTATGTTACACTGAGGTGTCATGTGACTAAGTTTATGAATACATTAGCTGTGTTATGTTACACTGAGGTGTCATGTGACTAAGTTGGTGAATACATTAGCTGTGTTATGTTACACTGAGGTGTCATGTGACTAAGTTGGTGAATACATTAGCTGTGTTATGTTACACTGAGGTGTCATGTGACTAAGTTGGTGAATACATTAGCTGTGTTATGTTACACTGAGGTGTCATGTGACTAAGTTGATGAATACATTAGCTGTGTTATGTTACACTGAGGTGTCATGTGACTAAGTTGATGAATACATTAGCTGTGTTATGTTACACTGAGGTGTCATGTGACTAAGTTGATGAATACATTAGCTGTGTTATGTTACACTGAGGTGTCATGTGACTAAGTTGATGAATACATTAGCTGTGTTATGTTACACTGAGGTGTCATGTGACTAAGTTGGTGAATACATTAGCTGTGTTATGTTACACTGAGGTGTCATGTGACTAAGTTGATGAATACATTAGCTGTGTTATGTTACACTGAGGTGTCATGTGACTAAGTTGATGAATACATTAGCTGTGTTATGTTACACTGAGGTGTCATGTGACTAAGTTGATGAATACATTAGCTGTGTTATGTTACACTGAGGTGTCATGTGACTAAGTTGATGAATACATTAGCTGTGTTATGTTACACTGAGGTGTCATGTGACTAAGTTGGTGAATACATTAGCTGTGTTATGTTACACTGAGGTGTCATGTGACTAAGTTGGTGAATACATTAGCTGTGTTATGTTACACTGAGGTGTCATGTGACTAAGTTGGTGAATACATTAGCTGTGTTATGTTACACTGAGGTGTCATGTGACTAAGTTGGTGAATACATTAGCTGTGTTATGTTACACTGAGGTGTCATGTGACTAAGTTGGTGAATACATTAGCTGTGTTATGTTACACTGAGGTGTCATGTGACTAAGTTGGTGAATACATTAGCTGTGTTATGTTACACTGAGGTGTCATGTGACTAAGTTGGTGAATACATTAGCTGTGTTATGTTACACTGAGGTGTCATGTGACTAAGTTGGTGAATACATTAGCTGTGTTATGTTACACTGAGGTGTCATGTGACTAAGTTGGTGAATACATTAGCTGTGTTATGTTACACTGAGGTGTCATGTGACTAAGTTGGTGAATACATTAGCTGTGTTATGTTACACTGAGGTGTCATGTGACTAAGTTGGTGAATACATTAGCTGTGTTATGTTACACTGAGGTGTCATGTGACTAAGTTGGTGAATACATTAGCTGTGTTATGTTACACTGAGGTGTCATGTGACTAAGTTGGTGAATACATTAGCTGTGTTATGTTACACTGAGGTGTCATGTGACTAAGTTGGTGAATACATTAGCTGTGTTATGTTACACTGAGGTGTCATATGACTAAGTTGGTGAATACATTAGCTGTGTTATGTTACACTGAGGTGTCATATGACTAAGTTTGTGAATACATTAGCTGTGTTATGTTACACTGAGGTGTCATGTGACTAAGTTTGTGAATACATTAGCTGTGTTATGTTACACTGAGGTGTCATGTGACTAAGTTGGTGAATACATTAGCTGTGTTATGTTACACTGAGGTGTCATGTGACTAAGTTGGTGAATACATTAGCTGTGTTATGTTACACTGAGGTGTCATGTGACTAAGTTGGTGAATACATTAACTGTGTTATGTTACACTGAGGTGTCATGTGACTAAGTTGGTGAATACATTAGCTGTGTTGTTACACTGAGGTGTCATGTGACTAAGTTGGTGAATACATTAGCTGTGTTGTTACACTGAGGTGTCATGTGACTAAGTTGGTGAATACATTAGCTGTGTTATGTTACACTGAGGTGTCATGTGACTAAGTTGGTGGATACATTAGCTGTGTTGTTACACTGAGGTGTCATGTGACTAAGTTGGTGGATACATTAGCTGTGTTATGTTACACTGAGGTGTCATGTGACTAAGTTTGTGAATACATTAGCTGTGTTATGTTACACTGAGGTGTCATATGACTAAGTTGGTGAATACATTAGCTGTGTTATGTTACACTGAGGTGTCATATGACTAAGTTGGTGAATACATTAGCTGTGTTATGTTACACTGAGGTGTCATATGACTAAGTTGGTGAATACATTAGCTGTGTTATGTTACACTGAGGTGTCATATGACTAAGTTGGTGAATACAGTAGCTGTGTTATGTTACACTGAGGTGTCATATGACTAAGTTGGTGAATACATTAGCTGTGTTATGTTACACTGAGGTGTCATATGACTAAGTTGGTGAATACATTAGCTGTGTTATGTTACACTGAGGTGTCATATGACTAAGTTGGTGAATACATTAGCTGTGTTATGTTACACTGAGGTGTCATATGACTAATTTGGTGAATACATTAGCTGTGTTATGTTACACTGAGGTGTCATATGACTAAGTTGGTGAATACATTAGCTGTGTTATGTTACACTGAGGTGTCATATGACTAAGTTGGTGAATACATTAGCTGTGTTATGTTACACTGAGGTGTCATGTGACTAAGTTTGTGAATACATTAGCTGTGTTATGTTACACTGAGGTGTCATATGACTAAGTTGGTGAATACATTAGCTGTGTTATGTTACACTGAGGTGTCATGTGACTAAGTTTGTGAATACATTAGCTGTGTTATGTTACACTGAGGTGTCATATGACTAAGTTGGTGAATACATTAGCTGTGTTATGTTACACTGAGGTGTCATATGACTAAGTTGGTGAATACAGTAGCTGTGTTATGTTACACTGAGGTGTCATGTGACTAAGTTTGTGAATACATTAGCTGTGTTATGTTACACTGAGGTGTCATGTGACTAAGTTTGTGAATACATTAGCTGTGTTATGTTACACTGAGGCCACGCGGAACGTACTGCATGTTACAAGACTGTGACACACCACGGCAATATCCTTGCTACTGTAAAATCGAAGCTCTCGGAGCCTACATGCCACAGAATGACAGGAGTCGGTGAATGTTGAACTGCGGAGGGTGTCAAAAGTGGAGATCGCGGCCAACTTGGGACACCATCCAGGCATTTGCCTGGAGGAAACGAAGAATAAACGTGAGATAGGGCAGCCGGTTGCCGAGCCGTCTGCGCCCGGGGCCACCTAACATGAAGTAGGAATGCTACTAGCTAGACGGCGACGTTCGTGGGTAAGTAGAACTAGTAGAAATGTATACGAGTACATAGAAACGAAGGGCAAACGGAGAAAGCCAGAACAAAAAGGGGCCGACGGACTGTTGTGCAGGTTGCCTGTGCAGGCTGCCTGTGTTTACATGCAGGAGACCCTAAAATAGCTGCTGCAAGGTGCGGATGTAAACAACACGACGTGACAGGGTAAGGCTCCACGCATTCTGGGCACTAATAAAAACCTGTGAACTGCTGAACCCACTCCATACTAACCCACTGACTGACTGACTGAACTGAATAACATAACACAGAGGTTCAACACCGCTAATACCAAAGCCCACCACTGGACACGATCCTGAGCCAGTTCTATCCACCTACCATCCTCACAACCCATTTCCATAAGATCCATCTTACTAATTAACTAACTCTCTGGCAGCAGAACACAAAGGTTCAACACCGCTAACACAAAAGCCCACCACTGGACACGATCCTGAGCCAGTTCTATCCACCTCCCATCCTCACAACCTATTTCCCTAAGATCCATCTTACTAATTAACTAACTCTCTGGCAGCAGAACACAAAGGTTCAACACCGCTAATATCAAAGCCCACCATTACACACGATCCTGAGCCAGTTCTATCCACCTCCCATCCTCACAACCCATTTCCCTAAGATCCATCTTACTAATTAACTAACTCTCTGGCAGCAGAACACAAAGGTTCAACACCGCTAACACAAAAGCCCACCACTGGACACGATCCTGAGCCAGTTCTATCCACCTCCCATCCTCACAACCCATTTCCATAAGATCCATCTTACTAATTAACTAACTCTCTGGCAGCAGAACACAAAGGTTCAGCACCGCTAACACAAAAGCCCACCATTACACACGATCCTGAGCCAGTTCTATCCACCTCCCATCCTCACAACCTATTTCCTAAGATCCATCTTACTAATTAACTAACTCTCTGGCAGCAGAACACAAAGGTTCAACACCGCTAACACAAAAGCCCACCACTGGACACGATCCTGAGCCAGTTCTATCCACCTCCCATCCTCACAACCCATTTCCATAAGATCCATCTTACTAATTAACTAACTCTCTGGCAGCAGAACACAAAGGTTCAACACCGCTAACACAAAAGCCCACCACTGGACACGATCCTGAGCCAGTTCTATCCACCTCCCATCCTCGCAACCCATTTCCCTAAGATCCATCTTACTAATTAACTAACTCTCTGGCAGCAGAACACAAAGGTTCAACACCGCTAATACCAAAGCCCACCATTACACACGATCCTGAGCCAGTTCTATCCACCTCCCATCCTCACAACCTATTTCCCTAAGATCCATCTTACTAATTAACTAACTCTCTGGCAGCAGAACACAAAGGTTCAACACCGCTAATACCAAAGCCCACCACTGGACACGATCCTGAGCCAGTTCAGTCCGGTTGCCTTCCCCAAGAACCCATCTGCATCTGACTTACGTCTGCAGTACATCCTTCCAACCATCTTCTCAGTAAATGTTTACTGACGCACCCTGTACTCACGTCATATGTAAGACATCTCAGTTCCCACGATCTTTAACCTCCAACTAAGCTATACCATATCCATAATTACGGCCCAGTAAAATGGAACAACCTACAGTTCGAGATCGAGAGTCTCGATATGCGATTGTTTGCTGGCGGAAACAAGCAGTGCTGTGGGTGGTCGACCATCGAAACAAGCAACACAACAATAGACGGACGTTACTAAAACACATTATCCGGCAGACAGGAACACGGAACCGGCCCGACCAATGGTCTCAGGGCACAAATCATCACGTTTCGGTCCGCAACTGACGCTGCATCAACTGCAGGCGTTCTGAAGCTTCCGACGTTTGCAGTGTTGACACTGTGACACCGCGTCGTTGGGCCAGTAGGCTACTGCAAAGTTTCGATAGATCGCAGTGCCTTCATCTTCAGGGTGTAGCAGTCCCAGTCTTGGACTGCTACTCACACAACACCACGACCCCACATCCCAGAACACCTGAATCTTCAACAACACCTGAATCTTCAGCAACACCTGAATCTTCAGCAACACCCAGGCGATGAACATGAACTCAAGTCACAAATTACACGCCAACAAAATGCACTATATTTTCACTTTTTATCCTTTAACCCCTACATATGTTTCAACCCTTACAAGGCCATCTTCAGGGGGCTCGTAATCTACATTTACTTTACATCCACTGTTTATGTCTGCTATTATGTTATAAGCCGATCCCAGTGGCCGTGCGGTCTAAGACGTGGGTCTACGACCGCTCGCTTACTGGGATTGCGGGTTCGAATTCCGCCGGAGGCATGGATGTCTGTCTGTTGTGAGTGTTGTGTGTTGTCAGGTAGAGGTCTCTGCGACGGGCTGATCACTCGTCCAGAGGAGTCCTACCGAGTGTGGTGTGTCTGAGTGTGATCGTGAAGCCTCGAAAAATGAGGCGGCCTAGGCCCCCAAGGGGCTGTCGAGCCATTGAAAAAAAATTGTTATAAATAACTGTAATATATAAATGATAATATAACGTGACTATATGTGATATATATAACACAATAGCAGACATAAACAGTGGATGTAAAGTAAATGTACACTACGAGCCCCCTGAAGATGACCCTGTAAAGGTTGAAACATGTGTAGGGGTTGAAGAATAAAAAGTGAAAATATAGTGCATTTGTTGGTGTGTTAATTTGTGACTTGTTAAAACTGCACGGTGAAGATAATATACATGAAGTCTAGTATACATGCATGTCTGCCTTTACCCGTTACCTGCTGTCTTTAAGCCGCTGTGTGCAGCACGAGCCACAAAGCACGTCAGGGTCCTCACGGCAAACTGAACTAGCTCACCGAGCACTGCCCGCTTTGGCCAAATTTCTGCGTATTAATTGATCAGAAGGTGTCGACTGTCGCTAATTTCGTAAGTCAAAGTCGGTGCCGATATTACGAAGGACGTCTGTCAATGAACTTGCCAACAGTCCGATATTTACGAAGGACGTCTGTCAATGAACTTGCCAACAGTCCGATATTTACGAAGGACGTCTGTCAATGAACTGCCAACAGTCCGATATTTACGAAGGACGTCTGTCAATGAACTTGCCAACAGTCCGATATTTACGAAGGACGTGTCAATGAACGTGCCAACAGTCCGATATTACGAAGGACGTCTGTCAATGAACGTGCCAACAGTCCGATATTTACGAAGGACGTGTCAATGAACGTGCCAACAGTCCGATATTACGAAGGACGTCTGTCAATGAACGTGCCAACAGTCCGATATTTACGAAGGACGTGTCAATGAACGTGCCAACAGTCCGATATTTACGAAGGACGTGTCAATGAACGTGCCAACAGTCCGATATTTACGAAGGACGTGTCAATGAACGTGCCAACAGTCCGATATTACGAAGGACGTCTGTCAATGAACGTGCCAACAGTCCGATATTTACGAAGGACGTGTCAATGAACGTGCCAACAGTCCGATATTTACGAAGGACGTGTCAATGAACGTGCCAACAGTCCGATATTTACGAAGGACGTGTCAATGAACGTGCCAACAGTCCGATATTACGAAGGACGTCTGTCAATGAACGTGCCAACAGTCCGATATTTACGAAGGACGTGTCAATGAACGTGCCAACAGTCCGATATTACGAAGGACGTCTGTCAATGAACGTGCCAACAGTCCGATATTTACGAAGGACGTGTCAATGAACGTGCCAACAGTCCGATATTTACGAAGGACGTGTCAATGAACGTGCCAACAGTCCGATATTTACGAAGGACGTGTCAATGAACGTGCCAACAGTCCGATATTACGAAGGACGTCTGTCAATGAACGTGCCAACAGTCCGATATTTACGAAGGACGTGTCAATGAACGTGCCAACAGTCCGATATTTACGAAGGACGTGTCAATGAACGTGCCAACAGTCCGATATTTACGAAGGACGTGTCAATGAACGTGCCAACAGTCCGATATTTACGAAGGACGTGTCAATGAACGTGCCAACAGTCCGATATTTACGAAGGACGTGTCAATGAACGTGCCAACAGTCCGATATTACGAAGGACGTCTGTCAATGAACGTGCCAACAGTCCGATATTTACGAAGGACGTCTGTCAATGAACGTGCCAACAGTCCGATATTTACGAAGGACGTGTCAATGAACGTGCCAACAGTCCGATATTTACGAAGGACGTGTCAATGATCTGCCAACAGTCCGATATTTACGAAGAACGTCTGTCAATGAACGTGCCAACAGTCCGATATTTACGAAGGACGTCTGTCAATGAACGTGCCAACTGTCCGGCCATCTGACCGTCGTAACCGTCTGCTTCAATACCAACACCAAGCGGCGTCCATGTTACCGTGCGTCACGTTTGGCGTAACTATCGTGAGCTGCAACGTGCTGCATCACTTCTTGTTCTGCACACGAATCACGTTTAAGAACTACAACATCTGACGAACTATCAACTTCTTGAAGACGCTCTTCAAGACTGCATGACTATCGTGAGCTGACTATCGTGAGCTGACTATCGTGAGCTGCACACTAGCATCGTGAGCTGCACTATCGTGAGCTGCACTATCGTGAGCTGCACTATCGTGAGCTGCACTATCGTGAGCTGCACTATCGTGAGCTGGACTATCGTGAGCTGGACTATCGTGAGCTGCACTATCGTGAGCTGCACTATCGTGAGCTGACTATCGTGAGCTGTACTATCGTGAGCTGACTATCGTGAGCTGACTATCGTGAGCTGACTATCGTGAGCTGACTATCGTGAGCTGCACTATCGTGAGCTGCACTATCGTGAGCTGAACTATCGTGAGCTGGACTATCGTGAGCTGGACTATCGTGAGCTGACTATCGTGAGCTGACTATCGTGAGCTGACTATCGTGAGCTGCACTATCGTGAGCTGCACTATCGTGAGCTGCACTATCGTGAGCTGCACTATCGTGAGCTGCACTATCGTGAGCTGCACTATCGTGAGCTGCACTATCGTGAGCTGACTATCGTGAGCTGACTATCGTGAGCTGTACTATCGTGAGCTGTACTATCGTGAGCTGACTATCGTGAGCTGGACTATCGTGAGCTGGACTATCGTGAGCTGGACTATCGTGAGCTGCACTATCGTGAGCTGCACTATCGTGAGCTGGACTATCGTGAGCTGGACTATCGTGAGCTGACTATCGTGAGCTCTACTATCGTGAGCTCTACTATCGTGAGCTCTACTATCGTGAGCTTACTATCGTGAGCTGTACTATCGTAGCTCTACTATCGTGAGCTGCACTATCGTGAGCTGTACTATCGTGAGCTGCACTATCGTGAGCTGTACTATCGTGAGCTGTACTATCGTGAGCTCTACTATCGTGAGCTGTACTATCGTGAGCTGTACTATCGTGGGCTGTACTATCGCCATCTATCGCAGTCTGCTAGACACGACTATGGTGGATTCTGAAAATAACAAGTGTTAGTTACGATTTTTTTTGGAATATCAGGTCAAATTTTATAATTGTGAAAGCAGCACCCCCCCCCCCCCCAGTTTATTCTCTGCGTCACATGACTCGTCCTGTATTTTTTGTGGCCGACCACACGCAACCCTGAACTCTCTGCCTGTGTCCATTTGCAAGTTACCCCAGGCGACCCAGCAAACAAAGAAACTACAAGGACCCCCCACGGGCACTGGACGTCAGATTTGCCCTACAGCTCTCTCCAAAAACGTACTTCTGTCACAAACACAAACATGACGTCTAAACTAAATTGCAGTTGTTTGGCTCAGTTTCGTAACAGAATACGACGCTCTAGAGACGCCAATTCTCGAGTCTCCACACTTAACTCGTATTTTTTTAATTTCCGTTACACTTCCAGTTACCATCCACTTGCACTTCTGAGGCATTTTAAAATGACGTACATAAAACTGTCATACCTCGGATGTCAGTGGGCCCCGCTGACACACAGAGAGACACTCTCCACTGCAAGATCAGCAGGCCTATGTCAGGACGTAACACAATGTTTATGGTGTGTCAGCTGACATCAAATTCTGTTGCTGCTTAGTAAGAGTCCTTCGGCTTACCATGTCAGCAAGACAGCCATCAACCTCACGGGCACATTTGACTGCTGCCTGTCAGCAAGCAACTAGGCACTTACCTCAGTCATTCGAGGCAGCAGAGTCCTTCAGAAGCCAACAGTTGCTTAGCTAGTCAAGAAATCCCCCACCCCTGCTGTTAGCCGCATTAATCCAGTCCGCGCTCCATTTCAATACCACCCACTTCAATATTATCATACCATTTCAATACCACCCACTTCAATATTATCATACCATTTCAATACCACCCACTTCAATATTATCATACCATTTCAATACCACCCACTTCAATATTATCATACCATTTCAATACCACCCACTTAAATATTATCATACCATTTCAATACCACCCACTTTAATATTATCATACCATTTCAATACCACCCACTTCAATATTATCATACCATTTCAATACCACCCACTTCAATATATCATACCATTTCAATACCACCCACTTCAATATTATCATACCATTTCAATACCACCCACTTCAATATTATCATACCATTTCAATACCATCCGCTTCAATATTATCATACCATTTCAATAGCACGCACTTCAATATTATCATACCATTTCAATACCACCCACTTCAATATTATCTACCATTTCAATACCACCCACTTCAATATTATCATACCATTTCAATACCACCCACTTCAATATTATCATACCATTTCAATACCATCCACTTCAATATTATCATACCATTTCAATAGCACGCACTTCAATATTATCATACCATTTCAATACCACCCACTTCAATATTATCTACCATTTCAATACCACCCACTTCAATATTATCATACCATTTACAACTAGCTTTCTCAAGCGGTATTTCCCCTTCATGTTTTCCACATACATTTTGTAGTCTGTATTTAAATATTTATGATTTACTTGGCTGTCCGGATAGCTCAGTTGGTATAGTGCCTACGCTACGGGCTGGACGGTCCGTGTTTCGATTCCCAGCAGCGTCAAAGCTTCCAAACCTATGCTGGGGCCCACCGGAGCTCCTTCCCTGGTGGTTAGAGCTGCGGAGGTGTCAAGTTCACGGCTCGAATGGAGCTGTACCTCTACGCCCCCTACATGCCTTCAAGGCGTGCACCGGCAGAGCTTTACAATTTTTATGGCATATTTAACGACGCTGTCAGTAACTCAGAACAGCAGGAATACCGGAAATGACGCGGAAGGGAAGCGGCCGTGGCCTATTTGAGGCAGCGTCTCGGCGTGATGTTGCTCTGCGAAGGCAGATCTGAACCAGGGAGCTTCCGACAAGTATTAGTCAGAAGCGCTAAGCATGCGACAGCGACATTCGTTGCAAATTTTGTTTCCATTTCTTACCAGCCCTATGCGTGCTACATGTCGCACCCACGGAAAAGTGAAGAGTTCGTCATACCGGCTTATTAATCCCAAGCGGTACGCCCTATTGATTGGCTCCATATCGCATAGCAACGTGTTAAGACGGCCTGCACGGCGCAGGAACAGGAAACAGTGACAATGGCTGAGAACAAACAGCGATTATTTCACTGTACAACATTAACTGACTGGTTTGTATAACTGAGACGGAGTGTGTTTACTGCGCGGTACGGACTGTATTTATGTGTTTTGTGTGGATCTCAGAACAAACAGCGATTATTTCACTGTACAGCATTAACTGACTGGTTTGTATAACTGAGACGGAGTGTGTTTACTGCGCGGTACGAACTGTATTTATGTGTTTTGTGTGGATCTCAGAACAAACAGCGATTATTTCACTGTACAGCATTAACTGACTGGTTTGTATAACTGAGACGGAGTGTGTTTACTGCGCGGTACGAACTGTATTTATGTGTTTTGTGTGATCTCAGAACAAACAGCGATTATTTCACTGTACAGCATTAACTGACTGGTTTGTATAACTGAGACGGAGTGTGTTTACTGCGCGGTACGGACTGTATTTATGTGTTTTGTGTGGATCTCAGAACAAACAGCGATTATTTCACTGTACAGCATTAACTGACTGGTTTGTATAACTGAGACGGAGTGTGTTTACTGCGCGGTACGGACTGTATTTATGTGTTTTGTGTGGATCTCAGAACAAACAGCGATTATTTCACTGTACAGCATTAACTGACTGGTTTGTATAACTGAGACGGAGTGTGTTTACTGCGCGGTACGAACTGTATTTATGTGTTTTGTGTGGATCTCAGAACAAACAGCGATTATTTCACTGTACAACATTAACTGACTGGTTTGTATAACTGAGACGGAGTGTGTTTACTGCGCGGTACGAGCTGAGTGTTTATATATAATTCAAGTTAATCTTAGTGTTTAAAGGGATAAACGCCACAGTCGATACAACTGCAATGACATATAAGGCACATGACCAGAGTTGGGATATGACGCCGTGTAGCTAGACCGCTTTCAAAGGAACCTGTAACCTGGCGTCTTCAGGGTAGAACACGATCCTAGCAACGGTGCTGCAATCGATCGTCGTGTCTCCCCTCCGTCCCAGCTCGGTGCTTGTTTCGGTTGTCCTCGACAAGAGCATGCAGCTGTCGCCTCCCACCTCGCAAGTTCGCGCGTCCGCCATGTTGTTACTGCTTACCGCTGGGCGTTGACAAGTAAGATGTTGGAGTGTCCGCCAGTGGCATACTGTTCACATCGTAGGACACGTTCTACAGTTGAAATGGGTGACTGACACAGTGTGGTGACGTCATAAGGTACACAGGCGTCCTCCGCTTATTCGACAGGTTAGGGACCAGAGCACTGTCGAAAACCGGAAATCGCCGAAATGCGGAACCCAGTCTTTTTTTAGCTTGCAAATGCATTTTGGCAGCCGAAAAACGTAAATAACGCACTATATATATATATATCACTTCTATACACAGACTGACGAAAAGATGGCACTAAGTTGACTGAGAGAAAAGCAGCCTGTGGAAGGTCGTGGAAACGTGGCGAAACAGGTCGAAAGAGCGGACCACGCGTCGAATGTATGGGTTCTGGTTATAATTGAAAAGGGTCGAAAGAGCGGATCGTCGAAAAGCGGGGGACGCCTGTATCAAGGTTCTGTCGCCTGAAGGAAAGAGATGAGTTGGAAAACCTAGGCGTAGATGGGCGATAATATTAAAATGGATGTTAATGAAATAGGGTCAGAAGACGTGGGCTGGATTCGTCTGGCTTAAGATACGGACAACTGCCGGGCTGTTGTGAACACGGTGATGAACCTTCGTGTCCCGTAAAATGCCAGGACTGCCTGCCTAGCTTCTCGAGAAGGACTGCTGCATGCAGTTAATTGCAGTTGTGCCGTCATTATCAGTGTACACGATGTTTGACACCCCTTTGCAGTGTCAAAACAGAACGACACGTAACCATGGAAACCAACAAAAGCAACACGGACTGATTGTGCCTAAAAGCTGTCTGCTTTATCGCTAAGTGGCCTGTCGGTCAGACCGCTCGAGAGCTGCTGTGTTCAGACGAACAGCACAGTGGCAGCAAAGTGACAGCACATTTCGAAAACACAACAAAATCAATACGGCAGTGAACAGGGCAAGTCGCAAAGTTCTGAGCGCTCTCAGAGTCGACTTCGAACACACACTAAAGCTCAACTGCAATCCACGCTTCCCTAATTAGCCGCAGATGGAAACTGAGTCGCCAAGATTCACGCCACAGCCGCTGTGACCCCACCAGGTTGCCACTGGATAGGAGGCTAAAAGGACTACAGAACCGTCGTGGTAAAGGTAAAGCAATCCCATTACAGGCCTGGACAGGCCCTTAGGGTTCCAGGAGGTTGAGGCTCCCAGATTTCTAGACAATCGGCACATGAAGGTGGTAAGGTTGTGAGCCGTACGCACCGTCCGCCTTTACCCCCCAGGAAATACTCCTGGTACTCATTTCTGTTAGAGGCTGAGTCGACCCCAGGGCCATAGTGCGACCGGAAGGATTATGTCAATGAAAAATTCCAATGACGCCATCGGGAATCGAATCCGCGACGTTCCGGCTTGTAGCGCAGTGCGTCAACCAAACTGCGCCACCGCGTGGACACCGGGAATACACAAAAAACTGTCTCCACCGGGAGCTTAAATCTAGTCGCCCACAGCGTAGTCACTACACTTACTGAGCTAGCCGGCATGCAAGGAAGATCAAAGCAGAATGAAAAAATACAGAAACAAGGAACTCAGTGATCTCCAGACTTTTGTGGCATTGTCAGAAGGACACACACACACACAGCCACTGACTTACAGTGACGAGTGTTACCGTCGTAGCAATATAGCGTGTCATGTCATGTGTCATGTGTCACGTGATGTGTCATGTGTCATCTACACAGCGGACAGCAAGTGCCTTCAGGCGGCTACTGAATGCTACGTGGCTTATCTGACGTACCTGCAGTTAGACCTAGAGCTGGGAAGGAGACGGTGATGGCCTACACTGACGTGTACTGGGGAAAAGGTAAAGGTCACCTTATAACAGGCCATGAAGGCCCAGAGGGGGAGTAGAGGTATAGCTCTACTCTTTCCTTAACCTCGGCGCTAGATGGGGGTGAGTGGTCAACTCCACGCCCCGGCCGCTTTACCCCAGTAATGACCCGGTACCCATTGTACAGGAGGCTGGGTGGGCCCCAGGGTCGATCTGGACGGGTGCTGAAAGTTGATGGGGAAACCTGAAGGAAATGTACCGCTTGCAAGATAATATTGATGGATCTTAATGTGGGACAGCGTGGACTGGATTCGTCTGGCTCGGGATAGGGACAAGTGGCGGGCTGTTGTGAATGCGGTAATGAACATTCGGGTTCCGTAAAATGCGGTGAACTTGTGGGCTAGATCAGGAACTACTAGCTTCTCAAGAAGGACTCTGCTCCATGGAATTACTTTAATATCCTTATATTTGGAGGATCTGAGCAAAACCACGATAAAGTCAGAACAGCCGGTCTGCGGGTCGACAGAAGCGGGACCGTACAAATCGCTGCGCTACCCCATTTATTGACTTGGCTATTTAACGACGCTCTTTCAAGTTTTATTAGCATTAAACGTGCTGGAGGTAGCGCGACGTGAAACAGAGCTGTCACTGGGCGCTCCACGACCTTGGTAACCACGACTTGGTAACCACGACCTTGTGACCACGATCTTGGTAACCACGATCTTGGTGACCAGCTCTTGGTAACCACGACCTTGGTGACCACGATCTTGGTGACCACGATCTTGGTAACCAACTGGTGACCACGATCTTGGTAACCACGACCTTGGACCAGATCTGGTACCACCCCTGGACAGATCTTGGTAACCACGATCTTGGTGACCACGCTGGGAACCACGACTTGGTGACCACGATCTTGGTGACCACGATCTTGGTAACCACGACCTTGGTGACCACGATCTTGGTAACCACGACCTTGGTGACCACGATCTTGGTAACACGACCTTGGTGACCACGATCTTGGTAACACGATCTTGGTACCACGATCTTGGTAACTCGATCTGAAACCACGATCTTGGTACCACGACGTTGGTGACCACGACCTTGGTGACCACGATCTTGGTACCACGACCTTGGTGACCACGACTTTGTGACCACGATCTTGGTAACCACGATCTTGGTGACCACGATCTTGGTGACCACGATCTTGGTACCACGACCTTGGTGACCACGACCTTGGTGACCACGATCTTGGTGACCACGATCTTGGTAACCACGACTTGGTGACCACGACCTTGTGACACGATCTGGTAACCACGACCTTGGTGACCACGACCTTGTGACCACGATCTTGGTAACCACGATCTTGGTAACCACGATCTTGGTGACCACGATCTTGGTAACCACGACCTTGGTGACCACGACTTGGTAACCACGACCTTGGTGACCACGATCTTGGTAACCACGACCTTGGTGCACATCTTGTAACCACGACCTTGGTGACACGATCTTATCGCGGGACTGCAGCCTGATACGAAAGTTAGTGTCTTATTTTAGGAAAGCTTACAGATAATTCAGACAAGAAAATCAAGAAATTAAATGGGTAGGACGAGTAGCACGCATAGTTAGATGAAAGGAAAGACTGTATTCATTCACTGCCTGTCTTGTGAGTCTGCATTACCCTGTACAGGCACAGGCCTTGCAACGGGCCGATCCCCAATCCAAGGAGTTTTACGAAGCAACGAGAGTGCCTTCTAACTCAAAAGAGGCCAAATGTCTTTAACGGTACAGCAAGTAGTAGTGTAAATCATAAAGCCTGTGACACTACAACCCCCCCCCTCCAAAGTTACGGACGCTTTACGGCACTGATCATCCCCTCATAGTCGCAAACACCGTAAGCCCATCAAACAAGCCACTCTGGGTTCCAGCCCCAGAAAACTATCCAACCAAATTTCACTCCCTTCAAAAAAATGACATATTTCCGTCTGCAGCAGAAGTCCTTAGTATGTCCACGTCAAGGCCCTTGGCACAGACGGGAAATCCGTTAGCGTAAGCACAACCCTCAAAGTTGTAATGTTTCTGTATCACAAGCCCAGCGAGCGTTCAGTAAGTAGTAATGGCTGAAGCTCTTTGGTTGGCTCGATACGAGGTCCACACAGCAGTGCCAGTTTCGTAATAGTGAGCCATCCTCCGAAACGTCTATATTCACGATAGGCAGCTTCTGGAAGCTGTCAATGCACCAGCTGAACTCGCGATAACAAAAACCCTGCACAGACTCACAACACGTGGTGGCCCCCAGCGACCTGACTTACACACTTCGTTGTGGGTCTCTACAAGGACGAGGGCCCTACGAAATCCAAACTTATTCGATTCCTACGTCACAGAAAACACACCGCGTCATTACAAAAAAAAACAGTTATTGCTGTCCAGAGAGTCACTTGCTGTTTGAGATCTGCTCTCTTTGGGATATTATGCGGCGTCGTGTGGTAACTGTTTACCGACGTTTCGGGACAAACGTCCCGAAACGTCGTAATACGCCGCGCAATATCCAAGAAAGCGCAGATCTCATTAATATCGCGGCGGAAGCCTGCAATCAGTTGCTGTTTTTGTGGGAAACCATAAAGTAACAAGTGAACACACTGTATGGGCAAAATGGAGTTACCACAGGGCTTTGGAGGTTTAACGACGCTGTCTCAATTACACTGGATACAAAATATTGGTGATACTGGACAGGATACCACGCATCAATGTTGGGTGGTATTTCGCAAGATACTGTGTAGACTGACACCACCCTGAAGATGGGAGCAGTATGTTGCTCCGAAACGGTAATATCACCTATAGAGTATGTTTTATTTATTTATGTATTTATTTACATCTTGTTTAATAGCGCTGTCGTAGATCACACTAAACAGCGTCGAATAGCGGGGCCAGTACTAATAGAATCGATATGACAGCAAACGGTAGTGTAATTTGCGGTAATCTATATACCGGCATTTGCTGGCAGGACTGAAGACAACCAGGCAAAACCCCGTCCGTTATTTGAACCCCGCACCTCCCGCATTTACGCTCGGATCCATCTCGTTCCCGCTACAAAACGCAAAACCCAGAAACGGACCGTAAGGAAGTCCATCGCAGTGACCTCACATTATACATGAGGCCAAGGGTGGAAGTAAGGCGTGGGGTGGACCTAAAAAATCAGAGCACGGGCGGGGGATGAAGACCGTAAGAAACATAAGGAAGACAGACAAGGGTGGAGTAAAATCGGAGACAAAAAAAGTTGCAGCAGAATGAAGCGTTTCTGTACCTGTGGCTGCTGATCTGAATTAAGAGTGCCTGGAGAAACAGCACACAAAAGTTACCCTATATGTGTCTGAATTAGCTGCTTACTGACAGCGTGCGGTAATTAAAAAGGCAGGCTAAACCGTCTGAAGACTGACTGTATAAATACACGGTTTGTACGAGTATGAAGACAGTTCGTACCGCGCAGCAAACACACTCGTCTCAGTTATACAAACCAGTCAGTTAATGCTGTACAGTGATATAATCGCTGTTATTCTGAGATCCACAAAGAACACATAAATAACAGTCCGTACCGCGCAGTAAACACACTCAATCTCAGTTATACAAACCAGTCAGTTAAGTTTTTACAAAGAAATAATCGCTGTTTGTTGTCAGAACCACACAAAACACATAAATACAGACCGTACCGCGCAGTAAACAAGTTCCGTCTCAGTTATACAAACCAGTCAGTTAATGTTGTACAGTGAAATAATCGCTGTTTGTTCTGAGATCCACACAAAACACATAAATACAGTCCGTACCGCGCAGTAAACACACTCCGTCTCAGTTAAACAAACCAGTCAGTTAATGTTTACAGTGAAATAATCGCTGTTTGTTCTGAGATCCACACAAAAACACATAAATACAGTCCGTACCGCGCAGTAAACACACTCCGTCTCAGTTATACAAACCAGTCAGTTAATGTTGTACAGTGAAATAATCGCTGTTTGTTCTGAGATCCACACAAAACACATAAATACAGTCCGTACCGCGCAGTAAACACACTCCGTCTCAGTTATACAAACCAGTCAGTTAATGTTGTACAGTGAAATAATCGCTGTTTGTTCTGAGATCCACACAAAACACATAAATACAGTCCGTACCGCGCAGTAAACACACTCCGTCTCAGTTATACAAACCAGTCAGTTAATGTTGTACAGTGAAATAATCGCTGTTTGTTCTGAGATCCACACAAAACACATAAATACAGTCCGTACCGCGCAGTAAACACACTCCGTCTCAGTTATACAAACCAGTCAGTTAATGTTGTACAGTGAAATAATCGCTGTTTGTTCTGAGATCCACACAAAACACATAAATACAGTCCGTACCGCGCAGTAAACACACTCCGTCTCAGTTATACAAACCAGTCAGTTAATGTTGTACAGTGAAATAATCGCTGTTTGTTCTGAGATCCACACAAAACACATAAATACAGTCCGTACCGCGCAGTAAACACACTCCGTCTCAGTTATACAAACCAGTCAGTTAATGTTGTACAGTGAAATAATCGCTGTTTGTTCTGAGATCCACACAAAACACATAAATACAGTCCGTACCGCGCAGTAAACACACTCCGTCTCAGTTATACAAACCAGTCAGTTAATGCTGTACAGTGATATAATCGCTGTTTGTTCTGAGATCCACACAAAACACTTAAATACAGTCCGTACCGCGCAGTAAACACACTCCGTCTCAGTTATACAAACCAGTCAGTTAATGTTGTACAGTGAAATAATGCTGTTTGTTCTGAGATCCACACAAAACACATAAATACAGTCCGTACCGCGCAGTAAACACACTCCGTCTCAGTTATACAAACCAGTCAGTTAATGTTGTACAGTGAAATAATCGCTGTTTGTTCTGAGATCCACACAAAACACATAAATACAGTCCGTACCGCGCAGTAAACACACTCCGTCTCAGTTATACAAACCAGTCAGTTAATGTTGTACAGTGAAATAATCGCTGTTTGTTCTGAGATCCACACAAAACACATAAATACAGTCCGTACCGCGCAGTAAACACACTCCGTCTCAGTTATACAAACCAGTCAGTTAATGCTGTACAGTGATATAATCGCTGTTTGTTCTGAGATCCACACAAAACACATAAATACAGTCCGTACCGCGCAGTAAACACACTCCGTCTCAGTTATACAAACCAGTCAGTTAATGCTGTACAGTGAAATAATCGCTGTTTGTTCTGAGATCCACACAAAACACATAAATACAGTCCGTACCGCGCAGTAAACACACTCCGTCTCAGTTATACAAACCAGTCAGTTAATGCTGTACAGTGAAATAATCGCTGTTTGTTCTGAGATCCACACAAAACACATAAATACACTGTGTGGGCAGAACGTAGCATTTTTTAATGTTAAACTTAGTGGTACATATAGTTACCGTACAGAATCCCCGAGGAGAACTAACTCCACGGAAGAGTCCTTTTGAAAACCCAATCGTCGCCGGGCAGTCAATAAATTTAGAGCGTTCTACGGACGCCGAACGTTCATGACCATGTGCCTGCACAAGACCGAACAACAAAGTGCGGATAACATTAATGTGCATCGTGATGGCTGTAACTGCATCAGGATCGTATCCACTGGCACGCTTCGTTATCAGCGGTATTGAAACTTAAGGCTGTGTGGAGACGGAACATTTTGAAGATACCATACCACACTAACCTAAGCTACTGTTGTCGACTCACGAGAACGACTCTGACCTTGGGAAGGGCCCCTTATCTCCGGGATAACCTTGTGGAGCAAACATACAGCTGCTGTCAATATATGTCTATCACTGCGCCTGTCACGGTCCACTGGTCACCAGGCGTTAGGTGTTCAGTTTGTAACAAACCTGAAGTCAAATTTCTACACAGCTCTAATCACACAGAACATACACAGGAAAAAACAGCGTTAACTCAACATGCACAAGACACAACTGCACTTCAATCCACTGTAATTGTTACTGAACTACATCGGTTACTGGTCATAACAGTATAACGGACCGACTTCCCCTTTTGCCCCCATTGCCAAAGTCAGGGTCGTTCTGAGCGGGTAAACTATACAAGTCGTAACGAGCAACGTAAGACGCACTGCGTCACAGTACTGACGCGCTACACACTGGGCACACGATGTGCGTGGAGGTTACGACCGTCCGCTTGTGACGTCGTACCAAAGTTAGACCGTCCGCTTGTGACGTCGTACCAAAGTCCAAGCGCCGGGCCTATTGTTTTTTAAACAACTCTATGTTGGAAAATTCTAGTAAAGTCGTCGGGTAATTCAGATTTTCGGTCACACTGATGTTAAGGAGTCCAAATTACGACGCTGAGAGCATTGTCGTTAAAGCGAGTCGTTCCAAACTACTTGATCGTCCTATTATGAAAATCAGCATGACAGAACGCAGCTTACGCAAGATCACAAACAGATTTATTTTTCAGCACAGCTCATAAAACTTCCACCAATTTTGTCGACATTCAACATTGGATACATTTTATTCATTTAAATTCCATAAATCCAATTTTTTTGGTAAACGCAATACTGCAGTCAATGCCGTTCGGAGTTCTGCGGTACTGCCTTTTGTTGCTGTTGATGATGCCCGATTTTAACTAAACTTGGAATGTACTGACGAAGTTTAATGAAACCCTCCAAAATCAAATTTACTAAAAACCCGTTCAACGGTTCTGAAGTTGTTACATGCCATCTGCGCTCTTCTGGGGTATTACGCAGCATCGAATGGTAAACCTTTACCGACGTTTCGGGTTAACGCATCGGTCCCATCTTTTTATCTTCTTGGACTTCTTGACCCTTGATGGGACCGATACGTTGTCCCGAAACGTCGGTAAAGGATTACCACTCGACGCCACGTAATACCCCAGAACAGCGCAGATCTCGTCACATCGCGGACTGGCAGACAGGCATGACGAAGCCAGGGCACATTTTCGCAGCGTTCTGTTGCTAAACGCGCTTTGAGGCCGACACACTGCGATTTGTGTGCAGCTGTCGCAGTCAGCCGGTAATGAAGGCGACTGACATTTCTGAACGTAATTAGTCGTCACTGCGTGTCTGAATGACCTGCAGCGACGTGCCCGGAATTACGTTCTATATTTTGTGTGATTTGGGATAAACAAAAGAGAGGAACAATGCGCCAGTCAAATGGATTTCCGGGAAACCTCGCTGAATGCATGCAGATAGCATCAAGTTAAGGGGTGGAAATGAAATGAAAATGATGAGGGCAGTCAGTGGCGGCCAGTAGAGCAGTAATGCATGCAGATACATCAAGTTAAGGGGTGGAAATGAAATAAAATGATGAGGGCAGTCAGTGGCGGCCAGTAGAGCAGTAATGCATGCAGATAGCATCAAGTTAAGGGGTGGAAATGAAATGAAAATGATGAGGGCAGTCAGTGGCGGCCAGTAGAGCAGTAATGCATGCAGATACATCAAGTTAAGGGGTGGAAATGAAATAAAAATGATGAGGGCAGTCAGTGGCGGCCAGTAGAGCAGTAATGCATGCAGATAACATCAAGTTAAGGGGTGGAAATGAAATGAAAATGATGAGGGCAGTCAGTGGCGGCCAGTAGAGCAGTAATGCATGCAGATAGCATCAAGTTAAGGGGTGGAAATGAAATGAAAATGATGAGGGCAGTCAGTGGCGGCCAGTAGAGCAGTAATGCATGCAGATAGCATCAAGTTAAGGGGTGGAAATGAAATAAAATGATGAGGGCAGTCAGTGGCGGCCAGTAGAGCAGTAATGCATGCAGATAGCATCAAGTTAAGGGTGGAAATGAAATGAAAATGATGAGGGCAGTCAGTGGCGGCCAGTAGAGCAGTAATGCATGCAGATAGCATCAAGTTAAGGGGTGGAAATGAAATGAAAATGATGAGGCAGTCAGTGGCGGCCAGTAGAGCAGTAATGCATGCAGATAGCATCAAGTTAAGGGGTGAAATGAAATGAAAATGATGAGGGCAGTCAGTGGCGGCCAGTAGAGCAGTAATGCATGCAGATAGCATCAAGTTAAGGGGTGGAAATGAAATGAAAATGATGAGGGCAGTCAGTGGCGGCCAGTAGAGCAGTAATGCATGCAGATAGCATCAAGTTAAGGGGTGGAAATGAAATGAAAATGATGAGGGCAGTCAGTGGCGGCCAGTAGAGCAGTAATGCATGCAGATAGCATCAAGTTAAGGGGTGGAAATGAAATGAAAATGATGAGGGCAGTCAGTGGCGGCCAGTAGAGCAGTAATGCATGCAGATAGCATCAAGTTAAGGGGTGGAAATGAAATGAAAATGATGAGGGCAGTCAGTGGCGGCCAGTAGAGCAGTAATGCATGCAGATAGCATCAAGTTAAGGGGTGGAAATGAAATGAAAATGATGAGGGCAGTCAGTGGCGGCCAGTAGAGCAGTAATGCATGCAGATACATCAAGTTAAGGGTGAAAATGAAATGAAATGAGAGGGCGAGTCAGTGGCGCAGTAGAGCAGTAATGCATGCATGAAGCATCAAGTTAAGGGGGTAAAAGAAAATGAAAATGATAGAGGCAGTCAGTGGCGCCAGTAGAGCAGTAATGCATGCAGATAGCATCAAATTAAGGGTGGAAATGAAATGAAAATGATGAGGCAGTCAGTGGCGGCCAGTAAGCAGTAATGCATTGCAGATAGCATCAAGTTAAGGGGTGGAAATTGAAATGAAAATGATGAGGGCAGTCAGTGGCGGCCCGTAGCAGTAATGCATGCAGATAGCATCAAGTTAAGGGTGGAAATGAATGAAATGATGAGGGCAGTCAGTGCGGCCAGTAGAGCAGTAATGCATTGCAGATAGCATCAGTTAAGGTGGAAATGAAATGAAAATGATGAGGGCAGTCAGTGGCGGCCAGTAGAGCATAATGCATGCAGATAGCATCAAGTTAAGGGGGAAATGAAATGAAAATGATGAGGGCAGTCATGGCGGCCAGTAGAGCAGTAATGCATGCAGATAGCATCAGTTAAGGGGTGGAAATGAATGAAAATGATGAGGGCAGTCAGTGGCGCCAGTAGGAGCATAATGCATGCAGATAGCATCAAGTTAAGGGGTGGAAATGAAATGAAAATGATTAGGCATTCAGTGGCGCCGTAGAGCATAATGCATGCATAGCATCAATTAAGGGTGAAATAAATGAAAATGAGAGGAGCTCAGTGCGGCCAGTAGCAGTACATGCAGCACAGTAAGGTAAATGAAATAACATGATGAGGCAGTCGTGGGCCAGTAGCAGTAGCCAGAACAAATGTGGATAAACTGATGGGCGTCTGGCGGCCATGAGAATGAGATAGTCAAGGGTGAAAGAACGAAAAGATGACATCAGGAAGAGAATGAAGCAGAACACAGTTAAGGGTAAATGAATGAAACATGATACACTGCGCCAGTAGACAGTAACAGTCAGTAAGCATCAAGTAAGGCGACATGAATGCTGAGAGGCAGTCACGCATTATAGCTATGCTGCAATGCACATTAAGGTGTAAATAAATGAAAGATGAGGCAGCATGCTGCCAGTAAGCAAATGCATGCAGTACACAAGTTAAGGGTGGTAACGATTGAGAGTCATGGCGCCTATGACATAATGCTCGATAGCACAAAAGGCTGGAATGAATGACAAATGATGCAGGCAGTACATGGGGCATAAGCAGGCCAGAACAATTGGGGATAACATACATCATGTGCCGGCCATAACAGTGAGACTGGAAAAAGGGCCAGTACAGCCAAAGATTGACAAGAAACGATACATGCAAGGAACACATAAGCGACACCATTATAACTATGCTCTGCCCCATAACATGTACGTAACAAAAGGCTCAGTAAGCCAGTGCACGTACAGCACACAACACCAACCATTTTACTATGTGTTGCAATTGACATAAGATTTTACTTACCATATGTAAAGAATTGGGCGCGCGGTGCGCATTGGTTTAGGCACTGCGCTACAAACCGAAGGTAGCGGGTTCGATTCCGATGGTGTCATGGAATTTTTCATTGACATAATCCTTTCGGTCGCACTAGCCCTGGGTCGACTCAGCTTCTAACAGAAATGAGTGCCAGAGTATTTCCTGGGATAAAGGCGCCGGTGCGTAGGGCTGACAACATACCACCTCATGTGCGATGTCTAGAAATCTGTGAGCCTCAACCTCCTGAAACCCTAAGGGCCTGTCCAGGCCGTAATGGGATTGCTTTAACCATTATGTAAACAATGTACTTTTCTTCAGATCGCCTTCAGCACCACCACTTATAACTATGCTCTTCGCCCCATAACATGTACGTAACAAAAGGCTCAGTAAGCCAACTGCACGTACAGCACACCCACACACCACCATTATAACTATGCTCTTCGCCCCATAACATGTACGTAACAAAAGGCTCAGTAAGCCAGCTGCACGTACAGCACACCACACACCACCATTATAACTATGTTCTTCGCCCCATAACATGTACGTAACAAAAGGCTCAGTAAGCCAGCTGCACGTACAGCACACCACACACCACCATTATAACTATGCTCTTCGCCCCATAACATGTACGTAACAAAAGGCTCAGTAAGCCAGCTGCACGTACAGCACACCACACACCACCATTATAACTATGCTCTTCGCCCCATAACATGTACGTAACAAAAGGCTCAGTAAGCCAGCTGCACGTACAGCACACCACACACCACCATTATAACTATGCTCTTCGCCCCATAACATGTACGTAACAAAAGGCTCAGTAAGCCAGCTGCACGTACAGCACACCACACACCACCATTATAACTATGTTCTTCGCCCCATAACATGTACGTAACAAAAGGCTCAGTAAGCCAGCTGCACGTACAGCACACCACACACCACCATTATAACTATGCTCTTCGCCCCATAACATGTACGTAACAAAAGGCTCAGTAAGCCAGCTGCACGTACAGCACACCACACACCACCATTATAACTATGCTCTTCGCCCCATAACATGTACGTAACAAAAGGCTCAGTAAGCCAGCTGCACGTACAGCACACCACACACCACCATTATAACTATGCTCTTCGCCCCATAACATGTACGTATCAAAAGGCTCAGTAAGCCAGCTGCACGTACAGCACACCACACACCACACACCACAACATCACATAACGGCACTTCGACAGTTCACGTATCTGCTGACTTGAAACCGAGTCTAAAGGCTAAACAAAACGAATGTGCGGGTGTATGACTGACTGACTGTCTACAGACATAACCACAATGACTGACTGACTGACTGTCTACAGACATAACCACAATGACTGACTGACTGTCTACAGACATAACCACAATGACTGACTGACTGTCTACAGACATAACCACAATGACTGACTGTCTACAGACATAACCACAATGACTGACTGACTGACTGTCTACAGACATAACCACTATGACTGACTGACTGACTGTCTACAGACATAACCACAATGACTGACTGTCTACAGACATAACCACAATGACTGACTGACTGACTGTCTACAGACATAACCACTATGACTGACTGACTGACTGACTACAGACATAACCACAATGACCGACTGACTGTCTACAGACATAACCACAATGACTGACTGTCTACAGACATAACCACAATGACTGACTGACTGACTGTCTACAGACATAACCACTATGACTGACTGACTGACTGTCTACAGACATAACCACAATGACTGACTGACTGACTGTCTACAGACATAACCACTATCACTGACTGACTGTCTACAGACATAACCACAATGACTGACTGACTGTCTACAGACATAACCACAATGACTGACTGACTGTCTACAGACATAACCACAATGACTGACTGTCTACAGACATAACCACAATGACTGACTGACTGACTGTCTACAGACATAACCACTATGACTGACTGACTGACTGTCTACAGACATAACCACAATGACTGACTGTCTACAGACATAACCACAATGACTGACTGACTGACTGTCTACAGACATAACCACTATGACTGACTGACTGACTACAGACATAACCACAATGACCGACTGACTGTCTACAGACATAACCACAATGACTGACTGTCTACAGACATAACCACAATGACTGACTGACTGACTGTCTACAGACATAACCACTATGACTGACTGACTGACTGACTGTCTACAGACATAACCACTATGACTGACTGACTGACTGTCTACAGACATAACCACTATCACTGACTGACTGTCTACAGACATAACCACAATGACTGACTGACTGTCTACAGACATAACCACTATCACTGACTGACTGACTGTCTACAGACATAACCACAATGACTGACTGACTGTCTACAGACATAACCACTATGACTGACTGACTGACTGTCTACAGACATAACCACTATCACTGACTGACTGTCTACAGACATAACCACAATGACTGACTGACTGTCTACAGACATAACCACTATCACTGACTGACTGACTGTCTACAGACATAACCACAATGACTGACTGACTGTCTACAGACATAACCACAATGACTGACTGACTGTCTACAGACATAACCACAATGCGATACTGCAAGCGTAATCGGCTCGCTGAGTCAGCCATGTTCTGTGCCATAAAACAGCCGACAGGAAGTGACAAATGATAAAGGCCAGATAAACTAAGGACCCTGTAGTAAAAGGTAAAGGTAAAGGTAAAGCAATCAGGCCCTGAGAGTTCCAGGAGGTTGAGTCTCCCAGATTTCTAGACAATCGGCACATGAAGGTGGTAAGGTTGTCAGCCCTACGCTCCGGCCGCCTTTACCCCGCAGGAAATATTCCTGGTACTCATTTTTGTTAGAGGCTGAGTCGACCTCAGGGCCATAGTGCGACCGGAAGGATTATGTCAATGAAAAATTCCACTGACACCATCGGGAATCGAACCCGCAACGTTCCGGCTTGTAGCGCAGTGCCTCAACCAACTGCGCCCCCCCCCTACCAGTAGTAACCAATGTATTGTATATGTTCCACGTGATTCTATTCAATATATATATGCCAGCACACAGACCAGGCGGTATTATGACTTTTCTTTCACGCTACTCGCGTCTTTCTTCCTCAACCCCATTCACCTTTATTACCAACAACCACTTTACTGCAACGCATACCGACTACAAGTTTCTGTAACGCCCTGTAGGCAGCAATACGGCAGGATGATGACAATTATGTTCTTAATTAGGGGAATTCCACGAGGCGTCTTGGTGCTCCAGTAACAATTAATTTTCATTTAAAACACCTACAGCACTTGGACGGGCGAGGGGCAGAGGAGTAACATGCGCAGTGGGTATCTGCGCATGTTACTCCTGCACACGATTGTGCACTTACCGTCGCACTGTTCCCTTATTTATATAACGTACCGCGGCAATAAAACGAAAGCCATGATTTCCGGCTTCCGCCGCGATGTACATGAGATCTGCGATCTTCTGGGGTATTACGCAGCGTAGAGCGGTAATTCAGTATCGACGTTTCAGACAACCTATCGGTCCCATCTTCAAGGGTAAAAGATTTCTTGCCCAAGAAGAAGGGACCGATAGGTTGTCCCGAAAGGTCGGTACTGAATTACCGCTCTACGCTGCGTAATATCCCAGACGAGCGCAGATCTCTAGAATGAGTGCAGTTACACACTGACGGTGTGCACATGGACATGCGGCATGCCGACCGATGTCACCTTACTCTGAAGATGGCAACAGTACGTCCTCCCGAAACACACGTACCACGTCTGACCCACTTTGTAGCCTCAGCTGCACACACTGTAGACTACCTGCATCGCAATTTCAATTTTCCGTGGCGCGTCGCAATGACTGTCGGGCAATAAAACGAGAAACTGGCTGGTAGCACACTGGGCGCAACAACGGCGCAAGGGACCGCAGCAATTTCATGATCGCTCGACGGGTGCAGCGGTACGACTGTAAGCTGCAGTGTGTGGATCTCAGAACAAACAGCGAAAACTGACTGTTTTGTATAAATGAGACGGAGTGTGTTTACTGCGTGGTACGAGCTGAATATTTATATATAAATCAGGTTTAAACATCACAAATTCTACGTTCTGCCCACACAGTTTATTTATGTGTTTTGTGTGGATCTCAGAACAAACAGCGATTATTTCACTGTACAGCATTAACTGACTGGTTTGTATAACTGAGACGGAGTGTGTTTACTGCGCGGTACGGACTGTATTTATGTGTTTTGTGTGGATCTCAGAACAAACAGCGATTATTTCACTGTACAACATTAACTGACTGGTTTGTATAACTGAGACGGAGTGTGTTTACTGCGCGGTACGGACTGTATTTATGTCTTTTGTGTGGATCTCAGAACAAACAGCGAAAAACTGACTTTGTATAAATGAGACGGTGTGTTTACTGCGCGTACGGACTGTATTTATGTGTTTTGTGTGGACTCAGAACAAACAGCGAATTAACTGACTGGTTTGTATAACTGAGACGGAGTGTGTTTACTGCGCGGTACGGACTGTATTTATGTGTTTTGTGTGGATCTCAGAACAAACAGCGATTATTTCACTGTACAACATTAACTGACTGGTTTGTATAACTGAGACGGAGTGTGTTTACTGCGCGGTACGGACTGTATTTATGTGTTTTGTGTGGATCTCAGAACAAACAGCGATTATTTCACTGTACAACATTAACTGACTGGTTTGTATAACTGAGACGTAGTGTGTTTACTGCGCGGTACGGACTGTATTTATGTGTTTTGTGTGGATCTCAGAACAAACAGCGATTATTTCACTGTACAACATTAACTGACTGGTTTGTATAACTGAGACGGAGTGTGTTTACTGCGCGGTACGGACTGTATTTATGTGTTTTGTGTGGATCTCAGAACAAACAGCGATTATTTCACTGTACAACATTAACTGACTGGTTTGTATAACTGAGACGGAGTGTGTTTACTGCGCGGTACGGACTGTATTTATGTGTTTTGTGTGGATCTCAGAACAAACAGCGATTATTTCACTGTACAACATTAACTGACTGGTTTGTATAACTGAGACGGAGTGTGTTTACTGCGCGGTACGGACTGTATTTATGTGTTTTGTGTGGATCTCAGAACAAACAGCGATTATTTCACTGTACAACATTAACTGACTGGTTTGTATAACTGAGACGGAGTGTGTTTACTGCGCGGTACGGACTGTATTTATGTGTTTTGTGTGGATCTCAGAACAAACAGCGATTATTTCACTGTACAACATTAACTGATTGGTTTGTATAACTGAGACGGAGTGTGTTTACTGCGCGGTACGGACTGTATTTATGTGTTTTGTGTGGATCTCAGAACAAACAGCGATTATTTCACTGTACACATTAACTGATGGTTTGTATAACTGAGACGGAGTGTGTTTACTGCGCGGTACGGACTGTATTTATGTGTTTTGTGTGGATCTCAGAACAAACAGCGATTATTTCACTGTACAGCATTAACTGATGGTTTGTATAACTGAGACGGAGTGTGTTTACTGCGCGGTACGAGCTGAGTGTTTATATATAATTCAGGTTAATCTTCGTCTGTAATTCCAGCCTACCTTTACCAGAAGGACGAGCGGGCACTGACTGGGAACCTCGAGAGCAGTAACGTTTCCTGATTCACCCCTAAATAATAAGTGCAGTGCCTGTTACGCTACTGAACGTCACCTGACAGCACCACACGGCGTGTTTATGTTCCGTGACATGCTCACAACAGCAATTATTTCCCCAACAGTACTGAGATGAAAGGAAGAGGCCAACTGGAGCACACAGACGTAGATGGGACGATATTAAAATCGAGCTTACCCAAATATGGCAGGGTGGGGACTGGATTAATCTGGCTCAGGATAGGACAAGTGTCAGCGTTTTGTGATCACGGCAACGAACCTTCAGGTACCACAAAATGCCTGAAATTTCTTGACTAGCTGAGGAACTAGTCACTTTTATATAAGGACTCAGCTCCATGGAGTCAGCTAATGACAGTCATCTGTTGTCTTCGTAATGAAGATGCAGTGTGTTTACTGTGAGGTGAAGACCGACTGTTACATATCGTTCTGATGTATGCCAGGCCTTGACAGACGTAAAGCAACACCAATGTGTCTGTTGTAGTGTGGAACAATGTCGAGATGACGCGATTTTGCACACAGGCGCATAACTGTAAGCTGCAATTAGTTAATAGGCTGGCCTTGTGACGTGGCAGTCTGTGTACACTTCACTGTGCAGGCTCTGTGTACACTGCACTGTGCAGTCTGTGTACACTGCACTGTGCAGCACCTTGCTACGTGGCAGTCTGTGTACACTGCACTGTGCAGTCTGTGTACACTGCACTGTGCAGTCTGTGTACACTGCACTGTGCAGTCTGTGTACACTGCACTGTGCAGCACTTGTCTACTGTGCAGTCTGTGTACACTGCACTGTGCAGTCTGTGTACACTGCACTGTGCAGTCTGTGTACACTGCACTGTGCAGTCTGTGTACACTGCACTGTGCAGTCTGTGTACACTGCACTGTGCAGTCTGTGTACACTGCACTGTGCAGTCTGTGTACACTGCACTGTGCAGTCTGTGTACACTGCACTGTGCAGTCTGTGTACACTGCACTGTGCAGTCTGTGTACACTGCACTGTGCAGTCTGTGTACACTGCACTGTGCAGTCTGTGTACACTGCACTGTGCAGTCTGTGTACACTGCACTGTGCAGTCTGTGTACACTGCACTGTGCAGTCTGTGTACACTGCACTGTGCAGTCTGTGTACACTGCACTGTGCAGTCTGTGTACACTGCACTGTGCAGCACTTGCTACGTGGCAGTCTGTGTACACTGCACTGTGCAGTCTGTGTACACTGCACTGTGCAGTCTGTGTACACTGCACTGTGCAGCACTTGCTACTGTGCAGTCTGTGTACACTGCACTGTGCAGTCTGTGTACACTGCACTGTGCAGTCTGTGTACACTGCACTGTGCAGCACTTGCTACGGGGCAGTCTGTGTACACTGCACTGTGCAGTCTGTGTACACTGCACTGTGCAGTCTGTGTACACTGCACTGTGCAGCACTTGCTACGTGGCAGTCTGTGTACACTGCACTGTGCAGTCTGTGTACACTGCACTGTGCAGTCTGTGTACACTGCACTGTGCAGTCTGTGTACACTGCACTGTGCAGTCTGTGTACACTGCACTGTGCAGCACTTGCTACGTGCATCTGTGTACACTGCACTGTGCAGTCTGTGTACACTGCACTGTGCAGTCTGTGTACACTGCACTGTGCAGCACTTGCTACGTGGCAGTCTGTGTACACTGCACTGTGCAGTCTGTGTACACTGCACTGTGCAGTCTGTGTACACTGCACTGTGCAGCTTGCTACGTGCAGTCTGTGTACACTGCACTGTGCAGTCTGTGTACACTGCACTGTGCAGTCTGTGTACACTGCACTGTGCAGCACTTGCTACGTGCAGTCTGTGTACACTGCACTGTGCAGTCTGTGTACACTGCACTGTGCAGTCTGTGTACACTGCACTGTGCAGTCTGTGTACACTGCACTGTGCAGTCTGTGTACACTGCACTGTGCAGCACTTGCACGTGGCAGTCTGTGTACACTGCACTGTGCAGTCTGTGTACACTGCACTGTGCAGTCTGTGTACACTGCACTGTGCAGCACTGCTACGTGCAGTCTGTGTACACTGCACTGTGCAGTCTGTGTACACTGCACTGTGCAGTCTGTGTACACTGCACTGTGCAGCACTTGCTACGTGCAGTCTGTGTACACTGCACTGTGCAGTCTGTGTACACTGCACTGTGCAGTCTGTGTACACTGCACTGTGCAGCACTGCTACGTGGCAGTCTGTGTACACTGCACTGTGCAGTCTGTGTACACTGCACTGTGCAGTCTGTGTACACTGCACTGTGCAGTCTGTGTACACTGCACTGTGCAGTCTGTGTACACTGCACTGTGCAGTCTGTGTACACTGCACTGTGCAGTCTGTGTACACTGCACTGTGCAGTCTGTGTACACTGCACTGTGCAGTCTGTGTACACTGCACTGTGCAGCATGCTGCTGCCTGTCGGCCCACAGCCTACTGACTTCCCGTTCACCGTTTGCTAACAATACAAACATCAATATATACAATTATAGTTCTGCCCATAATTTTGTAGGCGCGTGACAATCTAACGTAGCGCATTAAGGCAAGAACACAGGCTGAGGACATTCGATAAGAGTGCTGAGGTGTGGACCTAAGAGAGATGAACAAAGTTCTCCCTACAACAGGCCATGAAGGCCCACAGGGGGAGTAGAGGTATAGTTCTACTCTTTCTTTAACCTCGGCGCTAGATGGGGGTGGATGGTCAACTCCACGCCGCTTTACCCCCGGGAAAGAGACCCGGTACCATTGTACAGGAGGCTGGGTGGGCCCCGGGCCGATCTGGACGGGTGCTGAAAATCTGGCCCCCCACCGGGATTCGACCCCCGGACCGTCCAGCTGGTAGAGAGTCGCTATACCGACTGCGCTTAATTACAAAATATGACAAGCGGACAGTTAACAAACCACACCCTGTCTGGCCACCCCTGTGCACGTAAACTGAATTAATTTTGCACTGCCCAGGTGTAAGCAAGACGGCCAGTACGTACAGACGTTTCAGAACACACTGCGCATCCCCATAGCCATCTATCGGTCGGATTACAAGTCCCTGGGGGCAATCGACGTCCAGTTCAATTTGGTGTAGTTACTGCCGGCATCGCCAGAAGGCACTGCAACGCTTTGTTACAGAAGATAGCGTTGCCACCGGCAAAGGAAAGTGTAGACGCCTCAGAACTGCGACACTAGGCGTACTGCAGTCCTGGCGGAATGACAGCTGCGCACATCAGTGCTTCTTAATCTTAATCTTAATCTTTCTGGGACCCCGGAGTCCTTACAAATGTCACAAATTCTGCGGAAACCATCGCGCGGTGACATTTGAAGTTTGAAACTGCAAACAGAAACGAACTAACAAAGTACTGCTCAATACAGATGAAAAGTATTGAAAACGTAATGATTACGCTACTGACAAATAAACAGTTTATGACAACGTAAGACATTACGTTCTACTGACCAACGTAAGACATTACGTTACTGACCAACGTAGACATTACGTCTACTGACCAAACGTAACATTTACGTCTACTGACCAAACTATGACATACGTTCTACTGACCAAACGTAAGACATTTACGTTCTACTGACCAAACGTAAGACATTTACGTTCTACTGACCAAACGTAAGACATTTACTTCTACTGACCAACGTAAGACATTTACGTTCTACTGACCAAACGTAAGACATTTACGTTCTACTGACCAAACGTAAGACATTTACGTTCTACTGACCAAACGTAAGACATTTACGTTCTACTGACCAAACGTAAGACATTTACGTTCTACTGACCAAACGTAAGACATTTACGTTCTACTGACCAAACGTAAGACATTTACGTTCTACTGACCAAACGTAAGACATTTACGTTCTACTGACCAAACGTAAGACATTTACGTTCTACTGACCAAACGTAAGACATTTACGTTCTACTGACCAAACGTAAGACATTTACGTTCTACTGACCAAACGTAAGACATTTACGTTCTACTGACCAAACGTAAGACATTTACGTTCTACTGACCAAACGTAAGACATTTACGTTCTACTGACCAAACGTAAGACATTTACGTTCTACTGACCAAACGTAAGACATTTACGTTCTACTGACCAAACGTAAGACATTTACGTTCTACTGACCAAACGTAAGACATTTACGTTCTACTGACCAAACGTAAGACATTTACGTTCTACTGACCAAACGTAAGACATTTACGTTCTACTGACCAAACGTAAGACATTTACGTTCTACTGACCAAACGTAAGACATTTACGTTCTACTGACCAAACGCTTACGTACAAGACATTTACGTTCTACTGACCAAACGTAAGACATTTACGTTTTTACTGACCAACGTAAGACATTTACGTTCTAACTGACTCAAACGTAAGACATTACGTTCTACTGACAAGTAAGACATTTACGTTCTATGACCAAACGTAGACATTACGTTCTACTGACAAACGTAAGACTTACGTTCTACTGACCAAACGTAAGACATTACGTCTAACTGACCAAACGTAAGACATTACGTTCTACTGACCAAACGAGACATTTACGTTCTACTGACCAACGTAAGACATTTACGTTCTACTGACCAAAACGTAAGACATTTACGTTCTACTGACCAAACGTAAGACATTTACGTTCTACTGACCAAACGTAAGACATTTACGTTCTACTGACCAAACGTAAGACATTTACGTTCTACTGACCAAACGTAAGACATTTACGTTCTACTGACCAAACGTAAGACATTTACGTTCTACTGACCAAACGTAAGACATTTACGTTCTACTGACCAAACGTAAGACATTTACGTTCTACTGACCAAACGTAAGACATTTACGTTCTACTGACCAAACGTAAGACATTTACGTTCTACTGACCAAACGTAAGACATTTACGTTCTACTGACCAAACGTAAGACATTTACGTTCTACTGACCAAACGTAAGACATTTACGTTCTACTGACCAAACTGCACACAGAGCTGCACCATTATTACAGACAGTTCGTAAAATATTACAAATTTTCAATACTTTTTTCCCTTATAACTTAAGATAGAAACACAAAAATAATCTCGCGGACCACTAGGGTCTGCAGACCACAGTTTGCTCTCCGCCACACGTCCGCCACGAACAATCCACCTGTCAAAACGTGTCGCGCACTCCACAACTCGAACGACCTCGAAATACCCGGCACCACCAACTGCGCAGTAATTAGCCTCGCCATATCTGTCCGTCCGTCCGTCCGGTAGCACGAGACAAATCGACAGCCGCTGAACGAATTTTCATAAAAATTTCATATTTGTAAATATTACAAGTTTATGTAAACAGTTTCCACATTTGGTAACGTCTGTCAATGACGGGCTCTGCCACGAACAGCTACTACACGCGTTCACACGTTCGCCTCAGCAGCAAGTGGCTGCATAGTGGCCGTTCATCGACATGCCAGGCATAGGCGGGCGGGGCTGTTACCCCCTCACCCGCCAGTCCGCATCCTCTTTTACCAGAAGGACAAAAGGCAAAGCCTGGGGAACTTGAAACAAAGCAATGCTCTGCCGGACATCGGGGAACCTGGGAGGGAGAACTACTTGCAGTCTTTAAGGGCACGATGCAAGCGTCTTCGCTCCCCCTTTTGTACCCCTTTCTCTAATTATCTCGAAAACTACGACTTACAAACATCTATCCGCCCAAAAATTGTTTCGGACGGAATTTGTAGCCAAAAAAAGAAAGTCCTGCGTCACGCCGAAGACACGTGAACATTACACGTGTGCGCAGAACAGCGCGCAGATCGTTAAGCGAACTGTCTGTCCTTTACTGGTCTTAGACTTCAACGCAAGTTGTAAGTGTCTACAGATTTCAGTAAAACTCCCCAAACTCACATTTCATGAGAATCCTCTCTGCTGTTCTCCAGCTGTTACATGGAGACGCTAATAGGCGTATTTTTTAAACTTCCAGTTGACAACGCGCCAGAAAGCCGTCCACCAAATTTAACTGTGGGCTCACGGCGGTCCAATATAACCGCAATTTACATGCAGCACACAGAAACTGCATCTGGTGTCGCATGTGTGGAGCTTTGCTTCCACGCATTCATGGCACTGTTTGTCTTTGGACAGCCGTCACTGCACTGTCGTCACGCAGGTTAATATCCACTGTATCAAACAAACCTCGTCCAGGGTGATTAAATTTACGGCCAGTAAAGCCACACAAGGCTGCACTTCAGATATAAAGCGATCGGCTGCAAAAGCAGCCTATAGCCACGCCACAGTCTATAGCCACGCCACAGCCTATAGTCACGCCACAGCTATAGCCACGCCACAGCCTATAGTCACGCCACAGTCTATAGCCACACCACAGTCTATAGCCCACCACAGCCTATAGTCACGCCACAGCCTATAGTCACGCCACAGTCTATAGCCACACCACAGTCTATAGCCACACCACAGCCTATAGTCACGCCACAGCCTATAGTCACGCACAGTCTATAGCCACGCCACAGCCTATAGTCACGCCACAGTCTATAGCCACACCACAGTCTATAGCACACCACAGCCTACAGTCACGCCACAGCCTATAGTCACGCCACAGTCTATAGCCACACCACAGTCTATAGCCACACCACAGCCTATAGCACGCCACAGCCTATAGTCACGCCACAGTCTATAGCCACACCACAGTCTATAGCCACACACAGCCTATAGTCACGCCACAGCCTATAGTCACGCCACAGTCTATAGCCACGCCACAGCCTATATCACGCCACAGTCTATAGCCACACCACAGTCTATAGCCACACCACAGCCTATAGTCACGCCACAGCCTATAGCCACACCACAGCCCATAGCCACGCCACGGCATCTGCCACAGTTATCTCACCATCACTGCCAGACAATCCTGCTTCGTTTTTTGGACGTCTCGGTTTCAAATTTCGGGCCGGCGATACTGTGATGATTTTCGTGGCTTTCCTCAGTCCCTGCAGGGACCTATTCCAAGATCGATTCCTCCCACATCCTTCCCAATTCCTTATTCACTGACCATCTTACTGAGAGCGTCGTTAAACAAGTGACATTACAAGTAACGCAAACTATTAAGTCACCAACCGCAGAGTTCCAAAAACTCTGGGGATTTGAGCAGCTGCACGACTGTAAGCTTGTCAAGCTGGTTATCGTAACGTAGGCCTGCAAGGCTCAGCTTTGGTAGCTTCACAACCGGACAGTGAGCGGCGAATTTACGGCCCGAGTCAGAGTGCTGTCGAAGGGAACTGTGTGGCACAGCTGTGGCACTGTGCAGGTGTGGCTGTTCGAGTGCTGTCGAAGGAACTGTGTGGCACAGCTGTGGCACTGTGCAGGTGTGGCTGTTCGAGTGCTGCACAGACAGGAACTGTGTGGCACAGCTGTGGCAGTGGTGTGGCTGTTCGAGTGCTGCACAGGAGAACTGTGTGGCACAGCTGTGGCACTGTGCAGGTGTGGCTGTTCGAGTGCTGCACAGTGAACGGAACAGTGTGGCACTGTGCAGGTGTGGCTGTTCGAGTGCTGCACAGTGACAGGAACTGTGTGGCACAGCTGTGGCACTGTGCAGGTGTGGCTGTTCGAGTGCTGCACAGTGACAGGAACTGTGTGGCACAGCTGTGCACTGTGCAGTGTGGCTGTTCGAGTGCTGCACGTGAAAGGAACTTGTGGCACAGCTGTGGCACTGTGCAGGTGTGGCTGTTCGAGTGCTGCCAGTGACAGGAACTGTGTGGCACAGCTGTGGCACTGTGCAGGTGGGGCTGTTCGAGTGCTGTCGAAAGGAACTGTGTGGCACAGCTGTGGCACTGTGCAGGTGTGGCTGTTCGAGTGCTGCACAGGAACGAGTGGCTTGAGCTTGCGGGGAAGTACTGGTTCTGCACGTTTGTGTTCGAACATGATGAATGCTGAATATGTAGCAAGCAGTCGAGATGCGAGCAGAAACGGTGGCTGTTCGTTAAGTCTTCATGTAAAGTCGTTGTTCTTCTTGTTGAGTTTAATTAAGAAATGGAAACTATAAGCACATTTCAGTAAAACTCCACAATACATAATTTCATGACAAACCGTTCAGCAGTTCTCGAGTCGCTACATGCGGACGGACAGACAGAAGGTAACAGGAGCATTCCTGCAACTTTACGCTGAAGACGTTCCATTAAATCACTGCCTCTGCACGAAATCGAACCCCGGCAAAACCAAGGATGATTAGCTGTCACTGACAAAACTCATTTGCTTTCGATATTAGGGCCGCGCGGGGCATCAGACCTGGACCCACGTTAGAGCACATCTTCAGTGTCGATCGCAAGCACCAGCTTACAGTGCTTACAGTGTCCTGGTCTGTCTGAGGGCGCCGCGGGGCATCAGACCTGGACCCACGTTAGAGCACAACTTCAGTGTCGATCGCAAGCACCAGCTTACAGTGCTTACAGTGTCCTGGTCTGTCTGAGGGCCGCGGGGCATCAGACTGGACCAGTTAGAGCACATCTTCAGTGTCGATCGCAAGCACGTTCAGTGCTTACAGTGTCAGTCTGTCTGAGGGCGCCGCGGGGCATCAGACCTGACCCACGTTAGAGCACACTTCAGTGTCGATCGCAAGCACCACTTACAGCTTCAGTGTCCCGGTCTGTCTGAGGGCCGCGCGGGGCATCAGACCTGGACCCACGTTAGAGCACAACTTCAGTGTCGATCGCAAGCACCAGCTTACAGTGCTTACAGTGTCCTGGTCTGTCTGAGGGCGCCGCGGGGCATCAGACCTGGACCCACGTTAAGCACAACTTCAGTGTCGATCGCAAGCACCAGCTTACAGTGCTTACAGTGTCCTGGTCTGTCTGAGGGCCGCGCGGCATTTGGGGAAGCTCGCGAAAAGCACAGTCAAGGTCCAAATTCGAAACAGTGACCCCTGAACGAATCCAGGGGGCCACAGTCCTGCTGAGCTACGCAAGAAAACCCTTAGTGTTATAAGAACCCGCCACTGGTCTACATAAAGATCCAACTCAATCCAATCCACACACTCACGTGTTCACTTGCTTCGGAAGCTAACAAAAGTTCAACTAACCCAGAGATGTTCAGGCTTCCAAAGAGGACGTTCCTTGTATGGTTTCCTAAGGACAGCTGTCTCCAGACGTACGGTCGAATGCAGGCTTTCTATGCGATAAAGATGCCGTGCTCGGGCAAGCGATTAAAGAGACGCCCTGTAGAATCAGACGGCTGTTCCCGCGTTCACACGGACACTATCTAATCGCTGTCTTTTTTCCTTCAGGTTTCCAACTAACTTTGTACAAATTTCTCACCACTTTTGTACGATCTACACGCCCTGCCCATAACATCCCACTTTATTAATCATTCTAATACTACAGGATCATTATTTTATATGACCAATATCGGTCTGTCACTTCCCGCCGCTTGTACAACTCGTCGGCGGACCGCCTGGCGGCTACGGTTTATGTGATAAGCGAGCCGAAAGGAAAAGACAAAAGATATTGGTCAAATAAAATGATCCCCGGTATTAGGTGTGTTTATTTTTGTTGCAGTGGTCGCGGGTAACCGCTGTTTTGTGTGCGTGCCGCGGACAGGGTCCTGGAGGAACGAGGCGATGAAGCTGTTCCCAGGGCCGCCAGAACTGCTTCTGTGTGAACACTTCAACCCGAAGGACAAGCGGTACGAACGGGACTGTCCGCCCCGATACACCGGATGTCTGACACAGACAAGAGGTGAGCAAGACCACAGTCGGACCTACCGGCCGATAGAGTCCGATCGCAATCTTATGGCACTGGACAAAGAACTGAGTTCAGTGGCTCAAATTAGACTCTTCTGAAAGAGACTATAGAGATATGTGGGACTGGGTGGTTAAACCCACAACGTTCTCGCTTTACAATCACGTTCGCAGCGTCATAACTTGAAAACCCTGGATAAAAAGGTAAAGTTCTCCCTATAACGGGCCATGAAGGCCAAGAGGGGGAGTAGAGGTATAGGTCTACTCTTTCTTTAACCCTGGCACTAGATGAGGGTGGGTGGTTAACGCCACGCCCCGGCCGCTTTACCCCCGGAAAGAGAGCCGGTACCCATTGTATAGGAGGCTGGGTGGACCCCAGGGCCGGTCTGGACGGGTGCTGAAAATCTCGCCCATACCGAGATTCGATCCCCGGACCGTCCAGCTCGTAGCGAGTCACTATACCGACTGAGCTATCGCGGCCCACGAAAGCCCTGGATAATGAGTCACAAAATGAAATAATTTCTCTACTCTCTGACAGAACCCCACGTGTTGCGGATGTGCAGTGATCTGAGCGACGCAATCAACGACTGCAAGGTGGCCAACGGGGTCCATTACTGCTTCTGCTCTGGCAGCGACCTCTGCAATGGCAACATGTCGCAGTTCCTAACCAGGCCCCCTAACGAAGACGACGAAGATGGCCCGCCAGTAGGGAGCGGCGACTACGATTTGCTTCACACGACGGCCGATGACAGCCCCACGACGGCGCACCCGCCTCACGGCACGACGACCACAAACGTCTCGCCTGCCCCAGGCAGTGCCACGATCAGCAGGTCACTGGGCCTCTTACCTGTCATGGCCGCCCTCGTAACTGCGACTGCGCAGTAGACACCCAACACACATATTTGCAGAGGAACACTATAATACACGTTACGCGCCCCACTGACGTGTGAAGCTCGTATAATTATACGTATTCATTTCGTACCTCACAGAGAACAAAGTGTCTCTCCATTGAAACGGCCAATCGGTCAATGCTGTTTATTATGGGAATCATTAGAAAATGCAAAAATACACTGTGTGACAGAATGCACAGTTTTTTTAACGTGGTACACAGTGCAAACACTGTAACTATAGCAATGTCTCTCGATGTTCTGGTACTACGGACCCCTAACAAAGTCTTACTACTTCTGCGCAACCCCCCCCCCCCCCAAAAAAAAAATTACCTCAACTCGAGGACCCATAAGGCCAACACGCAGTAACGGTTAAAGTTCAAACAATTACATAAAAACATACTTAAACTGGGAAAGACTTTAAGTCATGTGAAAATTCATTACAAAACTGTTCTTCTAAGCAGAAGTTACACTGTGTTAAACAATTATTACAGATAAACAGATGTTGTATAATATTAAGAACAGTAAATTGATTTTTCCTTCTAACTTATAATAGACAAACAAAAATAAACACTGCTTTAAGGATTATCAGAAATGTGGAAGCAAACTGCATAACTACTTTTCTCGTGAGGTCTGACATTCTGCCTGCATCTTTAAGACGCCCGGACTGCATATGGGGACGGTACGTTCCTCTGAAGCGTCGGTAACTGCCCAACAATTTCCATTTTCCGGAAATATAACAATGTCTGTGTGAAATTCAATGTTCTCACAGCGGTGAATGTTACGGGACCGGTGTTCTAGGACAAGACGCCGTACAGTGTGGTACTTGTATACTAAAGTGCATGGTGTCATATCCCGAAAGACAGTGATCTTAATAGAAACATCTGTTTGTCAGTGTACTTCAAAGTTTGGAACTGAATCAAAAGACAAAAGCTTCACATTTCAGTGGAACGAATGTAACAACTTCCGGGGCAGAAAAAAGCGCTAACTCTGCTTTGGTTACAATAAAGAACAACCCGTTGATAGCTCACAGTTGAACGAGAGTCGCCCATCATATTTTCCTTTCCCTCGCTTGGTTCACGGACAGAATGAACACTGTTTGTGTGGGTTCAGATCAACCAACTGCCCATCCTTCCATAATCATTAATAAACCGCACGAGCACAAACACAGAACGACAGCCAAAATACAGCTGACAGCTAGGAAGGATGTGGAAAAGCACGCAGAGAGGAGGTAGCTGCTAGGCAGAAGGTTGGGTAAGTCTGTGTTCATTCTTTTCCTGACCCGACATAGCCTTTTACACACTGAAAGTAAGCAAAGGGGAGGTAGCTGCTACACACTTGGGTGGGTAAGTCTGTGTTCATTCTTTTCCTGACCCGACATGGCCTTTTACACACTGAAAGTAAGCAAAGGGGAGGTAGCTGCTACACAGTTGGGTGGGTAAGTCTGTGTTCATTCTTTTCCTGACCCGACATGGCCTTTTACACACTGAAAGTAAGCAAAGGGGAGGTAGCTGCTACACAGTTGGGTGGGTAAGTCTGTGTTCATTCTTTTCCTGACCCGACATGGCCTTTTACACACTGAGCCACCACTGTCACACAAGTTATATGAAATTTTCGCACTGTGATGACAGGGTATGTGATTATGTTGCATGCTGGTCCAGACCAACTGTAACACTACCTGACTGTGTGTGTGTAAAAGGCCTCATGCTTCAGGTGCAGTTTGTTTCCCAGTAAATTCTACACTGTAAGAGTGCCAGCAGCACCGACATTATCAGATCACGCAACTAACGAGATGTGTTCCCTGCAAATATGAAGTTCCTTTAACAGCTATGATTAATCCTTTGTGTGTCCTGGTGAACAGTGCCTGAACGTGTGGTGCTTCACCTCTTCAGCCTCTATATGCCTTCATGGCGTGGTGCTCAGGCATGGGGAAAACTACTGCCATGTTACATTTCAATTTAAACACAGTCTGTCATAAATAATATATGAAATTCCTATGGTATTCTTGGATGATCGGAGTACTGGGAATCAGTGTCTGGCAGAGGAAGGGGTTGTGTTTCTTCCACAGCTTCTAGACCAGCAGGAAGACAGCTATGGTGGCAAGGGGCATGAAATCTTGACCGGCATCTATGGGACTTTACTTATAAAACACAATAAACCTACCTACTTTTCTCACGACAATGTAATAAAATAAATTCATACAATTTTATGTTATTCGTACCGTAAATTTTTACATACATTTCAATGAAGATGATTGAACATGTTTCGAACCTTTTATGAGGTTCATCTTCAGGGATATCTGTTTTAAATTACACCAGCCCTTCTTCAACCTAACATGTACCTTTGAAGAAGGGCTGGTGTAATTTAAAACAGATGTCCCTGAAGATGAACCTCATAAAAGGTTTGAAACATGTTGGACCGTCTTCAATTAAATATATGTATTGAATAATATAAAATAAAAATGTACATTTATCGGACAGAACTTAAATAAATTAATACAAGTGAGCAACTCTGATACTTCACACACCCTGCTGTAACAATAAACTGTGAATTCACGTTTAGAAGGCAAAATGTCTGATCAAAAGACATATTTCATTTTTGGATTCTGTAGGACAGGTTGCATGCTCAGCATTTTAACGTTAAAATAGTTAGCTAGCACAGCCCTTGTTTTAAATCGAACAAGTTAGTGAGGAAACTCTCAACCTTACATAAAGCCTGCAGGATCATTACAGTATTCATAACAGCCCACCACCAGTCCCTGTCTTGAACGACACAAATCCAGTCCACATACTTACACACTATTTCTGTCAGACACTGTCATATCAGCTTCCCTAAGCCCTGTCAGACATAACTGCCCTCATTAATTTCAATTCAATCTCTGAACATGCTTTCAATCTCTCATATGCCCCACCGTTCTCATTCTATTTGATTTGATCATTGACATAATTAAGGAATATTAACGTTACTGAAGGTATACGAACTTTGAACCAAAATCTAAAGATTTTTGGATACCGTTTGATGGCAACCCAAGTGAATATGCGGACCGTTCACGTCATATACACTGTTCGAGGCACTGTTCATAAGCACACATTTATGCAACTCATTCCAGAGTTGCTGCAACAAGCAGGGGATTAAACAGATAGATGGTTGCCTGAGAGCTAAATAAATTTTGTATGTTTCTATCTGTACCAATCCAAAATATGATGTGAGACACTTATCTGGAATTTTATGCATTGTGGTCATACGGGGAGAATTCAACAGAATTGTTTGCAACTAGTATTGTGCGAATGGTGTGAGGAGTGCTCAAGACTGTTGGTAGGATCCTTATTTTAAGGAAAACGGGTGAGATCAGACATTTCCACAGTGGTGAGTGTAAGAGTGTCATTCAACTCTCCTCGTCCAGTGGTTATGAGTGTTCGATCTGAACCTGAATAGAAAGCAGAAGTTGTAACCAACTGAATGTGAATTTTTTTAGTCCGTTATTTAATCACACTGTCAACTGCTAAGATTATACAGCGTCGTTAATGGACTGATGAATGAGTATGCAGTATTGGTGGATGATAATGACAAGGGAAAACAGAAGCAGTACTCGAAGAAAAACCTGTCCAAGCGCAGCTCTGTCAACTTCAAACTGCACATGGACTGGCCTGCAACTGAACACCCAGGCCTCCAGGGTGACAGGCTGGTGGCCACCTGAGCCACGGCATGGTCAATCAACTGTGATGTTCAGTCCAGACAACAACGACCTCCCACAACTAAGTAACTAACTCCACAGAGCAGAGACCTTTTTGAAAAGCTGCTAGTTCCTCAGCTAGCCAATAAATTCCCAGCATTTCGTGGGAACCAAGGGTTCATTACTGTGCACCCAACAGCCTGCCACTTGTCCGTATCCTGAGCCAGATTAATCCAGTCCATGCCCTTCCATCCTGTTTCTTTAACATTCATTTTAATATTATCCCATCTATGCCTACATCTTGCAAGTGCTTCCTGTCCTTCAGGTTTCCCCACCAAAAACCCACATGTACTTCTCTGCTGCCACATAACTGTGATGAAAAATGTATCATCAAAACATGTCCTAGTTTAATGAAGCCAGAGGGTGACAATTTACGCTCTCCGCATCACATTAAGCACAGTGCTAGTTGCAACACAAGTGGGCCCCTTTACCTTCATGTTCACAGTCCATGCTTATGAGGCAAGGACACACAAACCCAGCAGCTTCTAGCTGAACCACAAGAATATTGACCTAATTGCTCAAATCATGTCAGCCCAATCTTCCATCTTTAGAATAGTAAAGTTAAATTAACAGAGAATATAGTGATGCTGCCAACAGAGGGAACCAAAGATACTAAGATAAATGCAAAACATATACATATACTCCTTGACTGACAAGAACAGTTTTGACCTTGACAGCATGGGTATCCCTTACCTCCAGGCTGTACTCATGGGGAAAAGATACAGGTCATGTCAAAAACATGCATTTCTATAACTGAATCTGTCACTTCTCCATAGTCATCTTTTGTTAGGTGTTCATGTTATACCAAACATAATGTCAGGTTTATACACAGCCCTGACCAGACAGAAGACAACAGTAAATAACGGTATTAACTTGTATGCACAATACACAATTGTGCTTGAGCCAAGGCATTTTTAGCTGGAATACATGGGTTCTGGTCACAAGAAAAAAAAAAAAAAAACGGTCTGACTCACCACTGTGCAACCACTGCCAAGGTTAAAGCTGTTCTGCTAAGTCAACAATAGTAGCTTAAGTCTGCTATGCTATCCAGCTGTATGCCATTTGGTACTGCAGCCAACTGTCGTATCAGAATGCCTTAAGCAACAGTTTCCTGAACTTTTGCTGCAAAACCCTTTGGTTTGATAAAAACTGATGGATTCCCAAACCAATAAAATGCATGTATTACTAATTAAATATGGTAGAACATGTTTACCTTAGTCTGAGTTCCAAAAACAGTCTAATAAAAAACACTGAGATGTAATGTAATGAAAATGAATTCACTGACTTTACATGACTTACGGGAATTGGGGTTCTCAGAGCAGCGCAGCTGATGCTTCAAGTCTTCTGGTATGTTATGCTGTGTTGTTGGGCAAGCAGTTCCTGACATTTCCAAGGATCACACTGCCGTCATCTTCAGGGTCAAGCACGTTTTCCTGGACTATTTGACCCTGAAGATGAAGGCACTACATACCTTCAAAATGAAAGGAACTACTTACCCAATGACACAGCATAACACCCCCAAAATACCTGAATTTTTTTTGAAATGACTTGTCTGATTTGGCAACTGTAATTTCAGTAATTATTTACAGTTCTTTTTAAATCCACTAAAAGTATTTATGAAGAGGATTATTAAGCTTTCAGTAACTGAACTTCGTACAATTTGTGCACCGAGACACAGTTCACGTACATTCAGCAGTTAGACAAGCAACTCAAAAGATATCGATCTTAAGCGGGAAATCTGATTACATGGAAACATTCAGAACACGATAAAAATACACCGTCCCTTGGGGATATTTCTGGGACCAAATCATCGCAGCATTCCAGACGGAGAACTGCTTTAAATGGAATCCTCATAACTAGGAACCACAGCAATTATCAAAGTCATAAAGTTGTTCAGCCATTTTTAAAAAACAGGCCTCTGTCTATATCAGTTAATTTCTGTGACATCCCATGGAAACTGCAGCTAAAGGCAAGGTTTCTGCTCCACACTGGCCAACATTACAGCATAGCAGGCTACGTAGCCAGTTGGTTTACTGTGGGCTATAAGGTTGGCAATAACTTATCATAAAATGGCTTTATAAATATTCTGACCAATAGGATCAGATCTTCCTATCACAAGGTGTATATATTTCTTATATACATATATATATATAAACATAAATGTAACATAATCATTTGTATACATGGTTTGGAGTAGTAGCATCTAGAGCAGTGAAGAGCGGACCTGCAGTCCACAAATGGTTTTGAACACACTTACCTTAGGCTCCCCTACCAGAGCACAGGGCCATTTTTGGGTGATATGGTGAATGCACATGCATAGTTAAATTTAGTGAACAACATTTAAGTTGTGACGGGCTTTGTGCATGCTGCATGGGAACATTACATGTTTGAAAAATACACAGTGGTGAGCTACACCGTCTACCTTAATCTTTCAGTTTTACGTACACTCTTATAATAATTCATACAAGTGTGCTTCAGTTACAACAATGGCGGACTGGGTCTAAAAATATTGGTTGCCAGGAGACAAAGGGGGCCCACCCACAACTATAAGGCTATAATTTAATTTTTATAAGAAATAAATAAAATTTTAAAAAAAATACGTAAGTGGAAAAAAGGTACAATTAAAAATTTGCGAAATAAATGTACATTTTTTAGTAATTACAGTGTACATATATTGTACATATTACTGGCAGTATACAGTAGATACTAAATGTAAATACAGATTGTTACAATTGAATTTTTAAATTATTTCTTTAATTTTAAATAAATGGTGGATTTTATTTAAAAAATTTTATCAAAATAGTAATAAAATGTAAATTTTAGTTGCAGCCAGTAATAATATTGGAACTTCTATTATATTTTCAAGCTACTAAAAGGTCATTAACATTTTTAACATATTGTCTAATGTCTAAGGGGGCCCACTTGCCATCGGGCAAGCTGACACCCTGGCCAGTCCGCCACTGAGTTACAATGTTATAGAGATGAATGAATGTGTATTTCATAAAAACATTATCATTGACACAGAAACAGTGCCAAGCTCCTAATTGATGTTCTTCCATTCTTCAAAAATTATGTACATCATAAAAATTAAATTACAATCAATTAGCATACCAAATTTTATTGCAGTAATACTAATAATTAGTCAACAGTAATCTTAGTCCCCTGATTGCTTAACACAAAACATTCTTTCTTTGAAAAAAATGAGATGTTGATCATTAGCAATAGGTTTGGAGATGTTCACATCTCGTGCAATAACCAGGTCGCTCTGCACTGCTCTAGAACACTTTGCTGTATAGATCACATCCCCGTGACGTTTTGGTGCACAGATACTTCGAAAGCTCAATTCTACTGTAATGTTTGTATGTCAAAGCTTTGCACAACAAAGTGTTACCATCACCAAAAGATCTGACAGCTTCTTACTTACTCAACCCATATTTGTAAGTAAACTGAATAAATACGGAATCCCTTAATGGGCATGTTCATTAATACCTACCAAATCCAAACAATTACTCAGTGCTAAATAACTAACTAACTAACTAACTAACTAACTAACGAACTCCATGGAAGACAGCCCTTCTTGAGCAGCTAACAGTTCCTCAGCTAGCCAACAAATTCGCTGCATTTTATGGAACCCAAAGGTTCATTACCGTGTTCACAACAGACCACCTATCCCTATCTGGAACCACACGAATCCAGTTCATGTCCTCCCCATTTCTTTAAAATCCATTTAAAATTATTATCCCATCTACACCTAGGTCTTCCAAGTGGGCTTTCGTTTACGTTTCCCTGCCAAAATCCTCCACGTACTTCTCCCCCATGCGTGCCACATACCCTGCTCATCTCATCCACCTTCATTTAGTAACGGTGCACACAGTACGTAATAAAGTACATTTTTTATGAAAAGCCAAACTTCCTCATTTTAAGAAGATCCACGTCTGTGAACTACACTGAAAAGTCATGGAATCCCAAATGGATTTCAGTGGGATTGAACCTAGGCCTCCGCAGTGACATACTGACATTGCATTACATGAAGTCACAGTACAGCCTCCACCTTTTCTTTATGCAGACAACTGGCAACATGGCATGGCCCAACACTCTACAAGCTCTAAATCATGATTCCTTGTAGTCTGAATCCCTCAGGCAGTACACATGTCTAACTATTTCATTACAGGAACAGGTTTGCCGACTTCTTTTATTTGTCTATTTCTGGTTCTTAAAAAACTACCTACAGCTAATCACTTAACAGGCTGTCCTCACAGGCAGACTACACAACTGTCAGCATTACTGCCATGTCAAATGAATGAATGTATTTATGCCAAAGGTAAAGACGCAGTTGTTCCTTTCCAGCAATGACGACATACAGGGGGAACAGACGTATAGGCCCACTCATTCTTAACATTTTCACTGCCAAAGTCGACCACGGTCGATTCAAGTGTTTACATTTTAATTTGCCAGCGTCGACTTCAGTCTATCTAAAATTTACTCCACTCTTTTGCCTTAAATAGGCCACGCACACGATAAGTTCTTTCAGGAAACATATTGTACATCTTTATTAAAACCTAGCTGACAACTAGAAAAAATGTATGCATTTTATATATAATTTTATATATAATTATATTCTATAATTTATAAGACGACGCACTGGTTGTTTAACATTCAATAAAACCCTGGCAATTTAACACCCTCGGGGATTTAAATGCCCGGCAGTGAAAGTGTTAACCTCAGCACTAGATGGAAGTTTACTGGCCACTTTACCCCTGGGGAAGGATTCGAACCCTGGATTGTCCAGCCCGTGGCCTAGTCACAACATTAAATGGAACTTAATGAACACTAAAGGAATGCCTGTGAAAAATCAATGGGAAGATTTAATAATTCCCATCACTAGTCACATTTTCCATAGCTGACCCTCTGACTGATCCACACATACATTAAGCTCCTGAGGGACACTTGGATATTGCAGTTGCACTGACTATTGCATCTGTAAACTTGACAAGATCCAGAATACAGCGTCATACAATAAGCATATGACAGCAGCATCCAGTCACCTCTTTTTGGCAAACAAACATGGCTGTTCTGTTCGCCTATATTTCCATCTTGTTCTCCACATGCACACTAAGCAACAGTCTCCAGCTACATCGCTGCAGAACTTTAAGCAATGTGCAGACAACAGTCTGTGTGTCTGTCTGTTTGGGCAGCCATAACTCATTAAGAAATGTCAGTAGTGACTTGAAATTTTGGTAATAGGTTTACGATGACTATGGGATGCACCATGCCAAATATAATAAACACTGGTTTATGGAATCGGGGTGTACCTGCCTATATATAAAACACCCTAAGTTGCAGGAGTAATGGTTGACTGTTGACTACGTTTTACACCCATGCTGCCACGGTTATGACTGACTGGGTTCTCTTTGAGGTACGTGCAGAAGCCAACTAAACAGTTCAGCATCAAGCACATAATAATATTCAAAACAGTCTTCTCGGGCCATCAGTCGCATCAAATGGTTTAAAAAATATGATGTTTTGGGGACTGGCTCCGTCCCATCCTCGGGCAGAACCGATATAACTCGTCTGTCCTGTTTTAAAACTTATAACACGTAATAATACATCACAGCACAACCAGATGGCAGCAAATGCTTCACTTGCTCCAAGAATAAAGATATGACTGAGAAGAGAGGCCACAGATATAGCAACTGACAGTAACTGACACTAATCAAATCGGTAGTGGCCCATAGTAACAGTTTTGCTGTGGAGTACTGTCTGGTGGTAACATCGACAGTAATTTACACTAATCAGTAGTAACTGATAGCCAAATATCAGGAGCTATGATAGCAGAGTCAGTTTAGTGACTAGGCTATGGGCTCGACAATCTGGGGTTCAAATCCCAGCTGGGGCAGGTGACTTTTCTTAAAAACATCCCGACCAGCTCAGGGGCCTTCCTAGTCTTGTACTCAATGCGTGCCTCGGTTCTTGCATGAGTGTATAAAACAGCCAATGCATGAAGATGAGAACTCGTGTCAGTCTAGAGCCACGGTTACCAGTAAGTGTAGCTATACCTCTAATTTTGTTGCATGCCATTGTGGCTCGGACAGGGACAACTGTTCCTTGTTAACAGACAATAACCAACACACACACACATACAGACTAATCCTTGCAGTTCTGGCATTATGTGTGTAAGTCGTTACGAACAGCAGCAGCAGATGACAGTGATAAATGGTAGTGGAAGGTATGCTGAATCAGTGCTGCAGTGTCCCCTTCTGCCAAAAGACATTACTACAGGACCTCTAGACAGCAGCAGCACTTAGTACATTCATTATTACTATCAAGTTTAGTGCCTAGTTAAAGAGTGTTACGTGAGCATAGTCAATGAAACCGTGATTCAGATGCAGCGTGACCAATAGATGATGAAAACGAAAAATTTGAAATTAAAGTTTGAGCATGATTTCTGTTACTAAGAATATGTAGATGAATGAGGTAAAGGATGGTGGAAGAAACTGTGATGTTTACATACCTAAATCTTACCTACATAACGAACGCACATTCATTCCAACCACATCCCTTCAGCACCCATCTCAACCAAACTCAGTCACCCTGAAATGTTGGGAAAAAACTAGCACAACATGTGTGTCAAACGCCTAGTGAAAACCACCATAGTAAACGGAAATTAGAAACCAACCACTAAAAAGATTGTAATTATCAGAAAACCAAAAACAAAAAAAATTCAAGATATGAACAAAAAAGTGAAAGGCAAGAAAGATGACACAGCGTATGGAGAAGAACGACAGTACATGCACAGGATATGAGCAGACAAGACTGACAGATGGAATAGTGTGACAAGTTTTACATGGGCACAGGATATGAGGACAAGTGACAGGATGGAATGTGTACAAGTTTACATGGGCACAGGATATGAGGACAAGTGACAGGATGGAATGTGTGACAAGTTTACATGGGCACAGGATATGGAGGACAAGTGACAGGATGGAATGTGTGACAAGTTTACATGGGCACAGGATAATGAGGACAAGTGACAGGATGGAATGTGTGACAAGTTACATGGGCACAGGATATGAGGACAAGTGACAGGATGGAATGTGTGACAAGTTTACATGGGCACAGGATATGAGGGACAAGTGACAGGATGGAATGTGTGACAAGTTTACATGGGCACAGGATATGAGGACAAGTGACAGGATGGAATGTGTGACAAGTTTACATGGGCACAGGATATGGGACAAGTGACAGGATGGAATGTGTGACAAGTTTACATGGGCACAGGATATGAGGACAAGTGACAGGATGGAATGTGTGACAAGTTTACATGGGCACAGGATATGGAGGACAAGTGACAGGATGGAATGTGTGACAAGTTTACATGGGCACAGGATATGGGACAAGTGACAGGATGGAATGTGTGACAAGTTTACATGGGCACAGGATATGAGGACAAGTGACAGGATGGAATGTGTGACAAGTTTACATGGGCACAGGATATGAGGACAAGTGACAGGATGGAATGTGTGACAAGTTTACATGGGCACAGGATATGAGGACAAGTGACAGGATGGAATGTGTGACAAGTTTACATGGGCACAGGATATGAGGACAAGTGACAGGATGGAATGTGTGACAAGTTTACATGGGCACAGGATATGAGGACAAGTGACAGGATGGAATGTGTGACAAGTTTACATGGGCACAGGATATGAGGACAAGTGACAGGATGGAATGTGTGACAAGTTTACATGGGCACAGGATATGAGGACAAGTGACAGGATGGAATGTGTGACAAGTTTACATGGGCACAGGATATGAGGACAAGTGACAGGATGGAATGTGTGACAAGTTTACATGGGCACAGGATATGAGGACAAGTGACAGGATGGAATGTGTGACAAGTTTACATGGGCACAGGATATGAGGACAAGTGACAGGATGGAATGTGTGACAAGTTTACATGGGCACAGGATATGAGGACAAGTGACAGGATGGAATGTGTGACAAGTTTACATGGGCACAGGATATGAGGACAAGTGACAGGATGGAATGTGTGACAAGTTTACATGGGCACAGGATATGAGGACAAGTGACAGGATGGAATGTGTGACAAGTTTACATGGGCACAGGATATGAGGACAAGTGACAGGATGGAATGTGTGACAAGTTTACATGGGCACAGGATATGAGGACAAGTGACAGGATGGAATGTAGTGACAAGTTTACATGGGCACAGGATATGAGGACAAGTGACAGGATGGAATGTGTGACAAGTTTACATGGGCACAGGATATGAGGACAAGTGACAGGATGGAATGTGTGACAAGTTTACATGGGCACAGGATATGAGGACAAGTGACAGGATGGAATGTGTGACAAGTTTACATGGGCACAGGATATGAGGACAAGTGACAGGATGGAATGTGTGACAAGTTTACATGGGCACAGGATATGAGGACAAGTGACAGGATGGAATGTGTGACAAGTTTACATGGGCACAGGATATGAGGACAAGTGACAGGATGGAATGTGTGACAAGTTTACATGGGCACAGGATATGAGGACAAGTGACAGGATGGAATGTGTGACAAGTTTACATGGGCACAGGATATGAGGACAAGTGACAGGATGGAATGTGTGACAAGTTTACATGGGCACAGGATATGAGGACAAGTGACAGGATGGAATGTGTGACAAGTTTACATGGGCACAGGATATGAGGACAAGTGACAGGATGGAATGTGTGACAAGTTTACATGGGCACAGGATATGAGGACAAGTGACAGGATGGAATGTGTGACAAGTTTACATGGGCACAGGATAATGAGGACAAGTGACAGGATGGAATGTGTGACAAGTTTACATGGGCATCAGGGAATAAAGAAGGACAAGTGACAGGATGGAATGTGTGACAAGTTTACATGGGCACAGGATATGAGGACAAGTGACAGGATGGAATGTGTGACAAGTTTACATGGGCACAGGATATGAGGACAAGTGACAGGATGGAATGTGTGACAAGTTTACATGGGCACAGGATATGAGGACAAGTGACAGGATGGAATGTGTGACAAGTTTACATGGGCACAGGATATGAGGACAAGTGACAGGATGGAATGTGTGACAAGTTTACATGGGCACAGGATATGAGGACAAGTGACAGGATGGAATGTGTGACAAGTTTACATGGGCACAGGATATGAGGACAAGTGACAGGATGGAATGTGTGACAAGTTTACATGGGCACAGGATATGAGGACAAGTGACAGGATGGAATGTGTGACAAGTTTACATGGGCACAGGATATGAGGACAAGTGACAGGATGGAATGTGTGACAAGTTTACATGGGCACAGGATATGAGGACAAGTGACAGGATGGAATGTGTGACAAGTTTACATGGGCACAGGATATGAGGACAAGTGACAGGATGGAATGTGTGACAAGTTTACATGGGCACAGGATATGAGGACAAGTGACAGGATGGAATGTGTGACAAGTTTACATGGGCACAGGATATGGGACAAGTGACAGGATGGAATGTGTGACAAGTTTACATGGGCACAGGATATGAGGACAAGTGACAGGATGGAATGTGTGACAAGTTTACATGGGCACAGGATATGAGGACAAGTGACAGGATGGAATGTGTGACAAGTTTACATGGGCACAGGATATGGGGACAAGTGACAGGATGGAATGTGTGACAAGTTTACATGGGCACAGGATATGGGGACAAGTGACAGGATGGAATGTGTGACAAGTTTACATGGGCACAGGATATGGGGACAAGTGACAGGATGGAATGTGTGACAAGTTTACATGGGCACAGGATATGAGGACAAGTGACAGGATGGAATGTGTGACAAGTTTACATGGGCACAGGATATGAGGACAAGTGACAGGATGGAATGTGTGACAAGTTTACATGGGCACAGGATATGAGGACAAGTGACAGGATGGAATGTGTGACAAGTTTACATGGGCACAGGATATGGGGACAAGTGACAGGATGGAATGTGTGACAAGTTTACATGGGCACAGGATATGGGACAAGTGACAGGATGGAATGTGTGACAAGTTTACATGGGCACAGGATATGAGGACAAGTGACAGGATGGAATGTGTGACAAGTTTACATGGGCACAGGATAATGAGGACAAGTGACAGGATGGAATGTGTGACAAGTTTACATGGCACAGGATATGAGGACAAGTGACAGGATGGAATGTGTGACAAGTTTACATGGGCACAGGATATGAGGACAAGTGACAGGATGGAATGTGTGACAAGTTTACATGGGCACAGGATATGAGGACAAGTGACAGGATGGAATGTGTGACAAGTTTACATGGGCACAGGATATGAGGACAAGTGACAGGATGGAATGTGTGACAAGTTTACATGGGCACAGGATATGAGGACAAGTGACAGGATGGAATGTGTGACAAGTTTACATGGGCACAGGATATGAGGACAAGTGACAGGATGGAATGTGTGACAAGTTTACATGGGCACAGGATATGGGACAAGTGACAGGATGGAATGTGTGACAAGTTTACATGGGCACAGGATATGAGGACAAGTGACAGGATGGAATGTGTGACAAGTTTACATGGGCACAGGATATGAGGACAAGTGACAGGATGGAATGTGTGACAAGTTTACATGGGCACAGGATATGAGGACAAGTGACAGGATGGAATGTGTGACAAGTTTACATGGGCACAGGATATGAGGACAAGTGACAGGATGGAATGTGTGACAAGTTTACATGGGCACAGGATATGAGGACAAGTGACAGGATGGAATGTGTGACAAGTTTACATGGGCACAGGATATAGAGGACAAGTTGACAGGATGGGAATGTGTGACAAGTTTACATGGGCACAGGATATGAGGACAAGTGACAGGATGGAATGTGTGACAAGTTTACATGGGCACAGGATATGAGGACAAGTGACAGGATGGAATGTGTGACAAGTTTACATGGGCACAGGATATGAGGACAAGTGACAGGATGGAATGTGTGACAAGTTTACATGGGCACAGGATATGAGGACAAGTGACAGGATGGAATGTGTGACAAGTTTACATGGGCACAGGATATGAGGACAAGTGACAGGATGGAATGTGTGACAAGTTTACATGGGCACAGGATATGAGGACAAGTGACAGGATGGAATGTGTGACAAGTTTACATGGGCACAGGATATGAGGACAAGTGACAGGATGGAATGTGTGACAAGTTTACATGGGCACAGGATATGAGGACAAGTGACAGGATGGAATGTGTGACAAGTTTACATGGGCACAGGATATGAGGACAAGTGACAGGATGGAATGTGTGACAAGTTTACATGGGCACAGGATATGAGGACAAGTGACAGGATGGAATGTGTGACAAGTTTACATGGGCACAGGATATGAGGACAAGTGACAGGATGGAATGTGTGACAAGTTTACATGGGCACAGGATATGAGGACAAGTGACAGGATGGAATGTGTGACAAGTTTACATGGGCACAGGATATGAGGACAAGTGACAGGATGGAATGTGTGACAAGTTTACATGGGCACAGAATATGAGGACAAGTGACAGGATGGAACGTGTGACAAGTTTACATGGGCACAGGATATGAGGACAAGTGACAGGATGGAATGTGTGACAAGTTTACATGGGCACAGGATATGAGGACAAGTGACAGGATGGAATGTGTGACAAGTTTACATGGGCACAGGATATGAGGACAAGTGACAGGATGGAATGTGTGACAAGTTTACATGGGCACAGGATATGAGGACAAGTGACAGGATGGAATGTGTGACAAGTTTACATGGGCACAGGATATGAGGACAAGTGACAGGATGGAATGTGTGACAAGTTTACATGGGCACAGGATATGAGGACAAGTGACAGGATGGAATGTGTGACAAGTTTACATGGCCAGCAGTCATGTCGTTTTGCAAGTTACAAGGCTGGCAGCACTGAGGAAACCCTAGCATGGACACGTTAGCTGTTTTGTTACCAGTCTGGCAATACAGACTGTTGCTGTCAGTTGTTTATTGAATCTAGCTGATGCTACGTCAGGAACACTCAGAAAAGAAAATACCATACAAACTTAAACAAGTGTAGTGGAGTGATTCAAGGTCACTTAGTTCAAGTATGTATTAGATGACAGAAGGTACAAGCCTATGAGGTCTGTGCCACTTCACAGCCAAGTTCCCAAGCCATCAAATTACGTCAATGGTTCTGAAACTGTTTGTACATATGTTCATGTTACACACGTTTTTGAAGAGTTTATAAACAAAAATAATTTAATAATAATAATTGTGTTCGATTAAGTCTTGTCACACAGTCGGACACGTCCAAAAGAAGGACTGGAATGCCACTGGTTCATAAACTATCCAAGATAATAGGGAGAATTAACAGTCTCTGAAATGTTGACAACCTTGACACAACCAACTGCCAAAAAAGACTTCACTGCATTTACTCATCATGAAAGCCCCACTTCCTGTTCTCTAATTGCTCTTTACTAACACCACAAGTGAAACGCACATAAAAACAATAATACTGGTTGTTCTAATTTGACCACTTCAGGAGAATGTTATATACACTGTGATCTGGTTCAGCTGCACAGCTGATATGTAGGGACAGGGACAGCTGCACAGCTGATATGTAGGGACAGGGACAGCTGCACAGCTGATATGTAGGGACAGGGACAGCTGCACCACAACAAAACTGGACACCACAACACGACCAGAACTTTGAAAAAATGTTGCCAGAGAGATTTGAACACGCGTAACTTAAATGAACTGGACAAACTGAAGGAACAGCAAAATGATCACAAGTTAATTCACAGCAGACAATGAACGGATTTGAGTCTTCTGGGACATGACTACGTGTTACTGGGTGAGTAGCTCCCCAGTGCTTTGAAGGATCATAGCACCTCCATCTTCATGGTTTAAGCAGTCAAAGTAGTCTTCTTGGACCGCTTACACCTGATGATAAAGGCACCATGATCCTTCAAAACAACGGTAACTATTAAAGAAATAACACAACATCATATCCCAGAAGATGTGAGATTTCAGCAACACTCCTGTGAGAACCTCCAACCTCATGCAATGATATAGGCTTTGAGGGTCTCATTGCAGGGGGATATTACAGTTATGATCTTCTGGGATATGGCACTGTACATCCTGGCAGATGGGTACACATATAGCTGTATGTGTGTGTGTCTCACGGCATCATGAAAGTCAGGAAACCACTGGCCTTCTAACTCCATAACTAACTAACTAACCAACTAACTCCATGGAGCACAGTCCTTCTTGAGAAGCTAGCAGGTCATCAGCTAGTCAAGAAATTCTCCGCTTCATGTGTGCAAAATTGGAGGTAAAAAACCACGGACTTACCGTCAAACAGCACATCCTGGTAGTGAACGTCAGTTTTGTTTCGGAGTTGCTCCTCCTGCTGCTCCCACTTCTGGCGAAGCAATTCTCGCCTCATATCCCCAGACATCAACTCCAGTGCCCCATCACCCCTTGTCACTGTTGGCCCATTATCATCACCGTTTGCCTTGTTCTTATCATCAAAACCACCGACAGACTCAAAGAGCTCCACATCCCTTTGTTTAACATAAGCCAAGTCTTTCCTCAGGCACCTCCGCGTACGACCCAAACAGTCTACGTAATCCACCCTGGAAGATGAGAAAATAGTTAGAACAACATTATGGAATTGGCATACGTGTTGCTTAGAAGTTTTTGGGTTGTAGCCCGGCGTCAATTTTTGGTGTATAACCAACATTTCGGGAACGTTGGTTATACGACCACGGCGGAAGCCTTCAATTACATACTGGCATACATGTTGCAGCAGAATGCCACTGAGCAATCAGCAAGTCTTAACTTCATCATTACACAAATGCCTTCCTCAACAAACTAGTACAGTAAAAACCCCAGCAATCCAGAATCTCACGAACTGAAACTCCTTCTAGTGTGGCATAAAAATAGGCAAGTGCTAGTGAGCAGGCTTCACACACACACACACACACACACACACACACACACACACAGTCATAGCAGCATCAGGAAATGGAATCAGCTCATCATCATCTCATGATGTCAGTTTGCCGCCTTCCATTGTTATGACTGTAAGTGTTTGTATTTTCTTGAGTGTTTTTGACTGGCATTTTGAATATTTATGCCCGCCTTTCTGTAATATGCCGACAGTCCGGCACCACCTCAGTCCTGACGGTGCCAACCTATCGCAAGTCTACTGTATATTGCTTAGCCCTTCTGCTCCCATATCCAGGAATCTGATGTTAGATTGCTGGCCTGCACACCAGCTGTCCTCACTATGAGACAGGGACGATGATCTTAATTGGCGAACAGGTACAAAACTGGGAAAGAGATGCTATCCTTGCATTTGTCAGGGAAGACTAAGGAAATTCACAAAAAATCTTGTACAGGATCGTTCATACCTTGGCCAAGTTCAAACCAAGCACCTGCATTGCTACTTCAACACTCTGCTTTGCAAGAAGTTTTGTGAGCCAGAAACTCGCACATGACGTAACACAAACATGGTAAAACATGAACACTGCTGCATCTGTTGACATTCCAGTCTTCTTCAAACTCCCAATGGAACACTTCACACATTAAAAAAAAGTTATCTACCGATACAATACACTTATAATAAAGATCCAACCAACACCTTGTGCATGATTACAAATGTACTTGGTGTGGTCAAATAGTTTCTAGACTGACCACAAGATAACACTACTGCTGCCAACATGAACTTCTACCGCTACACGCAGTCTGCTCAGTCATTTCCTGCTTGCAATAAGGCTGTAGCACATGCAACTGATGAGTAATGTCTGATTATGTACAAGTGTGTGTTGTACCATTTGCTATTCTAGCATAGCTACAAAACGGCAGACTTGAAAGAACAGAGTGTCTGCATCAAACTTTGCTTTAAACTGGGGAAAAATGTTACAGAAACTTTAAAAATGTTGAAAGTAGGTTTTGCAGAGCAGACAATGGGAAGAAAACTACTTTTGGAACAGTTTTCCAAGTTCAAAAGCGGGACAACCCCTGCTGGAGATGGCAAATAATCCAGTCATCCTTTGACAAGAAACACAGATGAAAATGTGTATCAACTGAAAGAACATGTCCTCAAAAACAGGACTATCAGTATCTGCAAAGTTGCTAACCTGTTGGGAATTTTATTCCTGTCAGTTGAGAGCACTTTGAAAGATAAACTGAATACACATAATTGCCACAAAATTTGCGCCCTGCCTGCTGAGTGAGGAGCAGAAGGAGAATCATGTCAGCATGTACCAGGACCGTCAAGAGAGACTTGAAAGAAAATCAGAATACCCTGTGAAGACAATCACAGGAGATGTGATGACCAAGAAACCAAAATGTCACCATAGTTCAAGCAAAACTGCAGGGCACACTTACTGAGTTTCAAACAATGCACTTTACAAAATACGTCAAACAGTAGCATGATCACTGGACTCGCTATATAAAGTCCTAACAAGTCTACTTTGAAAGGGACAACATTCATTAGAAGGTAAATGTCGTTATAGAGATACAAATTCAGTCCAGAAGACATCTGATCACACAACATATGTACTAAACTGTAATTTTGTTAACCACTCCAGGATGGCCACAGGAATGTATTCTGGCATCTACAGGCTGAGGTCACAAAATATTAGCTGCACGAATAATGATGTATGTTGAAAAAAAAACAACATTACACACTTCATATTTATATTGTTTTCCAAATCATTAAAAAAATTCACATCTGTATTTTTTAAATTGATCAAAAATTTAAAACAATATAAATGTCACATGTAACAATATGTGATTTCATACCGGTACTTCTTACGGTATACAACATGTATAATGTATGGTACAGCACCCAGCCAGCAGGTTACAAAATCACAGTGTATGGGTTTGGCATTTGCAGGTTTATAAGCGGAAAACTGAATGTACACGTACATTGCTCAGCAGGTTAAAATATATATATATATAATAATAACTAACTCCATGGAGCAGAGCCCTCGACTCTCTTTAGCTGAGATATTGGTACTCTCTTTAATGTTTTCCCAAGCCCTATTTATGTCCTCACTAACGTTTAAGTTCTCGAAAGCTGCAAACCTCTTTCAGATCTTTATCTGATACTGTTATATATATCCTCGCCTCTGGTATCCCTACTTTGTCATAGTGGCGAGGCTTGCGTGGTCAAATGATCCTGAGAGCTATGCCGGCGGTAGCGTAGCTACCGGTAGGGCCTCCCAAGCTGGACAGGTCGAAGGTGATGATCCAGACTAAACGGGATGCCCTGGTCCTCCAGGTTGGGGGTTGGGCGAGGGGTTGACGGCCCATCACCGTAAAAACTAATCAAGTTATGAAACTTCAATGGAAAGAAGCCGGATTGATCTACGGAAACGAATATGGCATGGAAAAGGACAACGATAATGGACGAATGAAAGAAAAGATCTACGGAAAATGGGATACAGGAATTGGAAAGTACTGGCACAGAATCGAGACAACTGGCAGAAAATCGTTGAAGAGGCCAAGGTTCACAACGGACTGCAGAGCCACGAAAGAAGAAGAAGAAGAAGTTATATATATAATAATAATAATAATAAGAACAAAAATAAAGAAAACCCAATCTGCCAAGACTGATTGCAACAGAAATTGTACTGGCAGAGCAATCGGCTGTAAACAACACCTTCAGTAAATGCAAAGATGCAGCAATGTCCATAAAGGGTTACAAATCCCCTCCCTAGGTATCCTACTGCATACCAGTCCTCCTCTGGATCCAACGGTTCATCATATTCATCACTGAGATGTTCCTCATCTTCCTGATCTTCCTCAGGTCCCTTCATGTTACTGGTCTCTCCTATTTTGTTATGATCATCTGATACTTTCTGTTGAAAGTTCACAAGATATTTTGTATCAACAGCAGTGACTGAGGTATCCCGTGACAGTCTGTCGTACAACTCCGACTTTGCCTCCAAGGCGGCTCTGAAATGAAGACACAATTCATTAGCACAAGACTGGAAATTAAGAAGCTTCTTCCACTCAAAAATCACAATTGTAAAGTAAAAGTGCCATAGCATCTGATGCCATTCTCCCACAACTGGGATATCTGACAGATATGCCACTAACTGTGACAGATATGCCACTAACTGTGCACTGTACAAGGAGCCAAATGAATAACTGACAGATATGCCACCAACTGTGCACTGTACAAGGAGCCAAACGAATAACTGACAGATATGCCACCAACTGTGCACTGTACAAGGAGCCAAATGAATAACTGACAGATATGCCACCAACTGTGCACTGTACAAGGAGCCAAATGAATAACTGACACATATGCCACTAACTGTGACAGATATGCCACTAACTGTGCACTGTACAAGGAGCCAAATGAATAACTGACACATATGCCACTAACTGTGACAGATATGCCACTAACTGTGCACTGTACAAGGAGCCAAATGAATAACTGACAGATATGCCACTAACTGTGACAGATATGCCACTAACTGTGCACTGTACAAGGAGCCAAATGAATAACTGACACATATGCCACTAACTGTGACAGATATGCCACTAACTGTGCACTGTACAAGGAGCCAAATGAATAACTGACAGATATGCCACCAACTGTGCACTGTACAAGGAGCCAAATGAATAACTGACACATATGCCACTAACTGTGACAGATATGCCACTAACTGTGCACTGTACAAGGAGCCAAATGAATAACTGACAGATATGCCACCAACTGTGCACTGTACAAGGAGCCAAATGAATAACTGACACATATGCCACTAACTGTGACAGATATGCCACTAACTGTGCACTGTACAAGGAGCCAAATGAATAACTGACAGATATGCCACCAACTGTGCACTGTACAAGGAGCCAAATGAATAACTGACACATATGCCACTAACTGTGACAGATATGCCACTAACTGTGCACTGTACAAGGAGCCAAATGAATAACTGACAGATATGCCACCAACTGTGCACTGTACAAGGAGCCAAATGAATAACTAACACATATGCCACTAACTGTGACAGATATGCCACTAACTGTGCACTGTACAAGGAGCCAAATGAATAACTCCCATACTGTTTCAGCAACTGGCTTATTTGGCAAAACTTTCAAAGATAAAGAGGTTCAACGTATATACAACATCGGACAATAAAGTCCCAGGACTGAGGCTATCTCGCACGTATGGGCTGGTGCACAGACCAATTGCAGTTCGTTTCTGTTAGTTCACATTCTGACCGACAGGGATTAGTGAAAAGAAAGTTCTGGCTCAATCAGTTTATCCATAGCAGCCTGGTGTATAAGCTCCATACATTCTTAACTCTGGCAATAGATGAAGACAAGTGGCCAGCTTCACACCCTGGTCGCTTTACCCCAGGAGAAACAGACACTATACCTATTGGAAAGGAGGATGGGTAGGTCACAGAGCCAGTATGAACATTGGAAAAGAGAAGGATCTCTTGCCTCTACTAGAAATGAAAATCCAATGCTTTGGTCATGCAGGCTGCAGCCAACTAATCACACAACTGAGCTGTCGCAGCTGCCGCTGGTAACAGAAATGAGTCAAAACAAGAAGACAAAAAGTGAGAATGTACTGTCTTCAAAGAAAGCAATTGTGATGCAAATAATCAATGCCAAACATCCAAATTACTGTAAAAATCATGCACACAATTTTCATATGTTACTGTGTGATGTTTCATTTCAAATCAGGAATTTCAGCCCCTATTACATGCAGTATAGTTCAGTAGACATGTGTGTATGTTTGACAGGAAGCGCGGCAGCGAGAACCTCAAACCTTATAAAAATGCTAAATAACGTAATTGGTTCACAAATGCTGAAATATGGATACTTTGCATTTTAATGCAAATTCATAATTTCCTTTAACGCTGTTATCACCGTGCATTTCTATGAATCAAATTAAATAAATAGACCAACCAATGCACTATTTGACTACTTTAATGTAGTGTCTTTCTTACATAACCCTACACGTGTTTCGGACCTACTGAGACCCCCTGAAGATGGACCTAGGTCCGAAACACGTGTAGGGTGTATAAGAAGGACATTACATTAAAGTAGTCAAATAGTGCATTAGTTGGTCTATTTATTTAATTTGATTCATAATTTCCTATAACAATCACAACATTGGCTATTATTTTGAACAAATATCTTACATATATCATTCCTGCCCTTGTTCATAAGAGAGTGCGGATAGCAGATGGTTTTAACCAAAACACCAAACATCTAAAAATTTGTTGCCCAAGAACTGTACAAGTTAACATCTATGTATCTTGTGTTGTGTTGGTTGCCTTCCCAGACAGAAGGCCCAAATACCAGACTGTCCAGCTCAAAACTGGACACCTGGCAACCATGTATCAGAGATAGACAAGAAGCACCATTTTATATACACACACCTGGACTTTTTAAGTGCATCTTGCTCCTCTTCTGTGTCCTCCACATCTTTTGCTGCTCGTTCACATACACCAGCATTAGTTTTGGTACTGAGAGTCTGTTTTTTTGGTCGTGGTACTGGATGTATAGATTGTGCCTGGGCTTGTACCTTAGCTGTAATTACTTCTTCTTGTTTGCGAGAGAGTTCTGCTTTCAAACTAATAAGCTGAAAGATATGAAAAGTCTTGTATTGTTAATGTAATCCTGAAAAGCAACAAGGGTTGGGGTGGCTAAATCACTAGTACCACAATTTTACACTTCAAAGATAAGCTATGATTTTTTTTTGTATGTGCAAAAATGCAATTCCAGTAAAATAATACACAAGCTTTAATTTCCACTTCAGTATTTAATCAATTACACTGCTGGCCAACCTGAAATTTCAATCACAAAATATGAAACCAAAATACAATCTAATGCTGCAAGGAATGGATCACCAGTACTAAACTAACTAACTAACTAACTAACTCCAATGAGCAGAGTCCTTCTTAAGAAGCTAGTAAGACCTCAGCTGGTCAAGAAATTCCCCACATGTTATGGAACCCAGAGGTTCAATACCGCATTCACAAAAGCCCACCACCTGTCCCTATCCTGTGCCAGATCAATTCAGTCCATTGTCCCCACCCCCCTACACTTCTGAATAACTATTTTAATATTATCCTCCCATCTACGCCTAGGTCGTCCAAATGGTCTCTATCCTTCAGGTTCCCACCCCCCCCACTCCCGCATACGTGCCACATGTCCCGTCCATCTAATTCTTATTGATTTGATTACCCAAGTAATGTTAGGTGAGAAGTACATGACTGAAACGTATGTAATCCCCTACCTCCCGTCGATACAAATTAGTGACACAACTCGTTTCTCTGCGAATTTATCCAATGCTGAATATAATACTAGCGCATGAAAAGACTGTATTCGCAACACAGACATTGGAAATTAGCATTCGCCACTCTAACCTATACTAATAAAATATAAAACATGTGTATACTTACGGCCGACTTGCTAATATCTATTTTTCTACCGGACTTCATTTTACTTTTAACTAATGTATTCGCAAGAGCAGAGTCCAATTACCAAATTCCTGACGACATTCTCAATTGCCTGACAGCCACTACAACCTAACGACCTAACCAAGGCAATAACACCAACAGAAAAATAACTACACCCAATTTTTCACGATTACACAAAAGTCTCATATTTAACGACGACAGCTTAAACTTACACCACAGAATACAATATTTTTAGTCAGCTACTACCAATAAAATAAGTTTGAAAACGTCCGCGGGCTAACTTTGTGACTCTTCTATAGCGTTGGCATTCTGAACATACTACATCAATTTGTGTTCTGAACCACGAATTTTCTGAACGCTCTACGCACAGATTAATATCTTTCACAGATTGGAAACTCCGTGAAAACGTAAAACTACGCCGCCATATGCGCCGCCTTCTTGTGTTACTGAACCCGCCATGGCTCACAGGCTGTGCCTAAGCATGCTCCTGGTGGTAACATTTGGAACTATGTAGCATGACATCGGCAAAACAGCCTCCTGCTTTGCCATACCCTCCCAATCACCACCCACCACAATCGTAACTGTAAGTTGTATTTGCCCGCAGTAACAAGTCCATTTGCTGGTCACGTGATGAAGGTAACTCTTCGTAGGGGAACAAAAACCGTTTGTTCATCAGGTGTACAGTCTGACGTTTAAACCATTCCTACTTCGGTTGAGAGGTTAGATTTAACTGGAAAGTCTCTTGAACTGTGTTTCCTAATTTAACTAACTTCTAACTTCATGGAGCACAGTCCTTCTCGAGAAGCTGGCAGGTCGTCAGCTAGTCAAGCAGTTCCCCACATTTTATGGAACCCGAAGGTTCATTACCGCATTCACCTGTCCCTATCCTGAGCTAAGTTGTACCAAACAATCAGTCCAGGTCCGAGGCTTTGTATAGTGATTCGTAACTTGGTAATTTTTTACGGTGAGGAGTTGTTAGCACTCGCCCAACACCCAAGCTGGAGGACCACCCCCTGTCGGCTGTCCGCGACTGCTTATTCAATGTATTCACAGCTACCCTCCGTATCCACAGGCCGTTCCTCCATCCGCAACCTGAGGACGCGCCATGCCCGACCAACTTATCGTGTGTTTCCTCGTTTACAGCATACAATTAACACAGAGACCTGATATCTGTGGAACGCATTAGAGACGTGTCTTTGCATTAGAAATAGACCAAAGTGAAGATGGCCAAAAGAGAGGGAGGGAGACATTATGAGTTACCTGACATGACTTTATAATTTGTACTGTCACAAAGTAAGATTAGGACGATCACATGGAGAAGGTTAAGAGGGGCGAGGTACGTAGCACGCGTGCGAACGAATTCGCACACAATTGTGGTGTACAACACCATGAGAATACACAGCTTGTGGCATATAGTAGTGACTAGTAGGATAACATTAGCCTGAATCTTACGGAAATGTAGTGAGCGTGTGACATAATGAATGTAGATGAGGAGCGTGTGACATGAATGTAGTGAGCGTGTGACATGAATGTAGTGAGCGTGTGACATGAATGTAGTGAGCGTGTGACATGAATGTAGTGAGCGTGTGACATGAATGTAGTGAGCGTGTGACATGAATGTAGTGAGCGTGTGACATGAATGTAGTGAGCGTGTGACATGAATGTAGTGAGCGTGTGACATGAATGTAGTGAGCGTGTGACATGAATGTAGTGAGCGTGTGACATGAATGTAGTGAGCGTGTGACATGAATGTAGTGAGCGTGTGACATGAATGTAGTGAGCGTGTGACATGAATGTAGTGAGCGTGTGACATGAATGTAGTGAGCGTGTGACATGAATGTAGTGAGCGTGTGACATGAATGACGTGAGCGTGTGACAATGAATGTAGAGCGTGTGACATGAATGTAGTGAGCGTGTGACATGAAATGTAGTGAGCGTGTGACATGAATGTAGTGAGCGTGTGACATGAATGTAGTGAGCGTGTGACATGAATGTAGTTGAGCGTGTGACATGAATGTAGTGAGCGTGTGACATGAATGTAGTGAGCGTGTGACATGAATGTAGTGAGCGTGTGACATGAATGTAGTGAGCGTGTGACATGAATGTAGTGAGCGTGTGACATGAATGTAGATGATGGTGGTGTGACATGAATGTAGTGAGCGTGTGACATGAATGTAGTTGAGCGTGTGACATGAATGTAGTGAGCGTGTGACATGAATGTAGTGAGCGTGTGACATGAATGTAGTGAGCGTGTGACATGAATGTAGTGAGCGTGTGACATGAATGTAGTGAGCGTGTGACATGAATGTAGTGAGCGTGTGACATAGAATGTAGTGAGCGTTGTGACATGAATGTAGTGAGCGTGTGACATGAATGTAGTGAGCGTGTGACATGAATGTAGTGAGCGTGTGACATGAATGTAGTGAGCGTGTGACATGAATGTAGTGAGCGTGTGACATGAATGTAGTGAGCGTGTGACATGAATGTAGTGAGCGTGTGACATGAATGTAGTGAGCGTGTGACATGAATGTAGTGAGCGTGTGACATGAATGTAGTGAGCGTCTTTGTGTACATGAATGTAGTGAGGTTGAGTCGTGTGACATGAATGTAGTGAGCGTGTGACATGAATGTAGTGAGCGTGTGACATGAATGTAGTGAGGCGTGTGACATGAATGTAGTGAGCGTGTGACATGAATGTAGTGAGCGTGTGACATGAATGTAGTGAGCTGTGACAGATGTATGAGTGACATGAAATGTAGTGAGCGTGTGACATGAATGTAGTGAGCTGTGTACATGAATGTAGTGAGCGTGTGACATGAATGTAGTGAGCGTGTGACATGAATGTAGTGAGCGTGTGACATGAATGTAGTGAGCGTGTGACATGAATGTAGTGAGCGTGTGACATGAATGTAGTGAGCGTGTGACATGAATGTAGTGAGCGATGTGACTTGAATGTAGTGAGCGTGTGACATGAATGTAGTGAGCGTGTGACATGAATGTAGTGAGCGTGTGACATGAATGTAGTGAGCGTGTGACATGAATGTAGTGAGCGTGTGACATGAATGTAGTGAGCGTGTGACATGAATGTAGTGAGCGTGTGACATGAATGTAGTGAGCGTGTGACATGAATGTAGTGAGCGTGTGACATGAATGTAGTGAGCGTGTGACATGAATGTAGTGAGCGTGTGACATGAATGTAGTGAGCGTGTGACATGAATGTAGTGGAGGTGACTTCAAGTGTGACGTGTGACATGAATGTAGTGAGCGTGTGACATGAATGTAGTGAGCGTGTGACAATGAATGTTATTGAGCGTGTGACATGAAATGTAGTGAGCGTGTGACATGAATGTAGTGAGCGTGTGACATGAATGTAGTGAGCGTGTGACATGAATGTAGTGAGCGTGTGACATGAATGTAGTGAGCGTGTGACATGAATGTAGTGAGCGTGTGACATGAATGTAGTGAGCGTGTGACATGAATGTAGTGAGCGTGTGACATGAATGTAGTGAGTGTGTGACATGAATGTAGTGAGCGTGTGACATGAATTCATGTGCACAAAAAAGTGCTTTTGTGAATAATGCAATGAGCATCCCGGTTACATAGAAATAGGCTAAGGAAATTTCTTGAGCGGCTGGGTCACTGACAGCTTCTCAAGAGGCAATATGTGCCGTGTAATTTCCTTGTAATATTGTCAATTGGTAAACGTGTGTGTGTAGCTGTTAATTGTGAACATATTTGTCCTCTTATCATGGCGTCAGTTGCTTCATTTGTGTCTTTGTACCGAGTTACGTCATCGTCATCTGTCCAGTGTTGGGTGATGGAAAGAATGAACACAGAATCCCGTCCGCCATCTGCGTGCCTTTCCCCAGTCTCAGCTGTCATCACTTGCATTCTAGCCATCATTGTACCCCTCTGCTTACGTGTGCAATATAGTAAAGCAGGGAGTAGCCATCGCCACACGAATTGTGCCGTTCTTACAGACGAACGCGCCTGTAAGTATGGCCACCCACCAGTGCGGGATGCACGATACGTTGCCTACCAAGTCCGGCGATTCTTATGCAACAGTCGACGATGACTAAATACAGAGAGGTCACGTGGCACTGACCTTCCCCAATACGTTTCTAGCTTCAGTCAGTGTCTGCACTCGACGCCGTCTGCTTGTCCCATGTGCAAGTACACAGTTGTTACAATTTAGATCGGTACTGACATCTGTCTTGCGAGATTTGGTATTTCCTCAGCACTGATGGTGAGGATTCGGGCCTTTCGGGTTATTTCGCTGAGTAGAAACGTCACTAACTCCTGACGTTTCGAAGTAACGTTCATCTTCAAGGTCAAGAAGTCATAAAAAGAATTTATCCTTTATGTTATTTGTACCGTACATTTATGTTACTTGTACCGTACATTTATGTTACTTGTACCGTACATTTATGTTACTTGTACCGTACATTTATGTTACTTGTACCGTACATTTATGTTATTTGTACCGTACATTTATGTTATTTGTACCGCACATTTATGTTATTTTACCGCACATTTATGTTATTTGTACCGCACATTTATGTTATTTGTACCGTACATTTATGTTACTTGTACCGTACGTTTATGTTATTTGTGCCGTACATTTATGCTATTTGTACCGTACATTTATGCTATTTGTACCGTACGTTTATGTTACTTGTACCGTACGTTTATGTTATTTGTGCCGTACGTTTATGTTATTTGTGCCGTACGTTTATGTTATTTGTACCGTACGTTTATGTTATTTGTACCGTACATTTATGTTATTTGTACCGTACATTTATGTTACTTGTACCGTACGTTTATGTTATTTGTGCCGTACGTTTATGTTATTTGTACCGTACGTTTATGTTATTTGTACCGTACATTTATGTTATTTGTACCGTACATTTATGTTACTTGTACCGTACATTTATGTTATTTGTACCGTACATTTATGTTATTTGTACCGTACATTTATGTTACTTGTACCGTACATTTATGTTATTTGTACCGTACGTTTATGTTATTTGTGCCGTACGTTTATGTTATTTGTGCCGTACATGTATGTTATTTGTACCGTACATTTATGTTATTTGTACCGTACATTTATGCTATTTGTACCGTACATTTATGTTACTTGTACCGTACGTTTATGTTATTTGTGCCGTACGTTTATGTTATTTGTGCCGTACATTTATGTTATTTGTACCGTACGTTTATGTTATTTGTACCGTACATTTATGTTATTTGTACCGTACATTTATGTTACTTGTACCGTACGTTTATGTTATTTGTGCCGTACGTTTATGTTATTTGTACCGTACATTTATGTTACTTGTACCGTACATTTATGTTATTTGTACCGTACGTTTATGTTATTTGTACCGTACATTTATGCTATTTGTACCGTACATTTATGCTATTTGTACCGTACGTTTATGTTACTTGTACCTTACGTTTATGTTATTTGTGCCGTACGTTTATGTTATTTGTGCCGTACGTTTATGTTATTTGTACCGTACGTTTATGTTATTTGTACCGTACATTTATGTTATTTGTACCGTACATTTATGTTACTTGTACCGTACGTTTATGTTATTTGTGCCGTACGTTTATGTTATTTGTACCGTACGTTTATGTTATTTGTACCGTACGTTTTTGTTATTTGTACCGTACATTTATGTTACTTGTACCGTACATTTATGTTATTTGTACCGTACATTTATGTTATTTGTACCGTACATTTATGTTACTTGTACCGTACATTTATGTTATTTGTACCGTACGTTTATGTTATTTGTGCCGTACGTTTATGTTATTTGTGCCGTACATTTATGTTATTTGTACCGTACATTTATGTTATTTGTACCGTACATTTATGCTATTTGTACCGTACATTTATGTTACTTGTACCGTACGTTTATGTTATTTGTGCCGTACGTTTATGTTATTTGTGCCGTACATTTATGTTATTTGTACCGTACGTTTATGTTATTTGTACCGTACATTTATGTTATTTGTACCGTACATTTATGTTACTTGTACCGTACGTTTATGTTATTTGTGCCGTACGTTTATGTTATTTGTACCGTACATTTATGTTACTTGTACCGTACATTTATGTTATTTGTACCGTACGTTTATGTTATTTGTACCGTACATTTATGCTACTTGTACCGTACATTTATGTTACTTGTACCGTACGTTTATGTTATTTGTGCCGTACGTTTATGTTATTTGTGCCGTACATTTATGTTATTTGTACCGTACGTTTATGTTATTTGTACCGTACGTTTATGTTATTTGTACCGTACATTTATGTTACTTGTACCGTACATTTATGTTATTTGTACCGTACATTTATGTTATTTGTGCCGTACGTTTATGTTATTTGTGCCGTACGTTTATGTTATTTGTGCCGTACATTTATGTTATTTGTACCGTACATTTATGTTATTTGTACCGTATATTTATGTTATTTGTACCGTACATTTATGTTACTTGTACCGTACATTTATGTTATTTGTACCGTACATTTATGTTATTTGTACCGTACATTTATGTTACTTGTACCGTACATTTATGTTATTTGTACCGTACATTTATGTTATTTGTACCGTACGTTTATGTTATTTGTGCCGTACATTTATGTTATTTGTACCGTACATTTATGTTATTTGTACCGTACGTTTATGTTATTTGTGCCGTACATTTATGTTATTGGTACCGTACATTTATGTTATTTGTACCGTACATTTATGTTATTTGTACCGTATATTTATGTTACTTGTACCGTACATTTATGTTATTTGTACCGTACATTTATGTTACTTGTACCGTACATTTATGTTATTTGTACCGTATATTTATGTTACTTGTACCGTACATTTATGTTACTTGTACCGTATATTTATGTTACTTGTACCGTACATTTATGTTATTTGTACCGTACATTTATGTTATTTGTACCGTACGTTTATGTTACTTGTACCGTACATTTATGTTATATGTACCGTACATTTATGTTACTTGTACCGTACATTTATGTTATTTGTACCGTATATTTATGTTACTTGTACCGTACATTTATGTTACTTGTACCGTACATTTATGTTACTTGTGCCGTACATTTATGTTACTTGTACCGTACATTTATGTTATTTGTACCGTACATTTATGTTATTTGTGTCGTACATTTATGTTACTTGTACCGTACATTTATGTTATTTGTACCGTACATTTATGTTATTTGTACCGTACATTTATGTTAGTTGTACCGTACATTTATGTTATTTGTACCGTACATTTATGTTATTTGTACCGTACATTTATGTTATTTGTACCGTACATTTATGTTATTTGTGCCGTACATTATGTTATTTGTACCGTACGTTTATGTTATTTGTACCGTACATTTATGTTATTTGTACCGTACATTTATGTTACTTGTACCGTACATTTATGTTATTTGTACCGTACGTTTATGTTATTTGTGCCGTACGTTTATGTTATTGTGCCGTACATTTATGTTATTTGTACCGTACATTTATGTTATTTGTACCGTACATTTATGTTATTTGTACCGTACATTTATGTTACTTGTACCGTACATTTATGTTATTTGTACCGTACATTTATGTTACTTGTACCGTACATTTATGTAACTTGTACCGTACATTTATGTTATTTGTACCGTACATTTATGTTATTTGTACCGTACGTTTATGTTATTTGTGCCGTACATTTATGTTATTTGTACCGTACATTTATGTTATTTGTACCGTACGTTTATGTTATTTGTGCCGTACATTTATGTTATTTGTACCGTACATTTATGTTATTTGTACCGTACATTTATGTTATTTGTACCGTATATTTATGTTATTTGTACCGTACATTTATGTTATTTGTACCGTACATTTATGTTACTTGTACCGTACATTTATGTTATTTGTACCGTACATTTATGTTACTTGTACCGTACATTTATGTTACTTGTACCGTACATTTATGTTATTTGTACCGTACATTTATGTTATTTGTACCGTACATTTATGTTACTTGTACCGTACATTTATGTTATTTGTACCGTACATTTATGTTATTTGTACCGTACATTTATGTTACTTGTACCGTACATTTATGTTATTTGTACCGTACATTTATGTTATTTGTACCGTACATTTATGTTATTTGTACCGTACATTTATGTTATTTGTACCGTACATTTATGTTATTTGTACCGTACATTTATGTTATTTGTACCGTACATTTATGTTACTTGTACCGTACATTTATGTTATTTGTACCGTACATTTATGTTACTTCTACCGTACATTTTTGTTATTTGTACCGTACATTTATGTTACTTGTACCGTACATTTATGTTATTTGTACCGTACATTTATGTTATTTGTACCGTACATTTATGTTACTTGTACCGTACATTTATGTTATTTGTACCGTACATTTATGTTATTTGTACCGTACATTTATGTTACTTGTACCGTACATTTATGTTATTTGTACCGTACATTTATGTTACTTGTACCGTACATTTATGTTACTTGTACCGACTATTTATGTTATTTGTACCGTACATTTATGTTATTTGTACCGTACATTTATGTTATTTGTACCGTACATTTATGTTACTTGTACCGTACATTTATGTTACTTGTACCGTACATTTATGTTATTTGTACCGTACATTTATGTTATTTGTACCGTACATTTATGTTACTTGTACCGTACATTTATGTTACTTGTACCGTACATTTATGTTACTTGTACCGTACATTTATGATATTTGTACCGTACATTTATGTTATTTGTACCGTACATTTATGTTATTTGTACCGTACATTTATGCTATTTGTACCGTACATTTATGCTATTTGTACCGTACATTTATGTTATTTGTACCGTACATTTATGTTATTTGTACCGTACATTTATGCTATTTGTACCGTACATTTATGTTATTTGTACCGTACATTTATGTTATTTGTACCGTACATTTATGTTACTTGTACCGTACATTTATGTTATTTGTACCGTACATTTATGTTATTTGTACCGTACATTTATGTTACTTGTACCGTACATTTATGCTATTTGTACCGTACATTTATGTTATTTGTACCGTACATTTATGTTACTTGTACCGTACATTTATGTTATTTGTACCGTACGTTTATGTTACTTGTACCGTACATTTATGTTATTTGTACCGTACATTTATGTTATTTGTACCGTACGTTTATGTTATTTGTACCGTACATTTATGTTATTTGTACCGTACATTTATGTTATTTGTACCGTACATTTATGTTATTTGTACCGTACATTTATGCTATTTGTACCGTACATTTATGTTATTTGTACCGTACATTTATGTTATTTGTACCGTACATTTATGTTATTTGTACCGTACATTTATGTTATTTGTACCGTACATTTATGTTATTTGTACCGTACATTTATGTTATTTGTACCGTACATTTATGTTATTTGTACCGTACATTTATGTTATTTGTACCGTACATTTATGTTATTTGTACCGTACATTCATGTTATTTGTACCGTACATTCATGTTATTTGTACCGTACATTTATGTTATTTGTACCGTACATTTATGTTATTTTTGCCGTACATTATCTTGAGTACATAAAATCGTGTTCCCATAAATGTACACCCTTTATTATCTGTATTTAATACAGTTATATTTAAAAATAGTCCAACATGTTTCGAACTGTGTCACAGTTCATCTTCAGGGACTCAGTTGTTTATTACACCAGCTATAGACGTACGGTACTCATTATACTATATATAAGTTGGTAGATAAAATTCCGTTAACTGTGTTGAGTTTTGGACAGTTAAAACAATATTAAAACATTTTTAAGCTAAGATATTTAAGATATAAAACAAATTAAAATTGGATAATGGTTATGTTTGGTAGAACGCTGTTGAAGTGTTATAGTTGTACACACTGTATCAACTGCTTCATGTAGAACGGCTGTTGATTTATAGTTGTACACACCTGCATCAACTGCTTCATGTAGAACGGCTGTTGAAGTGTTATAGTTGTACACACCTGTATCAACTGCTTCATGTAGAACGGCTGTTGAAGTGTTATAGTTGTACACACCTGCATCAACTGCTTCATGTAGAACGGCTGTTGAAGTGTTATAGTTGTACACACCTGTATCAACTGCTTCATGTAGAACGGCTGTTGAAGTGTTATAGTTGTACACACCTGCATCAACTACTTCATGTAGAACGGCTGTTGAAGTGTTATAGTTGTACACACCTGTATCAACTACTTCATGTAGAACGACTGTTGAAGTGTTATAGTTGTACACACCTGCATCAACTACTTCATGTAGAACGACTGTTGAAGTGTTATAGTTGTACACACCTGCATCAACTACTTCATGTAGAACGACTGTTGAAGTGTTATAGTTGTACACACCTGCATCAACTACTTCATGTAGAACGACTGTTGAAGTGTTATAGTTGTACACACCTGCATCAACTACTTCATGTAGAACGACTGTTGAAGTGTTATAGTTGTACACACCTGTATCAACTGCTTCATGTATAACGGCTGTTGAAGTGTTATTGTTGTACACACCTGTATCAACTACTTCATGTAGAACGACTGTTGAAGTGTTATTGTTGTACACACCTGTATCAACTACTTCATGTAGTACGGCTGTTGAAGTGTTATTGTTGTACACACCTGTATCAACTACTTCATGTAGTACGGCTGTTGAAGTGTTATAGTTGTACACACCTGCATCAACTACTTCATGTAGTACGGCTGTTGAAGTGTTATTGTTGTACACACCTGTATCAACTACTTCATGTAGTACGGCTGTTGAAGTGTTATAGTTGTACACACCTGTATCAACTGCTTCATGTAGTACGGCTGTTGAAGTGTTATAGTTGTACACACCTGTATCAACTACTTCATGCTCGCCTTTTGTCTGCTAGTGCTGTACTAACTGTACGGTGTCCGAACAGGACAATATATAGGTCAAAGTCACGCAGTAATATGACGACTGCGTAGGTTGTTTGTTTACAGCACTAGCAAACGGCTATATGGAATGGCCGAAACATCTTGAAGTAGTCTCCTATATATGTGGTTAAGTTAAATTTGTTGTGCAGTTTGTTGGTAATGAAAGTTATTGATATACAATATTGTATTAATTCACAATTTTAAAAAATCCAACAAATGCGCTATATTATCAAGTATTGTTCAATATCCCCTACATATGTTTCGGCTCCAGTTGAACCATCTTCAGGTGGTCAAGGTTACATTCATATTACATCCATTAGTTAATCTGATGATATAATACAGGGCATACACAAAATAATGGTGCGGTTTTAATAGTGTTCACTATTAAAACCGCACCATTCTTTTGTGTATGCCCTGTATATATACATACACCACAATATAAAGTCAAGTTACTATCACATTAACAGGCTACAGTACATAGAATTTCGTTATATACCCTTTTAAACTGTGACAGTATTTATTGGTATTTAAAAATTGTAAATTATTACCAAAATGTACGGTGGATATAACGTGAACTACAGTATTGCTCGTGTATTGTTTTATTGTGTCGCACAAAAGTTAAGTCAAGAACTCAGTTCATCATTTCTGACAAACGCTATGTGCTACATTCAAAATTACAATCAGTCTCGCCATTCAACGTGTCCTTCAGTTGAACAAAAAAAAAAAAATTCTTTAAATTTTCCGCGAATCTGGAATGAAGTGTCCGTTGACGGGGCATTGCCGAAATACAATTTGAAATCCCACCGTCACAATCACTGCATTGTTCATAATTTCCTCCGTATTTTCTAACATATCTGTGTAAGATGCAGATTGTTAGTATCACTCTGTCAGCATTCTCAGGATTGGATTGCAACTTTCGGTTATATAACCGAAAGTTTCGGTATCATATACCGAAAGCATTCTCGCTAACTCTTCTGGCTCGTGAGAGTCTGCAGTTGAAAATTTTTATGCTGGGATTTACCTCCACCTGTTTTGTTAGCAGGATAAGGTCTTAATAAATGAGGTTTCAGGCAGAACCCTTTGTCCCCTGCTATCACATAACGCAGCTTCTCATTTGTTCCTCGTAGTTCCACATCTTCTGGAACGTTTATGGTTTTTATTTTCTAGAGCTTTTCCTAGATTTCATTTTGCAAAAACGCTTCCGTCGCTATCTTTCCCGTAGCGACCAATATCTACGGCTGTAAGGTTATATTAAGCGTCAGCCAAAGCAAGCAGTGCAAAGGACAAAGTTTGTTGTACTTAAAATACAGGTATCCGCTATTTGCAGGTGTAATTATATTACACTTGAAAGCAAAATGGTAAATTGTTGGACTGACATTCTGAAATGTTTATAAAATTTAATTTAATCATCTATTAATTCGCGATATAAAGACGCAAATTCTACTTCCGGTTTTCCTCTACTTAACGTTTCACAAACCCAAATGCCATTACGCTCAATGTGCCCCCCCCCCCCCACCCCCCTTCTCGTCTAATAATAAAGTTGTACGTGCCCAATCCTGAAATGAAAATTGTTTAGACACTTCAAATCAAAAAACACTGTCAAAACAAGTTCCACTCAAAAACAGACTGAAATCTGCGGTCTTCTGGGTTATTACACGGCGTCGTGTGGTAATTGTTTACCGACGTTTCGGGACAACGTATCGGTCCCATCATCACGGACTCTTGACCCTTGAGGATGGGACCGATACGTTGTCCCGAAACGTCGGTAAACTCATACTCGGACTCTTGACCCGTGAGGATGGGACTGATACGTTGTCCCGAAACGTCAGTAATCTCCTACTCGGACTCTTGACCCGTGAGGATGGGACCGATACGTTGTCCCGAAACGTCGGTAAACTCCTACTCGGACTCTTGACCCGTGAGAATGGGACCGATACGTTGTCCCGAAACGTCGGTAAACTCCTACTCGGACTCTTGACCCGTGAGGATGGGACTGATATGTTGTCCCGAAACGTCGGTAAACTCCTACTCGGACTCTTGTCCCGTGAGGATGGGACCGATACGTTGTCCCGAAACGTCGGTCAACTCCTACTCGGACTCTTGACCCGTGAGGATGGGACTGATACGTTGTCCCGAAACGTCGGTAAACTCCTACTCGGACTCTTGACCCGTGAGGATGGGACCGATACGTTGTCCCGAAACGTCGGTAAACTCCTACTCGGACTCTTGACCCGTGAGGATGGGACCGATACGTTGTCCTGAAACGTCGGTAAACTCCTACTCGGACTCTTGACCCGTGAGAATGGGACCGATACTTTGTCCCGAAACGTCGGTAAACTCCTACTCGGACTCTTGACCCGTGAGGATGGGACTGATACGTTGTCCCGAAACGTCGGTAAACTCCTACTCGGACTCTTGACCCGTGAGGATGGGACCGATACGTTGTCCCGAAACGTCGGTAAACAATTACCACACGACGCCGCGTAATAACCCAGAAGACTACAGATTTCTTCAACATCGCGGCGGAAGCCTGAAATCAAGGACAAAAAGAGAGAGTTTATTATTGAGCTGTAAAACACGACTGACAGCTATGTCTGTTTTAACTGCAGGTAGATGTGAATGCACACTGGTTTTTGTCGTGCCGTCGTGTAATGCGATAACATATGAAGGTGCTGCACTGTGTGACGCGGCACAGCTGTGTAGACGGCGAGCACGCAGGCAGACACGTAAGCAAGTGAAGTGAATTGTGTAGCAAAGCTCAGCGGACAGCGCAATACGCAATACGCTCACCGCGCCAGCCGTAGCTAGCACACGCAGCGATAAGCTGTCTGCAGCACCAGACCGGCCCACCGCCGGCCATATCGTGTTACCAAACCGCTCTGCTAGCTGAACAACCAACAAGTTGGCACAAAATGCAGTCCTCTAAATTGCGTACTGGAGGATATCGGTTCATATCTCTGCTGGTGACCTGGCTATTCGTGGTTTCCTCAGTTCCTGTGACGTTTCGGTCACGTTCTAGAGGACGTCGGGGCACGCGGTGGCGCAGTTGGTTGAGGCAATGCTATACAAGCCGGAAGGTCGAGGGTTCGATTCCCGATGGTGTCATTCGAATTTTTCATTGACATAATCCTTTCGCTCGCACTATGACCCTGGGGTCGACTCAGCCTCTAACACAAATGAGTACCAGGAATATTTCCTGGGGGGTAAAGGCGGCCGGTGCGTAGGGCTGACAACCTTTCCACCAACATGTGCCGATTGTCTATAAATCTGTGAGCCTCAACCTTCTGGAGCCCTAAGGGCCTGTAATGGGATTGCTGTACCTTTACCTAGAGGACGGCAGTCTTCACAGTCACCTGGTGACATGTGTGCAAGCACTGAGGTCAGGAAAGGAAGGTCCTTGTTTTGACAGTCCATGTTAGATTTGTGGTGGACAAAGTGGCACTGTGACAGGTTTCTCTTTGAACGCTTTGGTTATCCCCTGTCAGTATCATGTGGGTTGGTATAGCGACTCGCTACTAGCTGGACAGTCCGGGGATCGAATCCCGGTGCGGGCGAGATTTTCCGCACCCGTCCAGACCGGCCCTGGGGCCTACCCAGCCTCCTATACAATGGGTACCTGCTCTCTTTCCCAGGGGTAAAGCGGCCGGGGCGTTGACCACCCACCCCATCTAGTGCCGAGGTTAAAGAAAGAGTACAGCTATACCTCTACTCCCCCTCTGTGCCTTCATGGCAGGCTATAGGGTGAGCTTTACCTTCTAATGTTTACCTGTCAGTATGATTCCAGCACAACACACTGCATTACCGACTGGGCTGTGCCTGGCGGCTGTCAACCCCAACCCACGATCTGGTGTTCGACTGATCTCCTCTTTACTGTGTGCCGACAGGAGCCTGAAGCTGACCTCTCGCCTGTCCTTGGTGGCGAGGTTACGAATGCGTACGGCTATAGGCCTACCGCTACTCACCCACATGCCCTCGTAGTGCCATGCAAATTAAGCACAGGAACACCTTTACCTTTACCTTTCACCAACCGACTCATTCTCACGCCATTCTCTCTTGCTGCCTTGTCTCCGGCTACCTGCACTTATATTTGTGCCAGTTGCTGTTTACCTGTTTAAGACACTGCTATCACTGAACTTGACGAAACGTCGGGGGTAAGCAATGCCACAATGAGACTTATTCGGCAATAGAGAGCTCTGACTCTTGACCCGTGAAGATGGGACCGATACGTTGTCCCGAAACGTCGGTAAACAAGTATCACACGATTTCGCAAGAAAGCTCTTGTCGTCCTTACCCATTGCAAGCAATCCACGCTAACCTTTAGATACACAGGCAAGGTGAAGTTGGCCCTGGCCACTCCATGAACGCATGTAGATATATATTATGTAGTTCCACTGTACTGACATCTGCAGTAGATGGAGGCGAGTGGTTAACTTCACGCCCCGGCCCCAGTACCCATTGAATAGGGGCTGGGTGGGCCTCAAAGCCGGTGTGGACGTTTCGGAGAAGAGAAAAATCTTTTGTCCCTGCCGGGATTCGAACCCCGCATTTTTCAGTCCCGTAGTCCAGTCACTGTACCTACTGAGCTATCCCGGCTACCTCGGTAGGTGCCACAGACAACGCTCAACGCCGTGTGCAGCTGACAGCTGTGGCTGCCGCTCCCCTCCAACCACCTGGTTGCATTGTGTCGCCAGCATGCCGATGGCAAAGCACAAAAGAAACCGGCCGTTAGGGTCCAGCCAGTGCAGTCAGGAGGAAACTACAGAGCGTTGGAAGGTACTAAATAGTCTGTGGTTGGAAGATTGCTGTTACGTGTGCAGGCAGGAGGAAACTACAGAGCGTTGGAAGGTACTAAATGGTCTGTGGCTGGAAGAATGCTGTTACGTGTGCAGGCAGGAGGAAACTACAGAGCGTTGGAAGGTACTAAATGGTCTGTGGCTGGAAGAATGCTGTTACGTGTGCAGGCAGGAGGAAACTACAGAGCGTTGGAAGGTACTAAATGGTCTGTGGCTGGAAGAATGCTGTTACGTGTGCAGGCAGGAGGAAACTACAGAGCGTTGGAAGGTACTAAATGGTCTGTGGCTGGAAGAATGCTGTTACGTGTGCAGGCAGGAGGAAACTACAGAGCGTTGGAAGGTACTAAATAGTCTGTGGTTGGAAGATTGCTGTTACGTGTGCAGGCAGGAGGAAACTACAGAGCGTTGGAAGGTACTAAATGGTCTGTGGCTGGAAGAATGCTGTTACGTGTGCAGGCAGGAGGAAACTACAGAGCGTTGGAAGGTACTAAATGGTCTGTGGCTGGAAGAATGCTGTTACGTGTGCAGGCAGGAGGAAACTACAGAGCGTTGGAAGGTACTAAATGGTCTGTGGCTGGAAGAATGCTGTTACGTGTGCAGGCAGGAGGAAACTACAGAGCGTTGGAAGGTACTAAATGGTCTGTGGCTGGAAGATTGCTGTTACGTGTGCAGGCAGGAGGAAACTACAGAGCGTTGGAAGGTACTAAATGGTCTGTGGCTGGAAGATTGCTGTTACGTGTGCAGGCAGACTACGAGTGTCTTGTGCAGACGGAGTTAGTAGCGGACACAGATGTACTGCTACAAGGTACAATGACATTACAGGCCTGCACAGGCCCTAGGGTTCCAGGAGGTTGAGGCTACCAGATTTATAGACAATCGGCACATGAAGGTGGTAAGGTTGTCAGCCCTACGCACCGGCCGCCTTTACCCCCCCAGGAAATACTCCTGGTACTCATTTATGTTAGAGGCTGAGTCGATCCCAGGGCCATAGTGCGACCGAAAGATTATGTCAATGAAAAATTGCAGTGACACCATCGGGAATCGAACCCGCGACCTTCCGGGTTGTCGTACTTTCCATATTTCTGGACAGAAGTTAGTGGGATTCCCTACGCGAGATCTTCACTTCTGTTATGGCTGTGAATGACATTTGTACCGCGAAACCGAGTGACGTCTTGATAACGTCTGTGTACTACGTCACACAGCGCGACGTTGCAATTTTATTGAAACTCAGAGCGTAACCAGAATTCCGTTAGGGTATTTCAGGTTTTAACCTTGATTTCAGGCTTCCGCCGCGATGTTGATGAAATCTGCGGTCTTCTGGGGTATTACGCTGCGTCGTGTGGTAATTGTTTATCGACGTTTCGGGACAACGTATCGGTCCCATCCTCACGGGTCAAGAGTCCGAGTAGGAAAGCCCCGTGAGGATGGGACCGATACGTTGTCCCGAAACGTCGGTAAACAATTACCACACGACGCCGCGTAATACCCCAGAAGACCGCAGATTTGAGGTTTTAGTTTCGTATTCATCACACAGTAAACAAACAACACGAAACGTTGAAATGAAGGTTAGCTCAGTTCATGTCAGCACATTTGACAGCGCGAAGGTCGAGCGTCTGTCAAATGTGCTGACATGAACTGACAATAAATAAATAAGGCAAAGGTCAAGCAACCCCATTACAGGCCCTTAGGGTTCCAGGAGGTTGAGGCTCCCAGATTTATAGACAATCGGTACGTGAAGGTGGTAAGGTTGTCAGCCCTACGCACCGGCCGCCTTTACCCGCCAGGAAATACTCCTGATACTCATTTCTGTTGGAGTCTGAGTCGACCCTAGGGCCATAGTGCGACCGAAACGATTATGTCAATGAAAAATTCCAATGACACCATCGGGTATCGAACCCGTGACCTTCCGGCTTGTAGCGCAGTGCCTCAACCAACTGCGCCACCGCGTGCCGCCAATAAATAAATAAATAGATGCGGTAGATAATATAACGAAAACCGATTCCCGGCAAGAACCACAACCGCCGTACACGGAATTAACACGTGGATCCTTTCCTCCACCGCTGATGACACTGTGCCGAGGTTACCCCAACATGCCGACGGTGAAGGCCGGTTAGCCGCCGGCGGAACTCGAGGTCACGTGTGCTCTCGCCCAAGCGTGCAGCTGACTGCCAGCCACCAGATAAACGTGCAATGGCGCAAGGAGCTGCACGGAAGTTACGGCGCGCGCCGGAGTCCTGCAAGTCCGATTCCTGTCCGGCCCTCATAGCTCTTATCGACCGCAGAGGTAAGCAGACCGCTTAGTTTTGCCTACGTGACTGTTCTGGTGTGGCCTATACCGCAGGAGCACCGATCGGACTCGTTTGATGGGACTACCGAGTGTGATGCACTTCGTGTGCTTAAAAATTGTTAGTGTGTCTCTCCGATTAACCGTCTAAAGCCCAGCTGTTACTATATGTACCACCATGTTTAACATTCAGAAATTCTACGTTCTGCCCACACAGTGTATTTATGTGTTTTGTGTGGATCTCAGAACAAACAGCGATTATTTCACTGTACAACATTAACTGACTGGTTTGTATAACTGAGACGGAGTGTGTTTACTGCGCGGTACGGACTGTATTTATGTGTTTTGTGTGGATCTCAGAACAAACAGCGATTATTTCACTGTACAACATTAACTGACTGGTTTGTATAACTGAGACGGAGTGTGTTTACTGCGCGGTACGGACTGTATTTATGTGTTTTGTGTGGATCTCAGAACAAACAGCGATTATTTCACTGTACAACATTAACTGACTGGTTTGTATAACTGAGACGGAGTGTGTTTACTGCGCGGTACGGACTGTATTTATGTGTTTTGTGTGGATCTCAGAACAAACAGCGATTATTTTACTGTACAACATTAACTGACTGGTTTGTGTAACTGAGACGGAGTGTGTTTACTGCGCGGTACGGACTGTATTTATGTGTTTTGTGTGGATCTCAGAACAAACAGCGATTATTTCACTGTACAACATTAACTGACTGGTTTGTATAACTGAGACGGAGTGTGTTTACTGCGCGGTACGGACTGTATTTATGTGTTTTGTGTGGATCTCAGAACAAACAGCGATTATTTCACTGTACAACATTAACTGACTGGTTTGTATAACTGAGACGGAGTGTGTTTACTGCGCGGTACGGACTGTATTTATGTGTTTTGTGTGGATCTCAGAACAAACAGCGATTATTTCACTGTACAACATTAACTGACTGGTTTGTATAACTGAGACGGAGTGTGTTTACTGCGCGGTACGGACTGTATTTATGTGTTTTGTGTGGATCTCAGAACAAACAGCGATTATTTCACTGTACAACATTAACTGACTGGTTTGTATAACTGAGACGGAGTGTGTTTACTGCGCGGTACGGACTGTATTTATGTGTTTTGTGTGGATCTCAGAACAAACAGCGATTATTTCACTGTACAACATTAACTGACTGGTTTGTATAACTGAGACGGAGTGTGTTTACTGCGCGGTACGGACTGTATTTACGTGTTTTGTGTGGATCTCAGAACAAACAGCGATTATTTCACTGTACAACATTAACTGACTGGTTTGTATAACTGAGACGGAGTGTTTACTGCGCGGTACGGACTGTATTTATGTGTTTTGTGTGGATCTCAGAACAAACAGCGATTATTTCACTGTACAGCATTAACTGACTGGTTTGTATAACTGAGACGGAGTGTGTTTACTGCGCGGTACGGACTGTATTTACGTGTTTTGTGTGGATCTCAGAACAAACAGCGATTATTTCACTGTACAGCATTAACTGACTGGTTTGTATAACTGAGACGGAGTGTGTTTACTGCGCGGTACGGACTGTATTTACGTGTTTTGTGTGGATCTCAGAACAAACAGCGATTATTTCACTGTACAGCATTAACTGACTGGTTTGTATAACTGAGACGGAGTGTGTTTACTGCGCGGTACGAGCTGAATATTTATATATAATTCAGGTTGCAAATACTGTTTAAATTTGAGCATGCAGCATTGATCAACACCCCACACTCATCTTTTCTACGTACATGTTGTTGTTCCGAGAAAGACAAAGGAGCGAATCCTGGGAACCTTCAAACAAGGCAATGCTGTTTCGGAAATGGAGGAGCATTTTATATAAAAAAAAATGGTTTCTTATTTATTACTGTTTAAAAGGCTGTGCCATGGCTCACGCGGTTAGTCGCCGGCCTCTCACCGCGGAGGCCCGGATTTGATCCCAGGTCAGTGGGCAAAATACTTCAGTTTTCCCCTGTCAGTATCATTCCACCAATACCACATACTCATCTTCATCTACATGTTGCACTTACCAGAAGTACAAACGGGCAAAACCTGAAAACCGAAAAGCAATGCTTCTTGGAAATCTGGGAGCATTGGACAGACACGTGCTTTCATTTAGTGTTTAAAGGTTTAAGACTTCCGTCAGTAGCTCAGGCGGCGTAGTGTAGTGTCGAATGATCGGAAAATTAGTGAATAATGTGTTACAAAGAATACGGAAGCGAAAACTTCTGGCCTCATACGAGGTGTTATACCAGCAGTATCACGGAGTAGCTGAGTAAAACTACGAATCATTTCAGCCGGGATATAATATCTTTGTGCCAAATTTGATTCCGAGACGTACCGTTACAAACCGGAAGTGCTGCCCGCCGCACCGCGATGTTAGTTAGTTGCTGGGCCTGCTGTTGCTTTCTGCTGAACACGCTGCTCCGGTAGCGTCGTGCTGACATCAATAGCAACTGTCAGCATGTTTATTGCCTAAATAAAATATGCTGACGTTCCAGTCGCTATGAAACAACTCGTGTGCAGCAGAAAGGCGGACACACCATTTCGCTGCTTACGAAGTGCAGTTCTGAAATTTATGCACGCATTTCTCGTATCAGTGAAAGGAACACGCGTGGCATGCCCCCGGGGGCAGCGTCCTTCCTCGTTACTGTAGCACGCCAGCCACCAGCACAGCGCCACTGTCTACAGTGGCAACCGGCAGTCAGCAGGTGGAAGCACAGCAAGGTAAAAAACGCTCATATGTCCAATGCCGACAAGTGGGGGGTACCGGTACAAATTACCGGGGCCCGGCAGTCCGGAAGGGGGCCCGGAGCCCAACTATGTTGCATATATTTTTGCCTTTGTCTGTACTATCATCATCTATGGACTGTACAAATTAACCCTTCCAGACCGAGCCCAAGTCACTCTGCAACTGAAAGTCAGTCATTCCGATTTAGTGTAAAGATTTTTATGCGGTTCGCCCTTGCTGGGGAGTCCGAAAAAATTTTTTTCACCGGGGCCCGAACCGGCTGTCGGCGGCCCTGCATGTTTCCATTACATGGCAACTGTCACTGACAATACGCGCTGTTCTTACAGAAACAGAAGCATTTAGCAGTCTTGTTGACTCAGCAGTGCTAAGAGACGCACGTGCGTACCGTTGCGTGTGCTAGGTGCGCAGTTTAAGTTATTACACGTGTGTGGTGTGTAGGGCTGAGTGTAAAAACAGTGCACGTGTGTGTGTGTTTGCATATAGACAGAGATTGAGAAGGTATCGATGTTCGGGATTTCGACCTTTCGTGATCAAGAATTTCAGTGCAATTGTTTCGAACGTTCCCCTACTCTGATGTGACCAATCCAGTTAGCCTTTCTTCTTTTTATTGTATGTACGATATTCCTCTCCTCCTTCACTCTATGTAATACTTCTTCATTTCTCACACGATCGGTCCAACTGATCTTCTCCATTCTTCTCCAGCACCACATATCAAAACTTTCCAGATACTTCCGATCCACTTTCCGAAGTGTCCACGTTTCAGCACCACACAAAGCTACGCTCCAAATGTAGCACTTTACTAGTTTCTTCCTTAAATTTAAGTCCAGTTTGCTGGTGAAAAGATTCTTCTTGTTGAATGCTGCTTTTGCAATGGCAATTCTGTATTCAATTTCACGTGTACAGCTTGCAGCGTTTGTTATCGTGCTTCTACAGTGTTTGTATTTTGTTAAAAATAAACTTCCATACTTTTTATAATTTCTTTATGCTTTTGTTATCACATTTCATAAAATCTTGGAACCAAGTATGCGTCTTACATCTGACAGGTGTTCCGATCGTCGTGACGGTTTGGTCAGACCCACTTCATCACGAACATCTAGACATTGCTCCATGGGCGTCTAAGCTATTTATGACAAAGGGCCATGGCGTATTGGTGGAATGATACTGACACGGGAAAACCCTATCTCAGTGTCACTTTGTCCACCACAAATCCCACTCTGAACCCGGGCAGCGACTAACCGCCTGAGCGATGGCACGGCTCGTTGTTTGCCTGTTCTTCGGACCTGCTGCTCCTGCTTCTTTCTTGTCGCCACACCTGCAGTTGGTGTTATTTGGAATTGTGACAAGCAGAATTGTGTCTTGTTGACATTGGGGAATTACAGGTGTGGAGCGGCAGGTATACCGGGTGCTTCTGCTGCGTGAGGAAACGCGTATACTTCGTGTCAGAAGCGTGACTTGTTGACATTGGGGAATTACAGGTGTGGAGCGGCAGGTATACCGGGTGCTTCTGTTGCGTGAGGAAACGCGTATACTTCGTGTCAGAAGCGTGACTTGTTGACATTGGGGAATTACAGGTGTGGAGCGGCAGGTATACCGGGTGCTTCTGTTGCGTGAGGAAACGCGTATACTTCGTGTCAGAAGCGTGACTTGTTGACATTGGGGAATTACAGGTGTGGAGCGGCAGGTATACCGGGTGCTTCTGTTGCGTGAGGAAACGCGTATACTTCGTGTCAGAAGCGTGACTTGTTGACATTGGGGAATTACAGGTGTGGAGCGGCAGGTATACCGGGTGCTTCTGTTGCGTGAGGAAACGCGTATACTTCGTGTCAGAAGCGTGACTTGTTGACATTGGGGAATTACAGGTGTGGAGCGGCAGGTATACCGGGTGCTTCTGCTGCGTTAGGAAACGCGTATACTTCGTGTCAGAAGCGTGACTTGTTGACATTGGGGAATTACAGGTGTGGAGCGGCAGGTATACCGGGTGCTTCTGCTGCGTGAGGAAACGCGTATACTTCGTGTCAGAATTGTGACTTGTTGACATTGGGGAATTACAGGTGTGGAGCGGCAGGTATACCGGGTGCTTCTGCTGCGTGAGGAAACGCGTATACTTCGTGTCAGAAGCGTGACTTGTTGACATTGGGGAATTACAGGTGTGGAGCGGCAGGTATACCGGGTGCTTCTGCTGCGTGAGGAAACGCGTATACTTCGTGTCAAAAGCGTGACTTGTTGACATTGGGGAATTACAGGTGTGGAGCGGCAGGTATACCGGGTGCTTCTGCTGCGTGAGGAAACGCGTATACTTCGTGTCAAAAGCGTGACGTTTTGACATTGGGGAATTACAGGTGTGGAGCGGCAGGTATACCGGGTGCTTCTGCTGCGTGAGGAAACGCGTATACTTCGTGTCAGAAGCGTGACTTGTTGACATTGGGGAATTACAGGTGTGGAGCGGCAGGTATACCGGGTGCTTCTGTTGCGTGAGGAAACGCGTATACTTCGTGTCAGAATTGTGACTTGTTGACATTGGGGAATTACAGGTGTGGAGCGGCAGGTATACCGGGTGCTTCTGCTGCGTGAGGAAACGCGTATACTTCGTGTCAGAAGCGTGACTTGTTGACATTGGGGAATTACAGGTGTGGAGCGGCAGGTATACCGGGTGCTTCTGTTGCGTGAGGAAACGCGTATACTTCGTGTCAGAATTGTGACTTGTTGACATTGGGGAATTACAGGTGTGGAGCGGCAGGTATACCGGGTGCTTCTGCTGCGTGAGAGAAACGCGTATACTTCGTGTCAGAAGCGTGACTTGTTGACATTGGGGAATTACAGGTGTGGAGCGGCAGGTATACCGGGTGCTTCTGTTGCGTGAGGAAACGCGTATACTTCGTGTCAGAATTGTGACTTGTTGACATTGGGGAATTACAGGTGTGGAGCGGCAGGTATACCGGGTGCTTCTGCTGCGTGAGGAAACGCGTATACTTCGTGTCAGAAGCGTGACTTGTTGACATTGGGGAATTACAGGTGTGGAGCGGCAGGTATACCGGGTGCTTCTGCTGCGTGAGGAAACGCGTATACTTCGTGTCAGAAGCGTGACTTGTTGACATTGGGGAATTACAGGTGTGGAGCGGCAGGTATACCGGGTGCTTCTGCTGCGTGAGGAAACGCGTATACTTCGTGTCAAAAGCGTGACTTTCCTTATTGAATGTAGCCAATATTTGAGACACCCTGTAGCAGCTCGCGACTAGAATCAGCACCCAAAAGTCCACATATGCAAGGGCCGCGTGTACTCGGACTCTTCCCCCTTGAAGATGGGACCGATACGTCCCGAAAACGTCGGTAAACAATTATCACACGACGCCGCGTCTACTCGGACACTGACCCGTAAGATGGGACCGATACGTTGTCCCGAAACGTCGGTAAAAAATTATCACACGAGCGCCGCGTCTACTCGGACCTCTTGACCCGTGAAGATGGGACCGATACGTTGTCCCGAAACGTCGGTAAAAATTATCACACGACACCGCGTCTACTCGGACTCTTCCCCTTGAAGATGGGACCGATACGTCCCGAAACGTCGGTAAACAATTATCACACGACGCCGCGTCTACTCGGACTCTTGACCCGTGAAGATGGGACCGAAGCGTTGTCCCGAAACGTCGGTAAAAATTATCACACGACCCGCGTCTACTCGGACTCTTGACCCGTTAAGATGGGACCGATATGTTGTCCCGAAACGTCGGTAAAAATTATCCACCCCACGACCGACCAGCCGCGTCTACTCGGACATCTTGACCCGTGAAGATGGGACCGATACGTTGTCCCGAAACGTCAGTAAAAATTATCAACCACCGACGGCCAGGCGCGTCTACTCGGATCTTGACACCGTGAAGATGGGACCGATACGTTGTCCCGAAACGTCGAAAAAAAATTATCACACGACGCCGCGTCTACTCGGATTCTTGACCCGTGAAGATGGGACCGATACGTTGTCCCGAAACGTCGGGAAAAAATTATCACATGACGCCGCGTCTACTCGGACTCTTGACCCGTGAAGATGGGACCGATACGTTGTCCCGAAACGTCGGAAAAAAATTATCACATGACGCCGCGTCTACTCGGACTCTTGACCCGTGAAGATGGGACCGATACGCTGTCCCGAAACGTCGGTAAAAAATTACCACACGACGCCGCGTAATATCCCAGAAGAGCGCAGATCTCATCTAGTGTAATATAACACCGTGTAGCGGCTTGACAACAACAAAGCAATGCGCACGGCAGTGGATAAAATCGGCCGGCACACGATTTAGGTCAGAGCGTCCTAGCGTCGTGTTGCCAAGGTCATGCCCACAGCGTGAAGCTAGTTGCCTTGTAACGTCATCGCACGTAGCGCTGTCATGTTTGTGTTCCATGGTCATTGATTTCTGATTTGGGACGCGCAGGGCTCGAATCTCGGCGAGGTACTGCTTCTGCCGACTGACGTTCTTAGCCCTTGGAAGACTAAGTGAAATAACTTTTTTAGTCGGCGCCCCCCAATTGCCAAAAGAACACTGCTTTTCGCATTCGTTCTTTTGCCCTTCTGGAAAAAGCAATATGTTGATGAAGATGAGTATACAGCATTGATGGAATAATGACAGAGGAAAACGGAAGCACTCGGGAAAAAACCTGTCCAAGTGCCACTTTGTCCACCACAAATCTCGCACGGACTGACCTGGATCGAATCTGATCCTCCGCGGTGAGAGACCGGCGACTGACCGCCTGAGCCATGTTCACCTGAATTATATATAAAGACACAGCTCGTACCGCGCAGTAAACACACTCCGTCTCAGTTATACAAACCAGTCAGTTAATGTTGTACAGTGAAATAATCGCTGTTTGTTCTGAGATCCACACAAAACACATAAATACAGTCCGTACCGCGCAGTAAACACACTCCGTCTCAGTTATACAAACCAGTCAGTTAATGCTGTAAAGTGAAATAATCGCTGTTTGTTCTGAGATCCACACAAAACACATAAATACAGTCCGTACCGCGCAGTAAACACACTCCGTCTCAGTTATACAAACCAGTCAGTTAATGCTGTAAAGTGAAATAATCGCTGTTTGTTCTGAGATCCACACAAAACACATAAATACAGTCCGTACCGCGCAGTAAACACACTCCGTCTCAGTTATACAAACCAGTCAGTTAATGTTGTACAGTAAAATTATCGCTGTTTGTTCTGAGATCCACACAAAACACATAAATACAGTCCGTACCGCGCAGTAAACACACTCCCTCTCAGTTATACAAACCAGTCAGTTAATGTTGTACAGTGAAATAATCGCTGTTTGTTCTGAGATCCACACAAAACACATAAATACAGTCCGTACCGCGCAGTAAACACACTCCGTCTCAGTTATACAAACCAGTCAGTTAATGCTGTACAGTGAAATAATCGCTGTTTGTTCTGAGATCCACACAAAACACATAAATACAGTCCGTACCGCGCAGTAAACACACTCCCTCTCAGTTATACAAACCAGTCAGTTAATGTTGTACAGTGAAATAATCGCTGTTTGTTCTGAGATCCACACAAAACACATAAATACAGCTCGTACCGCGCAGTAAACACACTCCGTCTCAGTTATACAAACCAGTCAGTTAATGCTGTACAGTGAAATAATCGCTGTTTGTTCTGAGATCCACACAAAACACATAAATACAGTCCGTACCGCGCAGTAAACACACTCCGTCTCAGTTATACAAACCAGTCAGTTAATGTTGTACAGTGAAATAATCGCTGTTTGTTCTGAGATCCACACAAAACACATAAATACAGTCCGTACCGCGCAGTAAACACACTCCGTCTCAGTTATACAAACCAGTCAGTTAATGTTGTACAGTGAAATAATCGCTGTTTGTTCTGAGATCCACACAAAACACATAAATACAGTCCGTACCGCGCAGTAAACACACTCCGTCTCAGTTATACAAACCAGTCAGTTAATGTTTACAGTGAAATAATCGCTGTTTGTTCTGAGATCCACACAAAACACATAAATACAGTCCGTACCGCGCAGTAAACACACTCCGTCTCAGTTATACAAACCAGTCAGTTAATGTTGTACAGTGAAATAATCGCTGTTTGTTCTGAGCACAAAACAATGTCAGACCGCTATGTTTCTGTTCTGATCCTTACATTGAGGTTAGGCAGTTGTTTCTGTAAGGAACAACGTGTCACGTGCACTGCAGTTGTTTCTGTAAGGAACAACGTGTCACGTGCACTGCAGTTGTTTCTGTAAGGAACAACGTGTCACGTGCACTGCAGTTGTTTCTGTAAGGAACAACGTGTCACGTGCACTGCAGTTGTTTCTGTAAGGAACAAAGTGTCACGTGCACTGCAGTTGTTTCTGTAAGGAACAACGTGTCACGTGCACTGCAGTTGTTTCTGTAAGGAACAACGTGTCACGTGCACTGCAGTTGTTTCTGTAAGGAACAACGTGTCACGTGCACTGCAGTTGTTTCTGTAAGGAACAACGTGTCACGTGCACTGCAGTTGTTTCTGTAAGGAACAACGTGTCACGTGCACTGCAGTTGTTTCTGTAAGGAACAACGTGTCACGTGCACTGCAGTTGTTTCTGTAAGGAACAAAGTGTCACGTGCACTGCAGTTGTTTCTGTAAGGAACAACGTGTCACGTGCACTGCAGTTGTTTCTGTAAGGAACAACGTGTCACGTGCACTGCAGTTGTTTCTGTAAGGAACAACGTGTCACGTGCACTGCAGTTGTTTCTGTAAGGAACAAAGTGTCACGTGCACTGCAGTTGTTTCTGTAAGGAACAACGTGTCACGTGCACTGCAGTTGTTCTAAGCTCCAAATTCAGTAATTATGTTGATAACAATTCCCCGTTGACATCTTAATGAACTTTATTAATTCGTCTTACAAAAAAACAGCATTCTTATTATTTCAGGGACGTTTTGAAACTGAAAACACCCTCCCCCCCGTTTCTAGTTGCCACTAATTATCTCATTACAGCATGAGGTCACGTGGCAGGCCGCGTTTCCGAAAACAACACGCGCACACACACACACTACTGTAACTGGTAACAACCGCCTGGGCTCCCTGCGGGCGACTGAACACTTCACATACTGCGACGGCGTCTTTTTGCCGGAGCCCCAAGGTCACGCTGTTTAGTAAGCTGTAGTACCGACTGCGTGGTCACGTGGGTTGACTGGGAGCCACGGGCGGCTCGTACATAAGAAATTTTGGGAAAAATTATACTAAATATTTGAATAAAAGGTGGCCCGCGATAGCTCAGTCGGTATAGCGACACGCTGCGAGCTGGACGGTCCGGGGATCGAATCCCGGTTGGGGCGAGATTTTCCGCACCCGTCGTGACCGGCCCTGGGGCCCACGCAGCCTCCTATACAATGGGTACCGGGTCTCTTTCCCGGGGTAAAGCGGCCGGGGCGTGGATTTGACCACCCACCCTCATCTAGCGCCAGGGTTAAAGAAAGAGTAGAGCTATACCTCTACTCCCCCTCTGGGCCTTCATGGCCTGTTATAGGGTGAAATTTTATCTGAATAAAAATTTTCTTTAAAATATAACGTATGTTTAAAAGAATATGAGTGAAGGCATTTTAAATTCAAATAATCCTAGCCCCAGCCCTACGATAAGAAAGTTCCACGAGCCGCCACTGCAGGGAGCACGCCTTCTACATTCTCATGTCATAAATCGAGAATTGGTGGATGAATTATTATGAAATGTCGTATAGAAGAGTTTTACTAGAGTTTGTTGGTACATCCCAATTTTGGTTAAAGTCAGACAAAAATAATTGGCCCTGTACATGAACACTTATACTCGGCCTTGGGTGAATCTGAAATCCAACACGCTAACACTTATCGGAACGAACACATTTCGAAGAAGCGCCACAAAGAAGAAACGAGACACGTTGTATGTCCAAATATAGATTGTGTCCCTTTTACCATGTCCCTGAGCCAGCAGCTTTATCGCACAGAAATGCAACATCGGCCGAGACATCCAGCGACACCTGTCGCGCTCTGTGACAGGTGTCGCTCCCAGTACTTCAGTTTTCCTCTGTCAGTATCATTCCACCAATGCTCCATACTCATTCATCCATCTACCACCAACGCTGTATAATGTTTCTCTCCCAGTACTTCAGTTTCCCCTGTCAGTATCATTCCACCAATGCTCCATACTCATACATCCATCTACCACCAACGCTGTATAATGTTTCTCTCCCAGTACTTCAGTTTCCCCTGTCAGTATCATTCCACCAATGCTCCATACTCATTCATACATCTACCACCAACGCTGTATAATGTTTCTCTCCCAGTACTTCAGTTTTCCCCTGTCAGTATCATTCCACCAATGCTCCATACTCATTCATTCATCTACCACCAACGCTGTATAATGTTTCTCTCCCAGTACTTCAGTTTTCCCCTGTCAGTATCATTCCACCAATGCTCCATACTCATTCATCCATGTACCACCAACGCTGTATAATGTTTCTCTCCCAGTACTTCAGTTTTCCCCTGTCAGTATCATTCCACCAATGCTCCATACTCATTCATCCATCTACCACCAACGCTGTATAATGTTTCTCTCCCAGTACTTCAGTTTTCCCCTGTCAGTATCATTCCACCAATGCTCCATACCCATTTATCCATCTACCACCAACGCTGTATAATGTTTCTCTCCCAGTACTTCAGTTTCCCCTGTCAGTATCATTCCACCAATGCTCCATACTCATTCATCCATCTACCACCAACGCTGTATAATGTTTCTCTCACAGTACTTAAGTTTTCCCCTGTCAGTATCATTCCACCAATGCTCCATACTCATTTATTCATCTACCACCAACGCTGTATAATGTTTCTCTCCCAGTACTTCAGTTTCCCCTGTCAGTATCATTCCACCAATGATCCATACTCATTTATTCATCTACCACCAACGCTGTATAATGTTTCTCTCCTAGTACTTCAGTTTTCCCCTGTCAGTATCATTCCACCAATGCTCCATACTCATTTATTCATCTACCACCAACGCTGTATAATGTTTTTCTCCCAGTACTTCAGTTTTCCCCTGTCAGTATCATTCCACCAATGCTCCATACTCATTCATTCATCTACCACCAACGCTGTATAATGTTTCTCTCCCAGTACTTCAGTTTCCCCTGTCAGTATCATTCCACCAATGCTCCATACTCATTCATACATCTACCACCAACGCTGTATAATGTTTCTCTCCCAGTACTTCAGTTTCCCCTGTCAGTATCATTCCACCAATGCTCCATACTCATTCATCATCTACCACCAACGCTGTATAATGTTTCTCTCCAGTACTTCAGTTTCCCTGTCAGTATCATTCACATGCTCATACTCATTCATCATCTACCACCAACGCTGTTAATGTTTCTCTCCAGTACTTCAGTTTCCCTGTCAGTATCATTCCACCATGCTCCATACCATTATTCATCTACCACCAACGCTGTATAATGTTTCTCTCCAGTACTTCAGTTTCCCCTGTCAGTATCATTCACCAATGCTCCATACTCATTTATCATCTACCACCAACGCTGTATAATGTTTCTCTCCAGTACTTCAGTTTCCCCTGTCAGTATCATTCCACCATGCTCCATACTCATTCATCATCTACCACCAACGCTGTATAATGTTTCTCTCCCAGTACTTCAGTTTTCCCCTGTCGTATCATTCCACCAATGCTCCATACTCATTCATCATTACCACCAACGCTGTATAATGTTTCTCTCCCAGTACTTCAGTTTCCCTGTCAGTATCATTCCACCATGCTCCATACTCATTCATCAATCTACCACCAACGCTGTATAATGTTTCTCTCCCAGTACTTCAGTTTCCCCTGTCAGTATCATTCCACCAATGCTCCATACTCATTCATACATCTACCACCAACGCTGTATAATGTTTCTTCTCCAGTACTTCAGTTTCCCCTGTCAGTATCATTCCACCAATGCTCCATACTCATTCATCATCTACCACCAACGCTGTATAATGTTTCTCTCCCAGTACTTCAGTTTCCCCTGTCAGTACCATTCCACCAATTCTCCATACCATTCATACATCTACCACCAACGCTGTATAATGTTTCTCTCCCAGTACTTCAGTTTCCCGTGATCAGTATCATTCCACCAATGCTCCATACACATTCATCCATCTACCACCAACGCTGTATAATGTTTCTCTCCCAGTACTTCAGTTTCCCCTGTCAGTATCATTCCACCAATGCTCCAACTCATTCATCCATCTACCACCAACGCTGTATAATGTTTCTCTCCCAGTACTTCAGTTTTCCCCTGTCAGTATCATTCCACCAATGCCTCATACTCATTCATCCATCTACCACCAACGCTGTATAATGTTTCTCTCCCAGTACTTCAGGTTCCCCTGTCAGTATCATTCCACCAATGCTCCATACTCATTCATACATCTACCACCAACGCTGTATAATGTTTCTCTCCCAGTACTTCAGTTTTCCCCTGTCAGTATCATTCCACCAATGCTCCATACTCATTCATACATCTACCACCAACGCTGTATAATGTTTCTCTCCCAGTACTTCAGTTTCCCCTGTCAGTATCATTCCACCAATGCTTCCATACTCATTCATACATCTACCACCAACGCTGTATAATGTTTCTCTCCCAGTACTTCAGTTTCCCCTGTCAGTATCATTCCACCAATGCTCCATACTCACGTCATTTGTCACCACGCTATATAATCTTCGCAGCTGACCGCGACGTTACGCTACACAAAATAACCTGTGGACTGACATAGTGACCTTGGTCACATGTCACACACATGTCGAACTTGGACCGGCTTGAATGGCGGGCCCTTCTGTCCAGCCTTCAGTTAGCCCTCTGAGTCCCTACAAGCCGCGGTAGCTAGCTCCGTGTAGTGACTAGATAGACTACGGGCTGCACGATCCGGGGTTCGAATCCTGTTAGGGTCAAGAGATGTTTCTCTTCTCCAAACCGTCCAGACCGACTCTGGGGTCCACTCAGCGTCCTATTCAGTGGGTACCGGCTTTCTTTCCCAAGGGTAATGCGGCCGGGGAGTGAAAGTTGACCACTGATCTCCATCTTGTGCGGAGGTTATGAATGAGTGGATGTATATCTATCGTCCCTGTATGCATTCAGGGCGTGGACAGGGAAAGGGACAACCTGCTTTTGGTTTGCCTTCCCTGTGGTTCCATATGACGCTGCTGTCAATGTAACGTGCCGCCACTGACAGCCCGTCCGACGTCAGCATCTCTGCTGCAGTAAGACGTCGCAATTGTCAGACGTCCTGCGATCTTCAGAGCAGTGACGGTGGGCCCCCCCATATCTGACCGTCGTCACCTCAAAACAACACGACGCACGGGAAACGTCGTTACAGAATAATCGTCTTAAGCCGCGTTTCGACGACTGGTGTATTTGACAAGGCTGGCGCACTTGTCGAGACTTGCCATGTCTTGGGAACGGTGCACTTCTACAAATACTGGCCATTGTCCGTTTCCCACGAATATCTCTAAATGTGATAGTCAAATGAGTCACTAATGTTTGTTTAATCACCAAGTCACGGCTTGTTGCCAGTACGAATGTTTGCCAAATAAAGCTAAACTATTATTTGAAAAAAATAAAACATTAGCAAATTCAGTTCTTCGGCCACGCAATGTATTTGTTGTGTTTCGTATGACTGCATAATGAGCTGCAAGTACTGTCTTATGCAGCATTAACCGACTGCAATTTTGAAATGGAGAAGCAGCAGTGTGTTCACTGTGAGGTACGTGCTGAAGTACTCTTATTATGTGGTGTTGTCGATTCCGCTACATTTATCCATGCATTGCTGGTGTAGACATCGGCAATTGGACACCACAACACCGCATTAGCAAGCCAGACTGTATGTACAACACGAAACTCTATTATTATTTGTAAATCAGCCGATGTGAGATTTTTGGTGTACAGAGTGGCACTGGCACAGGATTTTTGGTGTACAGAGTGGCACTGGCACAGGATTTTTGGTGTATAGAGTGGCACTGGCACAGGATTTTGGTGTACAGAGTGGCACTGGCACAGGATTTTTGGTGTACAGAGTGGCACTGGCACAGGATTTTTGGTGTATTAGAGTGGCACTGGCACAGGATTTTGGTGTACAGAGTGGCACTGGCACAGGATTTTTGGTGTACAGAGTGGCACTGGCACAGGATTTTTTGGTGTATAAGTGTCACTGGCCATGATTTTGGTGTACAGAGTGGCACTGGCACAGGATTTTTGGCTGTAGTAGACAGTGGCTACTTGTCGCACATGGATTTTTGGTGTACAGAGTGGCACTGGCACAGGATTTTTGGTGTACAGAGTGGCACTGGCACAGGATTTTGGTGTACAGAGTGGCACTGGCACAGGATTTTGGTGTATAGAGTGGCACTGGCACAGGATTTTGGTGTACAGAGTGGCACTGGCACAGGATTTTTGGTGTACAGAGTGGCACTGGCACATGATTTTGGTGTACAGAGTGGCACTGGCACAGGATTTTTGGTGTACAGAGTGGCACTGGCACAGGATTTTCCCGGAGTACTTCCGTTTTCCTTGTCAGTATCATCCCACCGATGCAACATACATCTACATGCTACTCGTAGCAGGACAAACGGGCGAAGCATGGGAACCTGCCAACAAGCAATGCAGATTGAAGTCACGTAATGCTTGTTATCATTCGGTGCAGCATCTTGTGTCTTACAGTTTGCTGTCTAAATATACAAACATTAAGATATACAGAACTGTAATTGTGTTGTTGTTTTGTGTGGGTGTGAAACTTGGTCTGTCACACTGAGGGAGGAACATAGGCTGATGGTGTTCGAGAATAGAGTGCTGAGGGGGATATTTGGGCCTAAGAGGGACGGGGTAACAGGGGAGTGGAGAAGACTACATAACGAGGAACTTAATGATCTGTACTCATCACCAAATATTATTCGGGTGATCAAATCAAGAAGAATGAGTTGGGCGGGGCATGTAGCACGTATGGGTGAGGGGAGAGGTGCATACAGGATTTTGGTGGGGAGACCTGAGGGAAGGAGACCACTTGAAAGACCCAGGCATAGATGGGAGGATAATATTAAAACGGATCTTCAAGAAGTGGGATGGGGGGCATGACTGGATTGATCTGGCTCAGGATAGGGACAGGTGGCGGGCTGTTGTGAGTGCGGTAATGAACTTTCGGGTTCCACAAAACGCGGGGAATTTCTTGACTAGCTGAGGACCTGTTAGCTTCTCAAGAAGGACTTTGCTCAATGTAGTTAGTTAGTTAGTTAGTTAGTAGCACTGCATGTAAATGCACTTCCACGCAAACTGTCTGCTAGGCATGCCATGGCCTAGACAGTCGTCTGGCTGTCACGGCGATGTCCCGTGTTTGAGGCCGGGAGAGTCCATATGGCATTTGTGGTGGACGAATTGGCACTGGGACCGATTTTTCTGCGGGTACTTCGGTTTACGACAGTCAGTATCATTCCACTATACTTTGGTTTACGACAGTCAGTATCATTCCACTGTACTTCGGTTTACGACAGTCAGTATCATTCCACTGTACTTCGGTTTACGACAGTCAGTATCATTCTAGTGTACTTCGGTTTACGACAGTCAGTATCATTCCACTGTACTTCGGTTTACGACAGTCAGTATCATTCCACTGTACTTCGGTTTACGACAGTCAGTATCATTCCACTGTACTTCGGTTTACGACAGTCAGTATCATTCCACTGTACTTCGGTTTACGTCAGTCAGTATCATTCCACTGTACTTCGGTTTACGACAGTCAGTATCATTCCACTGTACTTCGGTTTACGACAGTCAGTATCATTCCACTGTACTTCGGTTTACGTCAGTCAGTATCATTCCACTGTACTTCGGTTTACGTCAGTCAGTATCATTCCACTGTACTTCGATTTACGACAGTCAGTATCATTCCACTGCACTCCGTACTCTCAACAGAAGGACAAGCGGTCGAAGCATAGGTACTTTCCAACAAAAGCAATGCTTAATTAATTAGTTTATTCCAACAAATGCACTACACTATTTTAGTGTTTTCTTGTCCCTACATATGTTTCGACACTCCTTGTGCCATCCTCAGGAGTGTCGTCGAGAGTTCACAGTTTTCAAATGCATCCAATTCACTTTCACAACATAAATTCACTATCACTTAATATCACTTATCTTCCTGTTCATGGCGGTCAGCTTGTCTTGTTTGGTGTTTTGTTGAAATTGAATAATTAAAACTTTATAAATGAAGACAGTCGTAATATAAAATACTAAAGTTATTACAATTGTGTTCGACAGCTCGCTATGTATATTTGTTGTGCGATCGTATTTGATCGTGTGCTTATGTTGTGTTGTTGATCGTACTGTGGTGTATTGTGTACTGTGTACTGTGTACTGTGCACTGTGTACTGTGTACTGTGTACTGTACTGTGTACTGTATACTGTACTGTGCACTGTGGACTGTGTACTGTACTGTGCACTGTGTACTGTGTACTGTGTACTGTGCACGTGACTGTGTACTGTGCTCTGTGTACTGTGCTACTGTGCACTGTGTACTGTTGTACTGTGTACTGTGCACTGTGTACTGTGTGACTGTGTACTGTACTGTGACTGTGTACTGTGTACTGTGTACTTTGTACTTTACTGTGCACTGTGTACTGTGCACTGTGTACTTTGTACTGTACTGTGTACTTTGTACTGTACTGTGTACTGTGTACTGTGTACTTTGTACTGTACTGTGTACTGTGTACTGTGTACTTTGTACTGTACTGTGTACTGTGTACTTTGTACTGTACTGTGCACTGTGTACTGTGTACTGTGTACTTTGTACTGTACTGTGTACTGTGTACTTTGTACTGTACTGTGTACTGTGTACTTGTACTGTACTGTGTACTGTGTACTGTGGTACTGTACTGTGTACTGTGTACTTTGTACTGTACTGTGTACTGTGTACTTTGTACTGTACTGTGTACTGTGTACTGTACTGTGTACTGTGTACTGTTGTACTGGTGTACTGTGTACTTTGTACTGTACTGTGTACTGTGTACTGTGTACTTTGTTACTGCACTGTGTACTGTGTACTGTGTACTTTGTACTGTGTACTTTGTACTGTACTGTGTACTGTGTATTGTGTACTGTGTACTGTGTACTGTGTACTTTGTACTTGTACTGTGTACGTGTGTACTGTGTACTGTGTACTTTGTACTGTACTGTGCACTGTGTACTGTGCACTGTGTACTGTGTACTGTGTATTGTGTACTGTGTACTTTGTACTGTACTGTGTACTGTGTACTTTGTACTGTACTGTGCACTGTGTACTGTGCACTGTGTACTGTGTACTGTGTATTGTGTACTGTGTACTGTGTACTGTACTGTGCACTGTGTACTTGCGGGGTGCCGAAACATATGTAGGGACAAGAAAACACTAAAACAGTGTAGTGCATTTGTTAGAATGAAATAATTAATTAATTATTAAAATGCACGGTATATATATATATATATATATGTAATATAAAGCAATGCTGTTTCGTATATCGCAGAGCAGAACTAAGTAAAGGCATTTAATTGTCTTTAGCAAGTCTCTCACTTTGCCCACCACTTTCCCTCTCTGTCTGCTTTTCTACCGTTCTTCCGCGCCTCTCTAGACAGTGGCATCCACTGACATTCACAATTTCTACCGTTCTTCCGCGCCTCTCTAGACAGTGGCATCCACTGACATTCACAATTTCTACCGTTCTTCCGCGCCTCTCTAGACAGTGGCATCCACTGACATTCACAATTTCTACCGTTCTTCCGCGCCTCTCTAGACAGTGGCATCTACTGACATTCACAATTTCTACCGTTCTTCCGCGCCTCTCTAGACAGTGGCATCCACTGACATTCACAATTTCTACCGTTCTTCCGCGCCTCTCTAGACAGTGGCATCCACTGACATTCACAATTTCTACCGTTCTTCCGCGCCTCTCTAGACAGTGGCATCCACTGACATTCACAATTTCTACCGTTCTTCCGCGCCTCTCTAGACAGTGGCATCCACTGACATTCACAATTTCTACCGTTCTTCCGCGCCTCTCTAGACAGTGGCATCCACTGACATTCACAATTTCTACCGTTCTTCCGCGCCTCTCTAGACAGTCATCCACTGACATTCACAATTTCTACCGTTCTTCCGCGCCTCTCTAGACAGTGGCATCCACTGACATTCACAATTTCTACCGTTCTTCCGCGCCTCTCTAGACGGTGGCATCCACTGACATTCACAATTTAACCGTTCTTCCGCGCCTCTCTAGACAGTGGCATCCACTGACATTCACAATTTCTACCGTTCTTCCGCGCCTCTCTGGACAGTGGCATCCACTGACATTCACAATTTATACCGTTCTTCCGCGCCTCTCTAGACAGTGGCATCCACTGACATTCACAATTTCTACCGTTCTTCCGCGCCTCTCTAGACAGTGGCATCCACTGACATTCACAATTAATTTTGAAGAAGGACACTTTTCCAAAGCAGTTCTCTTCTCGTCCAATGAAGGCGCGCCTCAACTGCAGGACATATGTCGTCAGGCTCACAATGTGGGCCCCAGAGAGGATTTCGAGACCGTACTCTCCCCAGAGAGGGCCGCGATAGCTCAGTCGGTATAGCGACTTGCTACGAGCTGGACGGTCCGGGGATCGAATCCCGGTGGGGGCGAGATATTTCGCAGCCCATCCAGCCTCCTATACAATGGGTACCGAGTCTCTTTCCCGGGGGTAAAGCGGCCGGGGCGTGTAGTTGACCACCCACCCCATCTAGTGCCAGGGTTAAAGAAAGAGTACAGCTCTACCTCTACTCCCCCTCTGGGCCTTCATGGCCTGTTCTATGGTGACCTTTACCATTTCACTGACCCAGAGCCTGGCTCGTACAAGTAGCCAGTCTCTCTAGCGACTGAACCGTCTGAACCAATAAAATGCGTAAGGAGGGGAGGGATGGTAACGGCAGTGAGCTGCAGTACCGACTATTCTCGCCAGGCAGTTTTGCCGACGCTCTGGCACTGCGCGCTGTGCTGCTATTGATCAGAGCGCCGCTGAGAACTGCTCAGTTCCTTGACGGCGGTGTCAGGCGTCGGCAGAAGCAGATTGTCAGCAAGCGTTCCACGGGTAAGAGTGTTGCACAAGCATCTAAACTGCGTATACGACTTCAGTTTCTACCTCACAGTAAACACATTGCTTCTCAATTACAAAGACCAGTTACCATGCGGAACACATAAACACGCTGTGTGGGATTTGCTAACGAATTAGAAATAAAATATTGCGTCATGTGGTGATCACGTTCGTGCGTGTGCCTGTGACGTAGTCATGTGATCACGTTCGTGCGTGTGCCTGTGACGTAGTCATGTGATCACGTTCGTGCGTGTGCCTGTGACGTAGTCATGTGATCACGTTCCTGCGTGTGCCTGTGACGTAGTCATGTGATCACGTTCGTGCGTGTGCCTGTGACGTAGTCATGTGATCACGTTGGCGCGTGTGCCTGTGACGTAGTCATGTGATCACGTTGGCGCGTGTGCCTGTGACGTAGTCATGTGATCACGTTCGCGCGTGTGCCTGTGACGTAGTCATGTGATCACGTTCGTGCGTGTGCCTGTGACGTAGTCATGTGATCACGTTCGTGCGTGTGCCTGTGACGTAGTAATGTGATCACGTTCGTGCGTATGCCTGTGACGTAGTCATGTGATCACGTTCGTGCGTGTGCCTGTGACGTAGTATCGGTGACTAAACACTTTGTCGGAGTTTCATGAAATTCGGTGTCGGAGTTTCATGAAATTCGGTGTCGGAGTTTCATGAAATTCAGTGTCGGAGTTTCATGAAATTCGGTATAGGATCACAAATCACACACCAACAAAATGCACTATATTTTCACTTTTTATCCTTTAACCCCTACACATGTTTCAACCCTTACAAGGCCATCTTCAGGGGGCTCGTAATATACATTTACTTTACATCCACTGTTTATGTCTGCTGTTATGTTATATATCACATGTAGTCACGTTACATTATCATTTATATATTACAGTTATTTACAATTTCTGTATTTAAATATATAAAACACAATATAAAATCCTTAAATAAGTTTCGTCAATATTTTCGTAGTAAAAACATAAAATGAAGCTAATTGGTTTTTAAAGATGAATCTGCTACCATCAGCTTGTTATTGGCTGTTGGTTCAGTATATATAAGGTAAACAGTCAAGTAAATAAAACAGGTCTGTTTTTCAATAATAAGACCGACAAATGCACTATATTGACCAATTTTATTCTGGCCTATTTCCCCTTACCCTACACGTGTTTCGGAACTTTAAAGTTCCATCTTCAGGGGCTTGTCGTATGCTACCTATTATTTACATGTTAAAAAAGGTCTGTTTGTGTTGTAAGGTCCGGTGCATTTCGTTGGTGTGTTAATTTGTGATTGGTTAAGAATGCACGGTGCAGATAACACAACAACATAGTCGGTGTAGCAGTTCTGAACAAAAGAGTTATCGAGTCGGCGTGTGTTTCGTGAAACTCGGCTTAGTGACAGTGACAGTGACAGTGACTTTACTTAGGGTCGTAAGCGCATTTATACCCGCACTCACCATATTTCTTGACCGATTTGGGTAAAATTTAGTACTGGAGATCTCTACACGTACATGGTGGCAGTGAGGAATTGTGTTTTTTTCGTGCTTTGCTTAACGGTCAAAATGAAATGTTGCCACATATTCTGTGCTATTCTTCCAATTTAGATAAAATTCGGTATAGATGTTGTCTACAAAAATTTATAGAGTTTTGTGAGTTTCGTAAAAATTAGCACAGTGAAAGCTACGCTGTACTTAGGGGCGTAAAGTAATATATATATATATATATACAGGGCATACACAAAAGAATGGTGCGGTTTTAATAGTGTTCACTATTAACACCGCACCATTATTTTGTGTATGCCCTGTGTATATATATATATATATATATATATATACAGGGCATACACAAAAGAATGGTGCGGTTTTAATAGTGTTCACTATTAACACCGCACCATTATTTTGTGTATGCCCTGTGTATATATATATATATATATACAGGGCATACACAAAAGAATGGTGCGGTTTTAATAGTGTTCACTATTAACACCGCACCATTATTTTGTGTATGCCCTGTATATCTGTACTTTCACATTTATTGTCCGATTTAGGTGAACTCAGATACATCAGTCTGCACATAATGCTGTTGAACAGTTCTGAGCTTCGTGTAAATCGGAGCAGAGAAGGCAGTACAGTGATACCTCGGCTAACGAAGATAATTCGTTCCGGAATCACATTCGTTAACCGAAATCTTCGTTAGCCGAAACGTGAGCAACTTTCTGCTTCCTTTGGGTTTGTCGCTTACTTTTTTTGGTTGGTAGGTCTCCCCTATGTGATGTGGTCAGCTGATCTCTTTGTCACACACATACAGACAGAAAAGATAAGCTCCTGGAATGGCCCGACCGTTCATGTTTGCTGCTTTATGTTAGCGCGAGCATCCACTAAAACATTCGTTAGCCGAGTCCGAAAAACAGCGAAAAAAAAATCTTCGTTAGCCGAAAAATTCGTTAGCAGGGTCACTCTTTAGCCGAGGTATCACTGTACTTCTGTTATGACCGTAAATTAAATTACATTTAAGCATCTGCCGTGACACCATGTGACATTTTGAAAGTAAAAAACGCCTTGGTAATGTCTGTGCACTGCGGCACCGTTTTTAATATTGTTATGATAACGAAGATGGTATATATAGCAACCACTGTGCCTTAAACTGCTAACGGTTGTGTCCATGTGTATTACAGTCGTGTTGTACTGCGCCATGAAGCTTGCTGTGTGCTGTCAAAGTTACATTAAAGTTAGTGCCAACCGTCTGACTGCGTCAGTCAGCGTAACGAGGCAACTGATGCTGCACGTTCGTTAGTTCGTTGTGTGCACACAGCAAACTGCGCCGTTACGTCTGACTGCGTCAGTCAGCGTAACGAGGCAACTGATGCTGCACGTTCGTTAGTTCGTTGTGTGCGCACAGCAAACTGCGCCGTTACGTCTGACTGCGTCAGTCAGCGTAACGAGGCAACTGATGCTGCACGTTCGTTAGTTCGTTGTGTGCGCACAACAAACTGCGCCGTTACGTCTGACTGCGTCAGTCAGCGTAACGAGGCAACTGATGCTGCACGTTCGTTAGTTCGTTGTGTGCGCACAGCAAACAGCGCCGTTACGTCTGACTGCGTCAGTCAGCGTAACGAGGCAACTGATGCTGCACGTTCGTTAGTTCGTTGTGTGCGCACAGCAAACTGCGCCGTTACGTCTGACTGCGTCAGTCAGCGTAACGAGGCAACTGATGCTGCACGTTCGTTAGTTCGTTGTGTGCGCACAGCAAACTGCGCCGTTACGTCTGACTGCGTCAGTCAGCGTAACGAGAAAACTGATGCTGCACGTTCGTTAGTTCGTTGTGTGCGCACAGCAAACTGCGCCGTTACGTCTGACTGCGTCAGTCAGCGTAACGAGAAAAAATGATGCTGCACGTTCGTTAGTTCGTTGTGTGCGCACAGCAAACTGCGCCGTTACGTCTGGCTGCGTCAGTCAGCGTAACGAGGCAACTGATGCTGCACGTTCGTTAGTTCGTTGTGTGCGCACAGCAAACTGCGCCGTTACGTCTGACTGCGTCAGTCAGCGTAACGAGGCAACTGATGCTGCACGTTCGTTAGTTCGTTGTGTGCGCACAGCAAACTGCGCCGTTACGTCTGACTGCGTCAGTCAGCGTAACGAGGCAACTGATGCTGCACGTTCGTTAGTTCGTTGTGTGCGCACAGCAAACTGCGCCGTTACGTCTGACTGCGTCAGTCAGCGTAACGAGGCAACTGATGCTGCACGTTCGTTAGTTCGTTGTGTACGCACAGCAAACTGCGCCGTTACGTCTGACTGCGTCAGTCAGCGTAACGAGGCAACTGATGCTGCACGTTCGTTAGTTCGTTGTGTGCGCACAGCAAACTGCGCCGTTACGTCTGACTGCGTCAGTCAGCGTAACGAGACAACTGATGCTGCACGTTCGTTCGTTCGTTGTGTGCGCACAGCAAACTGCGCCGTTACGTCTGACTGCGTCAGTCAGCGTAACGAGACAACTGATGCTGCACGTTCGTTCGTTCGTTGTGTGCGCACAGCAAACTGCGCCGTTACGTCTGACTGCGTCAGTCAGCGTAACGAGACAACTGATGCTGCACGTTCGTTCGTTCGTTGTGTGCGCACAGCAAACTGCGCCGTTACGTCTGACTGCGTCAGTCAGCGTAACGAGGCAACTGATGCTGCACGTTCGTTAGTTCGTTGTGTGCGCACAGCAAACTGCGCCGTTACGTCTGACTGCGTCAGTCAGCGTAACGAGGCAACTGATGCTGCACGTTCGTTAGTTCGTTGTGTGCGCACAGCAAACTGCGCCGTTACGTCTGACTGCGTCAGTCAGCGTAACGAGGCAACTGATGCTGCACGTTCGTTAGTTCGTTGTGTGCGCACAGCAAACTGCGCCGTTACGTCTGACTGCGTCAGTCAGCGTAACGAGGCAACTGATGCTGCACGTTCGTTAGTTCGTTGTGTGCGCACAGCAAACTGCGCCGTTACGTCTGACTGCGTCAGTCAGCGTAACGAGGCAACTGATGCTGCACGTTCGTTAGTTCGTTGTGTGCGCACAGCAAACTGCGCCGTTACGTCTGACTGCGTCAGTCAGCGTAACGAGACAACTGATGCTGCACGTTCGTTCGTTCGTTGTGTGCGCACAGCAAACTGCGCCGTTACGTCTGACTGCGTCAGTCAGCGTAACGAGACAACTGATGCTGCACGTTCGTTCGTTCGTTGTGTGCGCACAGCAAACTGCGCCGTTACGTCTGACTGCGTCAGTCAGCGTAACGAGGCAACTGATGCTGCACGTTCGTTAGTTCGTTGTGTGCGCACAGCAAACTGCGCCGTTACGTCTGACTGCGTCAGTCAGCGTAACGAGGCAACTGATGCTGCACGTTCGTTAGTTCGTTGTGTGCGCACAGCAAACTGCGCCGTTACGTCTGACTGCGTCAGTCAGCGTAACGAGGCAACTGATGCTGCACGTTCGTTAGTTCGTTGTGTGCGCACAGCAAACTGCGCCGTTACGTCTGACTGCGTCAGTCAGCGTAACGAGGCAACTGATGCTGCACGTTCGTTAGTTCGTTGTGTGCGCACAGCAAACTGCGCCGTTACGTCTGACTGCGTCAGTCAGCGTAACGAGGCAACTGATGCTGCACGTTCGTTAGTTCGTTGTGTGCGCACAGCAAACTGCGCCGTTACGTCTGACTGCGTCAGTCAGCGTAACGAGACAACTGATGCTGCACGTTCGTTCGTTCGTTGTGTGCGCACAGCAAACTGCGCCGTTACGTCTGACTGCGTCAGTCAGCGTAACGAGACAACTGATGCTGCACGTTCGTTCGTTCGTTGTGTGCGCACAGCAAACTGCGCCGTTACGTCTGACTGCGTCAGTCAGCGTAACGAGGCAACTGATGCTGCACGTTCGTTAGTTCGTTGTGTGCGCACAGCAAACTGCGCCGTTACGTCTGACTGCGTCAGTCAGCGTAACGAGGCAACTGATGCTGCACGTTCGTTAGTTCGTTGTGTGCGCACAGCAAACTGCGCCGTTACGTCTGACTGCGTCAGTCAGCGTAACGAGACAACTGATGCTGCACGTTCGTTCGTTCGTTGTGTGCGCACAGCAAACTGCGCCGTTACGTCTGACTGCGTCAGTCAGCGTAACGAGACAACTGATGCTGCACGTTCGTTCGTTCGTTGTGTGCGCACAGCAAACTGCGCCGTTACGTCTGACTGCGTCAGTCAGCGTAACGAGGCAACTGATGCTGCACGTTCGTTAGTTCGTTGTGTGCGCACAGCAAACTGCGCCGTTACGTCTGACTGCGTCAGTCAGCGTAACGAGGCAACTGATGCTGCACGTTCGTTAGTTCGTTGTGTGCGCACAGCAAACTGCGCCGTTACGTCTGACTGCGTCAGTCAGCGTAACGAGACAACTGATGCTGCACGTTCGTTCGTTCGTTGTGTGCGCACAGCAAACTGCGCCGTTACGTCTGACTGCGTCAGTCAGCGTAACGAGACAACTGATGCTGCACGTTCGTTCGTTCGTTGTGTGCGCACAGCAAACTGCGCCGTTACGTCTGACTGCGTCAGTCAGCGTAACGAGACAACTGATGCTGCACGTTCGTTCGTTCGTTGTGTGCGCACAGCAAACTGCGCCGTTACGTCTGACTGCGTCAGTCAGCGTAACGAGGCAACTGATGCTGCACGTTCGTTAGTTCGTTGTGTGCGCACAGCAAACTGCGCCGTTACGTCTGACTGCGTCAGTCAGCGTAACGAGGCAACTGATGCTGCACGTTCGTTCGTTGTGTGCGCACAGCAAACTGCGCCGTTACGTCTGACTGCGTCAGTCAGCGTAACGAGGCAACTGATGCTGCACGTTCGTTAGTTCGTTGTGTGCGCACAGCAAACTGCGCCGTTACGTCTGACTGCGTCAGTCAGCGTAACGAGGCAACTGATGCTGCACGTTCGTTAGTTCGTTGTGTGCGCACAGCAAACTGCGCCGTTACGTCTGACTGCGTCAGTCAGCGTAACGAGACAACTGATGCTGCACGTTCGTTCGTTCGTTGTGTGCGCACAGCAAACTGCGCCGTTACGTCTGACTGCGTCAGTCAGCGTAACGAGACAACTGATGCTGCACGTTCGTTCGTTCGTTGTGTGCGCACAGCAAACTGCGCCGTTACGTCTGACTGCGTCAGTCAGCGTAACGAGGCAACTGATGCTGCACGTTCGTTAGTTCGTTGTGTGCGCACAGCAAACTGCGCCGTTACGTCTGACTGCGTCAGTCAGCGTAACGAGGCAACTGATGCTGCACGTTCGTTAGTTCGTTGTGTGCGCACAGCAAACTGCGCCGTTACGTCTGACTGCGTCAGTCAGTGTAACGAGGCAACTGATGCTGCACGTTCGTTAGTTCGTTGTGTGCGCACAGCAAACTGCGCCGTTACGTCTGACTGCGTCAGTCAGTGTAACGAGGCAACTGATGCTGCACGTTCGTTAGTTCGTTGTGTGCGCACAGCAAACTGCGCCGTTACGTCTGACTGCGTCAGTCAGTGTAACGAGGCAACTGATGCTGCACGTTCGTTAGTTCGTTGTGTGCGCACAGCAAACTGCGCCGTTACGTCTGACTGCGTCAGTCAGTGTAACGAGGCAACTGATGCTGCACGTTCGTTAGTTCGTTGTGTGCGCACAGCAAACTGCGCCGTTACGTCTGACTGCGTCAGTCATTGTAACGAGGCAACTGATGCTGCACGTTCGTTAGTTCGTTGTGTGCGCACTGCAAACTGCGCCGTTACGTCTGACTGCGTCAGTCAGTGTAACGAGGCAACTGATGCTGCACGTTCGTTAGTTCGTTGTGTGCGCACAGCAAACTGCGCCGTTACGTCTGACTATGTTTCACGGTTCAAAGTACTCTACAGGGTAACGCAGCACTGTGCTCTCTGTGAAGTGTCTTCCTCCATCATGTTAATGCTCAATTTCGGTACACGCAGTAAGGCTAGGCGCACACTTGCGATTTATTGCCGCCGCGACTGAAAAGTCGCAATCGACGAAAAGTATTGCGGTCCGCACACGGCGACCAAAAAATCGCTAGTATATTTCAGTAATGGTATGGATTTCATCGACAGTACTTGTGTGATTGCCTTATTACTGCGTATGAAGTCCAAAAAAAGACGCAAACGAAAACATTGGGTGCACCCATTTATAAGTCAAATTTTTTGTCATACAGAGCAGGCCTTTTTGCAATTCAAAAATCAATTTCTCCGTGTCCAAAACAATGTGTGACGGTGAATCATCAACAGCAGATTCGTTATCAGACATAATTCAATATCAATAACAAATAATTCAGATACAATAATATTCAATGATAGATTTCTCTCCAAGGATTGAACTGCGACCGAACAGCAGCAGAAGCAAGTGTGCGCAGGTTCATTCCTGTCTATGTAACCCATTTTAATTCGCGACAGTCGCGTCGCTAGTAAAATAGGGCTGGTTGCGTCTTTTTAATCGCTGCTTTTATTTAGTCGCATGTGTGCGCATTCCTACTGAAAACAGTGTGTTCTATTTGTGCGACTAAATAATCGCGCGACAGAAAATTGCAAGTGGGCACCTAGCCTAACAGCGAAACTGAGGCCGTGTCATGGCTCAGGCGGTCAGTCGCCGGCCTCACACCGCAGAAGCCCGGTTTCGATCCCGGGTCAGTCCATGTGGGATTTGTGGTAGACAAAGTGGCACTGGGACAGGTTTTTCCCCGAGTACTTCGGTTTTCCCTTGTCAATTTCATTCCACCGGTGCTCCATTACTTAGAAAAATGAAAAAAAACTGATCATATTTCTCTTCATCTTCATCACAGGTTGCACAATAAGCCTTAAGGCTGCGGTGCGTCCGTAGCTGCTGCTGCGGGGCCCTTCTTAAAAAGAAAGCAAAAATGTATCTGTACGGCAAGTGGACGTGGTGTGCTGAAACACTGTCAAGTAGCTGCATGCAATCACCAGTGCCAAGGAATACTTCGGTCGTGGGCGGACCAGACAGATATACAAACGTCCTAACGATATGTCAGTTGCAGTAAAACCAACATTTGTCCCTCTAACACAGCCGGTGTTTAAAGTCTGTAAAGCAAACTGATCAACAGAATGACCGTCTGAACACAGCTGTGCTTTTTAATCTGTATTGCGGTTGATCAGCAATCAGCTGTTTCGACCGTCATGCAGTCATCTTCAGGCTGTGTATTTTAAAGAATGTAAATATTATGACCTGTATTGTTTGTGGGGATTGAGATGTCAGTCTGTACGTCGTGTCTTTGTATTTGCGTATCATCGCTCGCCGCTTGCCACTGGTACAGCAACTCAGGAACTCACGTCTGTCTGTCTATCTGTCTGTCTGCCTGTGCATGCCGCAGTTCGGACGGTTACTGGCCCGCGTTTCACCGCAGAGGTCCGGGTTTAGTCCCACGAATGCGTAGTAGACAAGGTGGCACTGTGCCCAGCGCTTTCTGCGGGCATTTCATTTCTCCTGTCAGTTACCGTTCCACCATTGCCCGATACTCATTCATTCTATTACCCGGCGGTTACACAGTTGGCCCATTAAAGGCCGCAGGGCCACACGGGCAGTTTCACCGCACAACAACAATAATCGTACAGTTGGCCCATTAAAGGCCGCAGGGCCACACGGGCAGTTTCACCGCACAACAACAATAATTGTACAGTTGGCTCATTAAAGGCCGCAGGGCCACACGGGCAGTTTCACCGCACAGCAACAATAATTATACAGTTGGCCCATTAAAGGCCGCAGGGCCACACGGCAGTTTCACCGCACAATAAATGTACAGTTGGCCCATTAAAGGCCGCAGGGCCACACGGCAGTTTCACCGCACAATAAATGTACAGTTGGCCCATTAAAGGCCGCAGGGCCACACGGCAGTTTCACCGCACAATAAATGTACAGTTGGCCCATTAAAGGCCGCAGGGCCACACGGCAGTTTCACCACACAGCAACAATAATTGCACAGTTGGCCCATTAAAGGCCGCAGGGCCACACGGCAGTTTTACCGCACAGCAACAATAAATGTACAGTTGGCCCATTAAAGGCCGCAGGGCCACACGGCAGTGTCACCGCACAGCAACAGTAAATGTACAGTTGGCCCATTAAAGGCCGCAGGGCCACACGGCAGTGTCACCGCACAGCAACAGTAAATGTACAGTTGGCTCATTAAAGGCCGCAGGGCCACACGGCAGTTTCACCGCACAGCAACAATAATTATACAGTTGGCCCATTAAAGGCCGCAGGGCCACACGGCAGTTTCACCACACAGCAACAATAATTGCACAGTTGGCCCATTAAAGGCCGCAGGGCCACACGGGCAGTTTCACCGCACAACAACAATAAATGTACAGTTGGCTCATTAAAGGCCGCAGGGCCACACGGGCAGTTTCACCGCACAGCAACAATAATTATACAGTTGGCCCATTAAAGGCCGCAGGGCCACACGGCAGTTTCACCGCACAATAATTGCACAGTTGGCCCATTAAAGGCCGCAGGGCCACACGGCAGTTTCACCGCACAGTAACAATAATTGCACAGTTGGCCCATTAAAGGCCGCAGGGCCACACGGCAGTTTTACCGCACAGCAACAGTAAATGTACAGTTGGCCCATTAAAGGCCGCAGGGCCACACGGCAGTGTCACCGCACAGCAACAGTAAATGTACAGTTGGCCCATTAAAGGCCGCAGGGCCACACGGCAGTTTTACCGCACAGCAACAGTAAATGTACAGTTGGCCCATTAAAGGCCGCAGGGCCACACGGCAGTGTCACCGCACAGCAACAGTAAATGTACAGTTGGCCCATTAAAGGCCGCAGGGCCACACGGCAGTTTTACCGCACAGCAACAGTAAATGTACAGTTGGCCCATTAAAGGCCGCAGGGCCACACGGCAGTGTCACCGCACAGCAACAGTAAATGTACAGTTGGCCCATTAAAGGCCGCAGGGCCACACGGCAGTTTTACCGCACAGCAACAGTAAATGTACAGTTGGCCCATTAAAGGCCGCAGGGCCACACGGCAGTGTCACCGCACAGCAACAGTAAATGTACAGTTGGCCCATTAAAGGCCGCAGGGCCACACGGCAGTGTCACCGCACAGCAACAGTAAATGTACAGTTGGCCCATTAAAGGCCGCAGGGCCACACGGCAGTGTCACCGCACAGCAACAGTAAATGTACAGTTGGCCCATTAAAGGCCGCAGGGCCACACGGCAGTGTCACCGCACAGCAACAGTAAATGTACAGTTGGCCCATTAAAGGCCGCAGGGCCACACGGCAGTGTCACCGCACAGCAACAGTAAATGTACAGTTGGCCCATTAAAGGCCGCAGGGCCACACGGCAGTGTCACCGCACAGCAACAGTAAATGTACAGTTGGCCCATTAAAGGCCGCAGGGCCACACGGCAGTTTTACCGCACAGCAACAGTAAATGTACAGTTGGCCCATTAAAGGCCGCAGGGCCACACGGCAGTGTCACCGCACAGCAACAGTAAATGTACAGTTGGCCCATTAAAGGCCGCAGGGCCACACGGCAGTTTTACCGCACAGCAACAGTAAATGTACAGTTGGCCCATTAAAGGCCGCAGGGCCACACGGCAGTTTTACCGCACAGCAACAGTAAATGTACAGTTGGCACATTAAAGGCCGCAGGGCCACACGGCAGTGTCACCGCACAGCAACAGTAAATGTACAGTTGGCCCATTAAAGGCCGCAGGGCCACACGGCAGTTTTACCGCACAGCAACAGTAAATGTACAGTTGGCCCATTAAAGGCCGCAGGGCCACACGGCAGTGTCACCGCACAGCAACAGTAAATGTACAGTTGGCCCATTAAAGGCCGCAGGGCCACACGGCAGTGTCACCGCACAGCAACAGTAAATGTACAGTTGGCCCATTAAAGGCCGCAGGGCCACACGGCAGTGTCACCGCACAGCAACAGTAAATGTACAGTTGGCCCATTAAAGGCCGCAGGGCCACACGGCAGTGTCACCGCACAGCAACAGTAAATGTACAGTTGGCCCATTAAAGGCCGCAGGGCCACACGGCAGTGTCACCGCACAGCAACAGTAAATGTACAGTTGGCCCATTAAAGGCCGCAGGGCCACACGGCAGTGTCACCGCACAGCAACAATAAGTTGCGTTAGCTGACGTTGCATTTCAGCACATTTTCAACTTTATACTTCCTCATTAACCCTCCGGAGCTTAAAGGTAATCTCTAAAACACTTTAAAAGTTTTGATCCTAACTCATAGAAAAGTGGGCCCCGATAGCTCAGTCGGTATAGCGACTCGTTACGGGCTGGACGGTCCGGGGATCGAATCCCGGTGGGGGCGAGATTTTTCGCAGCCGTTCAAACCTCCTATACAATTGGTACCGTGTCTCTTTCCCGGGGGTAAAGCGGCCGGGGCGTGAAGTTGACCACCCACCCCTATCTAGTGCCAGGGTTAAAGAAAGAGTAGAGCTATACCTCTACTCCCCCTCTGGGCCTTCATGGCCTGTTCTAGGGAGAACTTTACCTTTACCTTACTCATAGAAAACACTGGGGCTTGGTTACAAAGACCAGTCGGTTAATGCACCTTAGGTACATGACCTCTGTTTATTCTGAGGACAACACGGCTAAATATATGCACTGTTTGTGCAACATACGGAAGCGCTGCATGTTAGTTCAGGCGGTAGACACAGCTGTCGCTGTAGTTCAAAGGTTAAACCAAGTAAACTTCGTTCCTGGTGACGTCAGCTGGTACAAACGTACGAGGGACATATTTGTATAGAGTAATTTAACATATGTTAGTCGGCTTGAATTTTGCTAGTTACTTGTCACTGGCCCTGTCTAGTACGTGCAAACCAAATTAATTCATGTAGTAACTGCAATGTCACTGGCCCTGTCTAGTACGTGCAAACCAAATTAATTCATGTAGTAACTGCAATGTCACTGGCCCTGTCTAGTACGTGCAAACCAAATTAATTCATGTAGTAACTGCAATGTCACTGGCCCTGTCTAGTACGTGCAAACCAAATTAATTCATGTAGTAACTGCAATGTCACTGGCCCTGTCTAGTACGTGCAAACCAAATTAATTCATGTAGTAACTGCAATGTCACTGGCCCTGTCTAGTACATGCAAACCAAATTAATTCATGTAGTAACTGCAATGTCACTGGCCCTGTCTAGTACGTGCAAACCAAATTAATTCATGTAGTAACTGCAATGTCACTGGCCCTGTCTAGTACGTGCAAACCAAATTAATTCATGTAGTAACTGCAATGTCACTGGCCCTGTCTAGTACGTGCAAACCAAATTAATTCATGTAGTAACTGCAATGTCACTGGCCCTGTCTAGTACGTGCAAACCAATTTAATTCATGTAGTAACTGCAATGTCACTGGCCCTGTCTAGTACGTGCAAACCAAATTAATTCATGTAGTAACTGCAATGTCACTGGCCCTGTCTAGTACGTGCAAACCAAATTAATTCATGTAGTAACTGCAATGTCACTGGCCCTGTCTAGTACGTGCAAACCAAATTAATTCATGTAGTAACTGCAATGTCACTGGCCCTGTCTAGTACGTGCAAACCAAATTAATTCATGTAGTAACTGCAATGTCACTGGCCCTGTCTAGTACGTGCAAACCAAATTAATTCATGTAGTAACTGCAATGTCACTGGCCCTGTCTAGTACGTGCAAACCAAATTAATTAATGTAGTAACTGCAATGTCACTGGCCCTGTCTAGTACGTGCAAACCAAATTAATTCATGTAGTAACTGCAATGTCACTGGCCCTGTCTAGTACGTGCAAACCAAATTAATTCATGTAGTAACTGCAATGTCACTGGCCCTGTCTAGTACGTGCAAACCAAATTAATTCATGTAGTAACTGCAATGTCACTGGCCCTGTCTAGTACGTGCAAACCAAATTAATTCATGTAGTAACTGCAATGTCACTGGCCCTGTCTAGTACGTGCAAACCAAATTAATTCATGTAGTAACTGCAATGTCACTGGCCCTGTCTAGTACGTGCAAACCAAATTAATTAATGTAGTAACTGCAATGTCACTGGCCCTGTCTAGTACGTGCAAACCAAATTAATTAATGTAGTAACTGCAATGTCACTGGCCCTGTCTAGTACGTGCAAACCAAATTAATTCATGTAGTAACTGCAATGTCACTGGCCCTGTCTAGTACGTGCAAACCAAATTAATTCATGTAGTAACTGCAATGTCACTGGCCCTGTCTAGTACGTGCAAACCAAATTAATTCATGTAGTAACTGCAATGTCACTGGCCCTGTCTAGTACGTGCAAACCAAATTAATTCATGTAGTAACTGCAATGTCATGTCCGTCAGGTGAGAAAAATCGATATAGGCATTCATCGATACGTCAAAACGTGAATAGATTTTATTTGATTTTTGCAATGTAGAATTATTCATCAGAATTTGGGTCCAGTCGCGTCTCTTCCTCCATGTCTACCTGCATTACAAGAGTTCTGGACCGTAATGGACATTCGTGCAAAATACCGGGTGTTCTAAAAGTTGCTTTACCTAGAATATACTCGCATTCCAGACAAACACAACGTTTTTTTAATCAGTGATTAAAACAGGGCGCCAGAGAGCCCGGGCGATGAAATTTTGTGTGGTGGCTCTACTGTTTGTGGGTCGTCGGTTTGGAACTTGCTTCATGCCACACTTCTGGCGCCTAGAGTTTTGAAGTGGATCCTAGATTTTTGGTGCATCCATGGCTTTACGTGTGTGCAGTGTGGGTTGAACGTGGCGGACAACAGTTTGAGCAGTTCTGTGGTCCCTCATTGACACTCCCTGGAACGTGAGTACAGTTTCGGTAAAACGACATTCAGGACACTCTGTAGCCGAGTGGGTCACTGTCTGACTAACTCCATAGCGCAGAATCCTTCTAGAAGCCAACACTTCCTCGGGTAGTCAGACACTGCCGTGCTTACTGCAGCCCGCCACCTGCCTCTTCAGTCAGACACTGCCGTGCTTACTGCAGCCCGCCACCTGCCTCTTCAGTCAGACACTGCCGTGCTTACTGCAGCCCGCCACCTGCCTCTTCAGTCAGACACTGCTTCTTCAGTCAGACACTGCCGTGCTTACTGCAGCCCGCCACCTGCCTCTTCAGTCAGACACTGCCGTGCTTACTGCAGCCCGCCACCTGCCTCTTCAGTCAGACACTGCCGTGCTTACTGCAGCCCGCCACCTGCCTCTTCAGTCAGACACTGCCGTGCTTACTGCAGCCCGCCACCTGCCTCTTCAGTCAGACACTGCCGTGCTTACTGCAGCCCGCCACCTGCCTCTTCAGTCAGACACTGCCGTGCTTACTGCAGCCCGCCACCTGCCTCTTCAGTCAGACACTGCCGTGCTTACTGCAGCCCGCCACCTGCCTCTTCAGTCAGACACTGCCTCTTCAGTCAGACACTGCCGTGCTTACTGCAGCCCGCCACCTGCCTCTTCAGTCAGACACTGCCGTGCTTACTGCAGCCCGCCACCTGCCTCTTCAGTCAGACACTGCCGTGCTTACTGCAGCCCGCCACCTGCCTCTTCAGTCAGACACTGCCGTGCTTACTGCAGCCCGCCACCTGCCTCTTCAGTCAGACACTGCCGTGCTTACTGCAGCCCGCCACCTGCCTCTTCAGTCAGACACTGCCGTGCTTACTGCAGCCCGCCACCTGCCTCTTCAGTCAGACACTGCCGTGCTTACTGCAGCCCGCCACCTGCCTCTTCAGTCAGACACTGCCGTGCTTACTGCAGCCCGCCACCTGCCTCTTCAGTCAGACACTGCCGTGCTTACTGCAGCCCGCCACCTGCCTCTTCCTATCGTGAGACACGTTAATCCACTCCAGATCCTCCAACCCTGCTTCTTAAAGTTACCCCCAAGATGTGGTGAATAGATGCGAGTATATTGAACAAACAGTTTCGGACATCCGATAAGAGGTGGTCCTCCATCTTGAAAGTTGTGTGAGGGGCTAACCGTAAAGGTAAACTAACTCCATGTAGCACAGTCCTTCTTAAGAAGCTAACAGGTCGTCAGCTAGTCAAGATATTCCCCGCGTTTTATGGAAGCTGAAGGTTCATTACCGCACTCACAAGAGCCTGTAAAGGTAAACATGTTACAAAATATTACACAGGGCCCCTAGCAAACATTATCATGACGTTAGTATAGTATGTTTGCCGATCCCAGTGGCCGCGCGGCCTAAGCCCGCTCGCTTGCTGGGATTGCGGGTTTGAATCCCGCCGAAGGCATGGATGTCTGTCGAGAAAGTTGTGTGTTGTCAGGTAGAGGTCTCTGCGTCGGGCTGGTCACTCGTCCAGAGGAGTCCTACCGACTGTGGTGTGTCTGAGTATGATCGTGAAGCGTCGAAAGGAGGCCTTGGCCCGCTGAGGCTGTCGAGCCGTGGACAAAACACTGTAATATGTATAATGTCGATGTTAACAAGCTGACAACATGCAAGATACATAGCCTACATGCCTACTGTCATGTTTTGTAATTCAACATGCAAGATACATAGCCTACATGCCTACTGTCATGTTTTGTAATTCAACATGCAAGATACATAGCCTACATGCCTACTGTCATGTTTTGTAATTCAATACGTCTCGATTTCATTACGGAAGAAAATCTCACTCTCTCTTCTGTGTCCATACTTCTGGCAGTTCTGTCTTCAGTGGACATTATTGACAGTCCAAATTGCCGTTCCCGCTCCATACTATTATTGACAGACATTATTGACAGTCCAAATTGCCGTTCCCGCTCCATACTATTATTGACAGACATTATTGACAGTCCAAATTGCCGTTCCCGCTCCATACTATTATTGACAGACATTATTGACAGTCCAAATTGCCGTTCCCGCTCCATACTATTATTGGTAGACATTATTGACAGTCCAAATTGCCGTTCCCGCTCCATACTATTATTGACAGACATTATTGACAGTCCAAATTGCCGTTCCCGCTCCATACTATTATTGACAGACATTATTGACAGTCTAAATTGCCGTTCCCGCTCCATACTATTATTGACAGACATTATTGACAGTCCAAATTGCCGTTCCCGCTCCATACTATTATTGACAGACATTATTGACAGTCCAAATTGCCGTTCCCGCTCCATACTATTATTGACAGACATTATTGACAGTCTAAATTGCCGTTCCCGCTCCATACTATTATTGACAGACATTATTGACAGTCCAAATTGCCGTTCCCGCTCCATACTATTATTGACAGACATTATTGACAGTCTAAATTGCCGTTCCCGCTCCATACTATTATTGACAGACATTATTGACAGTCCAAATTGCCGTTCCCGCTCCATACTATTATTGACAGACATTATTGACAGTCCAAATTGCCGTTCCCGCTCCATACTATTATTGACAGACATTATTGACAGTCCAAATTGCCGTTCCCGCTCCATACTATTATTGACAGACATTATTGACAGTCCAAATTGCCGTTCCCGCTCCATACTATTATTGGTAGACATTATTGACAGTCCAAATTGCCGTTCCCGCTCCATACTATTATTGACAGACATTATTGACAGTCCAAATTGCCGTTCCCGCTCCATACTATTATTGACAGACATTATTGACAGTCTAAATTGCCGTTCCCGCTCCATACTATTATTGACAGACATTATTGACAGTCCAAATTGCCGTTCCCGCTCCATACTATTATTGACAGACATTATTGACAGTCCAAATTGCCGTTCCCGCTCCATACTATTATTGACAGACATTATTGACAGTCTAAATTGCCGTTCCCGCTCCATACTATTATTGACAGACATTATTGACAGTCCAAATTGCCGTTCCCGCTCCATACTATTATTGACAGACATTATTGACAGTCTAAATTGCCGTTCCCGCTCCATACTATTATTGACAGACATTATTGACAGTCCAAATTGCCGTTCCCGCTCCATACTATTATTGACAGACATTATTGACAGTCCAAATTGCCGTTCCCGCTCCATACTATTATTGACAGACATTATTGACAGTCCAAATTGCCGTTCCCGCTCCATACTATTATTGACAGACATTATTGACAGTCTAAATTGCCGTTCCCGCTCCATACTATTATTGACAGACATTATTGACAGTCCAAATTGCCGTTCCCGCTCCATACTATTATTGACAGACATTATTGACAGTCCAAATTGCCGTTCCCGCTCCATACTATTATTGACAGACATTATTGACAGTCTAAATTGCCGTTCCCGCTCCATACTATTATTGACAGACATTATTGACAGTCCAAATTGCCGTTCCCGCTCCATACTATTATTGACAGACATTATTGACAGTCCAAATTGCCGTTCCCGCTCCATACTATTCTCAGACATTTTTGTATCCACGTAAGCGCTCAAAACTACGGCTTATCGCTCGCAGCTGTGAAACAGAAATTTGCACAAAGCTCCACCACACGGCACTGTTCACACATTAGCAACATCAGCAACGTATGAAGTGTTCTGAGACACGGCGACGTGCTGAAGGTTAAATAGTTACCGGCGTTTCTGAGGAACTGGCTACCTACGCCCAAAAAATGAAGACAGGACGCTCCTCCGAAACGTCGGTAACTACCAGTTGACAAGGCGTCATGCCCCAGAAGCTCTGAATCTCCATCAACACCACTGTCTTCTTCTTCTTCCATGGCGTTACAGCCCGGGGTGGGCCAAAGCCTCCTTCTTTTGGGATTTCATCCCGAAGGTTTCCTGGTCGGTAAGCGTGCATTCTGTAGTGATTGACCGGCTCACTGACCGCACAAGTTTTTGCTCGATCCTGATGACACTGCCAGAGCCATCTGGCAGGCAGTCAGGAGACTTGGGTGAGAAATGGCCGCTTGAATTTTGCTTACGGACACTACTAGTTCAATTCATGCCCGTAAGGTTCTATTACATGCCGTAAATCTACGACATGGGACCGACGGCTTTACTTCCCCTCCGAAGGAAGTGGTGCTCCGGATTTTTATCACCCTTAAAAATCCATCGCCCTCGGTCGGGATCGAACCCGCGAACCTTGGGTCCAGTGGCGAGCACGCTAACCACTAGTCCACCGAGGGCGACTTCAACACGACTGTAAGGACTTCAAATTTCGCAATTTAGGTAAACGTAAAGCTGAAGGCAGCCTAGAACAGGCTATGAAGACAGAAGGGGACGGGGGTAGAGGTATAGCACTCTGTCTTTAACCTCGGCGCTAGATGGGGTGGTTGGTTACGGCAACGCCCCGGCCGTCTTATCCCCAGGAATTCTATATGAGGCTGGGTGGGCCCCAGGGCCGGTCTGGACGTGCGCGGAAAATCTCGCCCCCACCGGGATTCGATCCCCGGACCGTCCAGCCCGTAGCTCAGTCGCTATACCGACTGAGCTATCGCGGCCCCTTTCTCGCAATTTAGCTACTATGTAAATGTCTTGCAGCTGTAATTCAAATGCTGTCGAAAGGACAGCAATCGACCAGGAAGTGCTGTGTGTTCACTGCGGTGGGGACGAAACGTCCGGTGTCGCGAGTACTTCTTGCACATTAAATGTGCGGTTTTGTTGTGAGATCGTAATGTCTGAACAGCCTGCGACACACTGACCTTGAAGCCTTAAAAGCCTACGGCACACTGACCTTGAAATCTTAAACAGCTGTGCAACACACTGATCTTAAGATTCTTTTCTGAATCCCAAGGTCCTTGTTGCATAAAGAAGTTACCACTATCAGCTGATCACAGCAAAGTCTCTCACGGTCCTTTAAACCCCGCTTGGCACCGTAACACGTGATGGAGGCGTATGGGGAAGTGGAAGGATAGTGCCACGCTTTCTTAACTTCTGTGCTAACTGTAGATTGGTGGTCAGCTGCATATTGTGGCCCCCGGAGCCTTGCTGGACGTTGTCAAGATGAAATCTGTCCTCGACGGGAACCGAAATCCGGGCGTCCGGCCGGTGGTCTAGAGCAGTTTTGTCAACATTTGTGGTAGCGCCGACTGCTTGCAAAATTCTCACTAACTCTGGACACCGCGTCGACAAAATTATCGCAATTCGCGTTAACATTCAAAGTTGACAAGTTCCAATTATTACAAACCAGAAACATACTTAAACTGTAAGTTTCTTTCTTAAGTCAATGTAAAGATTTATTACAAAAACTGATTTTAGCAGAAAAGGCAATAAACCTAAAATTAGGAAAACTTACAGAAAAAATTATGTTCTACTGACCAAACTGCACACAGAGCTGCACCATTATTACAGACAAACAGAGTTCGTAAAATATTACAAATTTTTAATACCTTTTTTTTCTTATAACTTAACAGGAAGACAAAAATAATCTCGCGGACAACTAGGGGTCCACAGACCACACTTTGATTACCACTGTTTATATGATATGCTTTGCTAGTTACGCCGCTGTATCATATGCAAGGCTTCAGTGATGGTGTAGACGTGACAGACCCTACCTAGGGATGGTGTAGACGTGACAGACCCTACCTAGGGATGGTGTAGACGTGACAGACCCTACCTAGGGATGGTGTAGACGTGACAGACCTTACCTAGGGATGGTGTAGACGTGACAGACCTTACCTAGGGATGGTGTAGACGTGACAGACCCTACCTAGGGATGGTGTAGACGTGACAGACCCTACCTAGGGATGGTGTAGACGTGACAGACCCTACCTAGGGATGGTGTAGACGTGACAGACCCTACCTAGGGATGGTGTAGACGTGACAGACCCTACCTAGGGATGGTGTAGACGTGACAGACCCTACCTAGGGATGGTGTAGACGTGACAGACCCTACCTAGGGATGGTGTAGACGTGACAGACCCTACCTAGGGATGGTGTAGACGTGACAGACCCTACCTAGGGATGGTGTAGACGTGACAGACCCTACCTAGGGATGGTGTAGACGTGACAGACCCTACCTAGGGATGGTGTAGACGTGACAGACCTTACCTAGGGATGGTGTAGACGTGACAGACCTTACCTAGGGATGGTGTAGACGTGACAGACCCTACCTAGGGATGGTGTAGACGTGACAGACCCTACCTAGGGATGGTGTAGACGTGACAGACCCTACCTAGGGATGGTGTAGACGTGACAGACCCTACCTAGGGATGGTGTAGACGTGACAGACCCTACCTAGGGATGGTGTAGACGTGACAGACCCTACCTAGGGATGGTGTAGACGTGACAGACCCTACCTAGGGATGGTGTAGACGTGACAGACCCTACCTAGGGATGGTGTAGACGTGACAGACCCTACCTAGGGATGGTGTAGACGTGACAGACCCTACCTAGGGATGGTGTAGACGTGACAGACCCTACCTAGGGATGGTGTAGACGTGACAGACCTTACCTAGGGATGGTGTAGACGTGACAGACCCTACCTAGGGATGGTGTAGACGTGACAGACCCTACCTAGGGATGGTGTAGACGTGACAGACCCTACCTAGGGATGGTGTAGACGTGACAGGCCCTACCTAGGGATGGTGTAGACGTGACAGGCCCTACCTAGGGATGGTGTAGACGTGACAGACCCTACCTAGGGATGGTGTAGACGTGACAGACCCTACCTAGGGATGGTGTAGACGTGACAGACCCTACCTAGGGATGGTGTAGACGTGACAGACCTTACCTAGGGATGGTGTAGACGTGACAGACCTTACCTAGGGATGGTGTAGACGTGACAGACCCTACCTAGGGATGGTGTAGACGTGACAGACCCTACCTAGGGATGGTGTAGACGTGACAGACCCTATCTAGGGATGGTGTAGACGTGACAGACCCTACCTAGGGATGGTGTAGACGTGACAGACCCTACCTAGGGATGGTGTAGACGTGACAGACCTTACCTAGGGATGGTGTAGACGTGACAGACCTTACCTAGGGATGGTGTAGACGTGACAGACCTTACCTAGGGATGGTGTAGACGTGACAGACCCTACCTAGGGATGGTGTAGACGTGACAGACCCTACCTAGGGATGGTGTAGACGTGACAGACCCTACCTAGGGATGGTGTAGACGTGACAGCCCTACCTAGGGATGGTGTAGACGTGACAGGCCCTACCTAGGGATGGTGTAGACGTGACAGACCCTACCTAGGGATGGTGTAGACGTGACAGACCCTACCTAGGGATGGTGTAGACGTGACAGACCCTACCTAGGGATGGTGTAGACGTGACAGACCCTACCTAGGGATGGTGTAGACGTGACAGACCTTACCTAGGGATGGTGTAGACGTGACAGACCTCACCTAGGGATGGTGTAGACGTGACAGACCTTACCTAGGGATGGTGTAGACGTGACAGACCCTACCTAGGGATGGTGTAGACGTGACAGACCCTACCTAGGGATGGTGTAGACGTGACAGACCCTACCTAGGGATGGTGTAGACGTGACAGGCCCTACCTAGGGATGGTGTAGACGTGACAGGCCCTACCTAGGGATGGTGTAGACGTGACAGACCTTACCTAGGGATGGTGCAGACGTGACAGACCCTACCTAGGGATGGTGCAGACGTGACAGACCTTACCTAGGGATGGTGTAGACGTGACAGACCCTACCTAGGGATGGTGTAGACGTGACAGATCCTACCTAGGGATGGTGTAGACGTGACAGACCTTACTTAGGGATGGTGTAGACGTGACAGACCCTCCCCAGGGATGTAAATCAGGACGGTAAACGCTTGTTAGAGTCTTTTGTTCTAAGACAGTGAGTGCCCGGGAGGCTTCCTGCGCGCAACCCTAAACTGTAAGTCACACTCTGCTTGCGACCGAACATTGCCATGTCTACTGGACACCCATTTTGTTTTGGGAGTTCAGGACCCGGCAGACGGCTGTCGTGACGTAAGTTTGGATCTTGACCCTGAGTTTGAGAATCCTTGCTGTCAGAAATCTAATCAGGCTTGGTGCTGTCTACAGCTTTCTTATGCTACTCGCCATTGACAGGTAATTCGTATTGTGAAGCTCGCTGGCATTTCGCCAGTTACAAGTCTTTTTACTGGTCTTTCGGCCAGTGGGCTAAGAAAGTAGAGATATTTGGCTCCAAAACTCCACAGACCACAAGAACCAACAGACACGTCTTCATGCCTTCTTCTGACGAGAAGATGGCGCTTGAGCAACAGCATTAAAACAATAACAGATGAACATAAATTTGTAGAGCACAACTGTTACACTTGCGACTTGCAGTTCAAGTTACCACATGAACTTTACCCCAACCAACAGCTGTGACTCACCGGACATAAACAGTGACTCTGCACGCACCGCAGATAAAGTGTTCCTGTGACGTCACTTCGAATGAACGCGATGTAGCTGTGAAAACTGGCTTGAATCGGCCTTAACTGGACTAATGCTGGACTGTAAAACCTTCAGATTTGTTGAAATACAGTTTGTGTCGTTGTGCAGTTAGTGACTCAGTTGGTCAGCCTGTCACTGTTCAATTGCTTGCTCGCTCGTGTCTTCTTCCCCATGCCCGCTTAGCCTTGACCTCTGAAGACTGAAATTCGTCCAAGTAATATGTGAACACTAAGGTCCCATCTCACAGTAAACAAACTCTCTCAATTACAAATACCAGTCAATTAATGCTGTTTAGGGCTATAATCGCTGTTTGTTCCCAAGTTACACAAGTCACGTTAAGTGAACTCCGTGTTGTACCAACTGTTAACACAGCAGCTACATAGCCCTTAGTAACTCCGTGTTGTACCAACTGTTAACACAGCAGCTACATAGCCCTTAGTAACTCCGTGTTGTACCAACTGTTAACACAGCAGCTACATAGCCCTTAGTAACTCCGTGTTGTACCAACTGTTAGCACAGCAGCTACATAGCCCTTAGTAACTCCGTGTTGTACCAACTGTTAGCACAGCAGCTACATAGCCCTTAGTAACTCCGTGTTGTACCAACTGTTAACACAGCAGCTACATAGCCCTTAGTAACTCCGTGTTGTACCAACTGTTAACACAGCAGCTACATAGCCCTTAGTAACTCCGTGTTGTACCAACTGTTAACACAGCAGCTACATAGCCCTTAGTAACTCCGTGTTGTACCAACTGTTAACACAGCAGCTACATAGCCCTTAGTAACTCCGTGTTGTACCAACTGTTAACACAGCAGCTACATAGCCCTTAGTAACTCCGTGTTGTACCAACTGTTAGCACAGCAGCTACATAGCCCTTAGTAACTCCGTGTTGTACCAACTGTTAGCACAGCAGCTACATAGCCCTTAGTAACTCCGTGTTGTACCAACTGTTAACACAGCAGCTACATAGCCCTTAGTAACTCCGTGTTTGTACCAACTGTTAACACAGCAGCTACATAGCCCTTAGTAACTCCGTGTTGTACCAACTGTTAACACAGCAGCTACATAGCCCTTAGTAACTCCGTGTTGTACCAACTGTTAACACAGCAGCTACATAGCCCTTAGTAACTCCGTGTTGTACCAACTGTTAACACAGCAGCTACATAGCCCTTAGTAACTCCGTGTTGTACCAACTGTTAACACAGCAGCTACATAGCCCTTAGTAACTCCGTGTTGTACCAACTGTTAACACAGCAGCTACATAGCCCTTAGTAACTCCGTGTTGTACCAACTGTTAACACAGCAGCTACATAGCCCTTAGTAACTCCGTGTTGTACCAACTGTTAACACAGCAGCTACATAGCCCTTAGTAACTCCGTGTTGTACCAACTGTTAGCACAGCAGCTACATAGCCCTTAGTAACTCCGTGTTGTACCAACTGTTAGCACAGCAGCTACATAGCCCTTAGTAACTCCGTGTTGTACCAACTGTTAGCACAGCAGCTACATAGCCCTTAGTAACTCCGTGTTGTACCAACTGTTAACACAGCAGCTACATAGCCCTTAGTAACTCCGTGTTGTACCAACTGTTAACACAGCAGCTACATAGCCCTTAGTAACTCCGTGTTGTACCAACTGTTAACACAGCAGCTACATAGCCCTTAGTAACTCCGTGTTGTACCAACTGTTAACACAGCAGCTACATAGCCCTTAGTAACTCCGTGTTGTACCAACTGTTAACACAGCAGCTACATAGCCCTTAGTAACTCCGTGTTGTACCAACTGTTAACACAGCAGCTACATAGCCCTTAGTAACTCCGTGTTGTACCAACTGTTAGCACAGCAGCTACATAGCCCTTAGTAACTCCGTGTTGTACCAACTGTTAGCACAGCAGCTACATAGCCCTTAGTAACTCCGTGTTGTACCAACTGTTAGCACAGCAGCTACATAGCCCTTAGTAACTCCGTGTTGTACCAACTGTTAACACAGCAGCTACATAGCCCTTAGTAACTCCGTGTTGTACCAACTGTTAACACAGCAGCTACATAGCCCTTAGTAACTCCGTGTTGTACCAACTGTTAACACAGCAGCTACATAGCCCTTAGTAACTCCGTGTTGTACCAACTGTTAACACAGCAGCTACATAGCCCTTAGTAACTCCGTGTTGTACCAACTGTTAACACAGCAGCTACATAGCCCTTAGTAACTCCGTGTTGTACCAACTGTTAGCACAGCAGCTACATAGCCCTTAGTAACCCGTGTTGTACCAACTGTTAACACAGCAGCTACATAGCCCTTAGTAACTCCGTGTTGTACCAACTGTTAACACAGCAGCTACATAGCCCTTAGTAACTCCGTGTTGTACCAACTGTTAACACAGCAGCTACATAGCCCTTAGTAACTCCGTGTTGTACCAACTGTTAGCACAGCAGCTACATAGCCCTTAGTAACTCCGTGTTGTACCAACTGTTAACACAGCAGCTACATAGCCCTTAGTAACTCCGTGTTGTACCAACTGTTAACACAGCAGCTACATAGCCCTTAGTAACTCCGTGTTGTACCAACTGTTAACACAGCAGCTACATAGCCCTTAGTAACTCCGTGTTGTACCAACTGTTAACACAGCAGCTACATAGCCCTTAGTAACTCCGTGTTGTACCAACTGTTAACACAGCAGCTACATAGCCCTTAGTAACTCCGTGTTGTACCAACTGTTAACACAGCAGCTACATAGCCCTTAGTAACTCCGTGTTGTACCAACTGTTAACACAGCAGCTACATAGCCCTTAGTAACTCCGTGTTGTACCAACTGTTAACACAGCAGCTACATAGCCCTTAGTAACTCCGTGTTGTACCAACTGTTAACACAGCAGCTACATAGCCCTTAGTAACTCCGTGTTGTACCAACTGTTAACACAGCAGCTACATAGCCCTTAGTAACAAGTTATGCTTTACAGATTTCGTAATATCAGTTGTTGCTAATCGTAAAGGTAAAGGTGAAGATGTGGGTCGCGATAGCTCAGTCGGTATAGCGACTCGCTACGAGCTGGACGGTCAGGGAATCGAATCCCGGTGGGGGCGAGATTTTCAGCAGCCGTCCAAACCGGCCCTGGGGCCCACCCAGCCTCCTGTACAATGGGTACGGGGTCATTCCAGGGGGTAAAGCGGCCGGGGCGTGGCGTTGACCACCCACCCCCATCTAGCGCCGAGGTTAAAGAAAGAGTAGAGCTATACCTCTACTCCCCTCTGGGCCTTCATGGCCTGTTATAGGGTGACCTTTACCTTTACCTTTAAAAGTGAAGATAGCGCTACACCTGTGTCCAAGACCGACGCACGGCCGCTTTCAGTAGACGCTTAAGGAATTCTGTAGAAGTCAACGTGAATGAACACGGTCCTGCTCTGGCTGATTTGCGTCTCACAGACAGGGTCATTGTTACGAACTGTGTGGGCCTGGGCTTGGTCTGGTCACGGCGGTGCAGGCAGCAGTCTGTTACTGCCTGGGCTTGGTCTGGTCACGGCGGTGCAGGCAGCAGTCTGTTACTGCCTGGGCTTGGTCTGGTCACGGCGGTGCAGGCAGCAGTTGTTACTGCCTGGCTTGGTCTGGTCACGGCGGTGCAGGCAGCAGTGTGTTACTGCCTGTGCTTGGTCTGGTCACGGCGGTGCAGGCAGCAGTCTGTTACTGCCTGGGCTTGGTCTGGTCACGGCGGTGCAGGCAGCAGTGTGTTACTGCCTGGGCTTGGTCTGGTCACGGCGGTGCAGGCAGCAGTCTGTTACTGCCTGTGCTTGGTCTGGTCACGGCGGTGCAGGCAGCAGTGTGTTACTGTCTGGGCTTGGTCTGGTCACGGCGGTGCAGGCAGCAGTCTGTTACTGCCTGGGCTTGGTCTGGTCACGGCGGTGCAGGCAGCAGTCTGTTACTGCCTGGCTTGGTCTGGTCACGGCGGTGCAGGCAGCAGTCTGTTACTGCCTGGGCTTGGTCTGGTCACGGCGGTGCAGGCAGCAGTGTGTTACTGCCTGGGCTTGGTCTGGTCACGGCGGTGCAGGCAGCAGTCTGTTACTGCCTGGCTTGGTCTGGTCACGGCGGTGCAGGCAGCAGTGTGTTACTGCCTGGGCTTGGTCTGGTCACGGCGGTGCAGGCAGCAGTCTGTTACTGCCTGGGCTTGGTCTGGTCACGGCGGTGCAGGCAGCAGTGTGTTACTGCCTGGGCTTGGTCTGGTCACGGCGGTGCAGGCAGCAGTTGTTACTGCCTGTGCTTGGTCTGGTCACGGCGGTGCAGGCAGCAGTGTGTTACTGCCTGGGCTTGGTCTGGTCACGGCGGTGCAGGCAGCAGTCTGTTACTGCCTGGCTTGGTCTGGTCACGGCGGTGCAGGCAGCAGTTGTTACTGCCTGGCTTGGTCTGGTCACGGCGGTGCAGGCAGCAGTGTGTTACTGCCTGTGCTTGGTCTGGTCACGGCGGTGCAGGCAGCAGTGTGTTACTGCCTGTGCTTGGTCTGGTCACGGCGGTGCAGGCAGCAGTGTGTTACTGCCTGGGCTTGGTCTGGTCACGGCGGTGCAGGCAGCAGTGTGTTACTGCCTGGCTTGGTCTGGTCACGGCGGTGCAGGCAGCAGTGTGTTACTGCCTGGGCTTGGTCTGGTCACGGCGGCTGTTGCAGGCAGCAGTGTGTTACTGCCTGGCTTGGTCTGGTCACGGCGGTGCAGGCAGCAGTCTGTTACTGCCTGGGCTTGGTCAGGTCACGGCGGTGCAGGCAGCAGTGTGTTACTGCCTGGGCTTGGTCTGGTCACGGCGGTGCAGGCAGCAGTCTGTTACTGCCTGGGCTTGGTCTGGTCACGGCGGTGCAGGCAGCAGTCTGTTACTGCCTGGGCTTGGTCTGGTCACGGCGGTGCAGGCAGCAGTCTGTTACTGCCTGGGCTTGGTCTGGTCACGGCGGTGCAGGCAGCAGTCTGTTACTGCCTGGGCTTGGTCTGGTCACGGCGGTTGCAGGCAGCAGTCTGTTACTGCCTGGGCTTGGTCTGGTCACGGCGGTGCAGGCAGCAGTCTGTTACTGCCTGGGCTTGGTCGGTCACGGCGGTGCAGGCAGCAGTGTGTTACTGCCTGGGCTTGGTCTGGTCACGGCGGTGCAGGCAGCAGTTGTTACTGCCTGAGCTTGGTCTGGTCACGGCGGACCCGTCGGCGGTGCAGGCAGCAGTCTGTTACTGCCTGGGCTTGGTCAGGTCACGGCGGTGCAGGCAGCAGTGTGTTACTGCCTGAGCTTGGTCTGGTCACGGCGGTGCAGGCAGCAGTCTGTTACTGCCTGAGCTTGGTCAGGTCACGGCGGTGCAGGCAGCAGTGTGTTACTGCCTGAGCTTGGTCTGGTCACGGCGGTGCAGGCAGCAGTCTGTTACTGCCTGGGCTTGGTCAGGTCACGGCGGTGCAGGCAGCAGTGTGTTACTGCCTGGGCTTGGTCTGGTCACGGCGGTGCAGGCAGCAGTCTGTTACTGCCTGGGCTTGGTCTGGTCACGGCGGTGCAGGCAGCAGTCTGTTACTGCCTGGGCTTGGTCTGGTCACGGCGGTGCAGGCAGCAGTCTGTTACTGCTCTGGTCGGCTTGGGTTGTTCTGGTTCGGCACGGCGGTGCAGGCAGCAGTCTGTTACTGCCTGGGCTTGGTCTGGTCACGGCGGTGCAGGCAGCAGTCTGTTACTGCCTGGGCTTGGTCTGGTCACGGCGGTGCAGGCAGCAGTCTGTTACTGCCTGGGCTTGGTCAGGTCACGGCGGTGCAGGCAGCAGTGTGTTACTGCCTGGGCTTGGTCTGGTCACGGCGGTGCAGGCAGCAGTCTGTTACTGCCTGTGCTTGGTCTGGTCACGGCGGTGCAGGCAGCAGTGTGTTACTGCCTGTGCTTGGTCTGGTCACGGCGGTGCAGGCAGCAGTCTGTTACTGCCTGTGCTTGGTCTGGTCACGGCGGTGCAGGCAGCAGTCTGTTACTGCCTGTGCTTGGTCTGGTCACGGCGGTGCAGGCAGCAGTGTGTTACTGCCTGGGCTTGGTCTGGTCACGGCGGTGCAGGCAGCAGTCTGTTACTGCCTGGGCTTGGTCAGGTCACGGCGGTGCAGGCAGCAGTCTGTTACTGCTTGGGCTTGGTCAGGTCACGGCGGTGCAGGCAGCAGTCTGTTACTGCCGGCAGGCGAACACCGGCCCGTCCAGCCTGTAGTTAGTACATTCGGTGACTGGGGAGTGAGGCGCTAAAATTATGGAACCGCTTGTTACGTACTTCCGTGCGTTCTGCCGCGGGGCCCCAAGTATTCGCCCCGCGGGGCCCCAAGTATTCGCCCGTACACTTCGTTTTGAACGAGTTTTTGGTTGAGGCCTTTGCTGTTATGGGATGTTACGCAGCATTGGTTGGTTGTTGCCTGCCGACGTTTCGGCACGGCCTATCGGTCCCATATTCAAGGGTCAAGCAGTCCAAAAAGAATGGACTGTTTGACCCTTGAAAATGGGACCGATAGGCCGTGCCGAAATGCCGGAAACCAACTACCAACCAATGCCGCATAACATCCCAGAAGATCGAAGGTCTACTACACCGCGACGGGAGCCTGAATTGCAGTAAAGTTTATGGTTTCGTGTAGCACAGTTCAGTGCCTGTCCCAGCACTTGTCGCTCTCAAGATGTGATTAGCATGACGCCTCTTAAAATTAGTCGCTCTGATGACAGTTTATTGTAAAGTTGCCACCATATGTCACACTTACATGTCACAAACCGAGTGATAAACAACGACAAGCTTTCACTCGGATAGAAGTAACCGTAAATTCAACTGACGTGGATATTAGATTACACTCATTGTTGTGGATAGCTCAGTCGGTATAGCGACTCGCTACCAGCTGGACGGTCCGGGGATCGAATTCCGGTGGGGGCGAGATTTTCAGCACCCGTCCAGACCAGCCCTGGGGCGTACCCAGCCTCCTATACAATGGGTACCGGGTCATTCCCGGGGGTAAAGCGGCCGCGGGGGTGGCGTTGACGACCCACCCCCATCTAGCGCCAGGGTTAAAGAAAGAGTACAGCTATACCTCTACTCCCCCTCTGGGCCTTCATGGCCTGTTATAAGGTGACCTTTACCTTTACCTTTACCATTGTTGTGGATATAGCGCAGTGCGCAGTGTTTGCACCAGCGCAGTTCTTATGCAGAAGCACAACTGACTGGTCTTTAAGAGTGTAACTGAGAGGAAGTGTGTTTTCTGCGAGGCACGAACTGGCGTTAACGCGTTACTGTGGGTCTCATTGTAGAAATAGCAAGGTTGGCAGCCGTGCAGCAGACCATTGCTGTGATGGTGGCATCACGTGCTGTACTTGCGGCCTAGACTGCAGGTCAAAGCACGGCTGTTGCACAGTCACATTAGTATTGGGACACAGTCCGTCTGTTTAAAGTCTCCGGGCCACACGGTTCACCGGACTTCGCATTACAACAATAAACAGGATGTTTCGTTTAATTAAGGGAATTCTGAGAAAATGTTGGTGTCTGTAGTCTGAATATCATATAGGCCTGAACTGCATTTACAAATTGAGTTCCTTCATATTACACAATAGGTACGAACTGTTCACGAAATGATTACAGTAACCAATACATGCACATAAAACGACTACAAATCATATATAAAGGTAAAGCAATCCCATTACAGGCCTGGACAGGCCCTTAGTGTTCCAGGAGGTTGAGGCTCACAGATTTATAGACAATCGGCACATGAAGGTGGTAAGGTTGTCAGCCCTACGCACCGGCCGCCTTTACCTCCAAGGAAATACTCCTGGTACTCATTTATGTTAGAGGCTGAGTCGACCCCAGGGCCATAGTGCGGCCGAAAGGATTATGTCAATGACTACAAATCATATATATATAACACATAAAACTGCTACAAGTTTCAACGCCAGGGCGCCATCTTCAGGGAATCCAAAGTAAAAAGGCGTACTAGTACGAACAGAACAGTCTTGGTATTGTAATAGTGAAATGTTAAACATGTTATAAACATGTGTCAGTACTCTGTAGCTGTGTTATGGCTGTATCCGTGCGTGTCAGCAGTCTGTAACTGTGTTGTGGCTGTATCCGTGCGTGTCAGCAGTCTGTAACTGTGTTGTGGCTGTATCCGTGCGTGTCAGCAGTCTGTAACTGTGTTGTGGCTGTATCCGTGCGTGTCAGTAGTCTGTATCTGTGTTGTGGCTGTATCCGTGCGTGTCAGCAGTCTGTAACTGTGTTGTGGCTGTATCCGTGCGTGTCAGTAGTCTGTAAGTGTGTTGTGGCTGTATCCGTGCGTGTCAGTAGTCTGTAACTGTGTTGTGGCTGTATCCGTGCGTGTCAGTAGTCTGTAACTGTGTTGTGGCTGTATCCGTGCGTGTCAGCAGTCTGTAACTGTGTTGTGGCTGTATCCGTGCGTGTCAGTAGTCTGTAACTGTGTTGTGGCTGTATCCGTGCGTGTCAGTAGTCTGTAACTGTGTTGTGGCTGTATCCGTGCGTGTCAGCAGTCTCTCACTGCTGACCGTCTGTGTTCCAGGAACGATAATGGCTCATGGGGACATGGAAGTGACGCAAGACGACGTCACAGATGTGACCATCATCCCCACCACCAAGGAAGTGGATGCGGACTCAAAACGGGGGCTGAATCCAGAACAAGGCAAGTCCAGTCGCTTTCAAATGTTATATATATGCTTTGGATATTGGTGTCAAAGTGTGGCTACTCTGATATTGGTGTCAAAGTGTGGCTACTCTGATACTGGTGTCAAAGTGTGGCTACTCTGATATTGATGTCAAAGTGTGGCTACTCTGATATTGGTGTCAAAGTGTGGCTACTCTGATATTGGTGTCAAAGTGTGGCTACTCTGATATTGGTGTCAAAGTGTGGCTACTCCGATACTGGTGTCAAAGTGTGGCTACTCTGATATTGATGTCAAAGTGTGGCTACTCTGATATTGGTGTCAAAGTGTGGCTACTCTGATATTGGTGTCAAAGTGTGGCTACTCTGATATTGGTGTCAAAGTGTGGCTACTCTGATACTGGTGTCAAAGTGTGGCTACTCTGATATTGGTGTCAAAGTGTGGCTACTCTGATATTGGTGTCAAAGTGTGGCTACTCTGATATTGGTGTCAAAGTGTGGCTACTCTGATATTGGTGTCAAAGTGTGGCTACTCTGATACTGGTGTCAAAGTGTGGCTACTCTGATATTGGTGTCAAAGTGTGGCTACTCTGATATTGGTGTCAAAGTGTGGCTACTCTGATACTGGTGTCAAAGTGTGGCTACTCTGATATTGGTGTCAAAGTGTGGCTACTCTGATATTGGTGTCAAAGTGTGGCTACTCTGATATTGGTGTCAAAGTGTGGCTACTCTGATATTGGTGTCAGAGTGTGGCTACTCTGATACTGGTGTCAGAGTGTGGCTACTCTGATATTGGTGTCAAAGTGTGGCTACTCTGATATTGGTGTCAAAGTGTGGCTACTCTGATATTGGTGTCAAAGTGTGGCTACTCTGATACTGGTGTCAAAGTGTGGCTACTCTGATATTGGTGTCAAAGTGTGGCTACTCTGATATTGGTGTCAAAGTGTGGCTACTCTGATACTGGTGTCAAAGTGTGGCTACTCTGATATTGGTGTCAAAGTGTGGCTACTCTGATATTGGTGTCAAAGTGTGGCTACTCTGATATTGGTGTCAAAGTGTGGCTACTCTGATATTGGTGTCAAAGTGTGGCTACTCTGATATTGGTGTCAAAGTGTGGCTACTCTGATACTGGTGTCAAAGTGTGGCTACTCTGATATTGGTGTCAAAGTGTGGCTACTCTGATATTGGTGTCAAAGTGTGGCTACTCTGATATTGGTGTCAAAGTGTGGCTACTCTAATATTGGTGTCAAAGTGTGGCTACTCTGATATTGGTGTCAAAGTGTGGCTACTCTGATATTGGTGTCAAAGTGTGGCTACTCTGATATTGGTGTCAAAGTGTGGCTACTCTGATACTGGTGTCAAAGTGTGGCTACTCTGATATTGGTGTCAAAGTGTGGCTACTCTGATATTGGTGTCAAAGTGTGGCTACTCTGATATTGGTGTCAAAGTGTGGCTACTCTGATACTGGTGTCAAAGTGTGGCTACTCTGATATTGGTGTCAAAGTGTGGCTACTCTGATATTGGTGTCAAAGTGTGGCTACTCTGATACTGGTGTCAAAGTGTGGCTACTCTGATATTGGTGTCAAAGTGTGGCTACTTGATATTGGTGTCAAAGTGTGGCTACTCTGATACTGGTGTCAAAGTGTGGCTACTCTGATATTGGTGTCAAAGTGTGGCTACTCTGATATTGGTGTCAAAGTGTGGCTACTCTGATATTGGTGTCAAAGTGTGGCTACTCTAATATTGGTGTCAAAGTGTGGCTACTCTGATATTGGTGTCAAAGTGTGGCTACTCTGATATTGGTGTCAAAGTGTGGCTACTCTGATATTGGTGTCAAAGTGTGGCTACTCTGATACTGGTGTCAAAGTGTGGGCTACTCTGATATTGGTGTCAAAGTGTGGCTACTCTGATATTGGTGTCAAAGTGTGGCTACTCTGATATTGGTGTCAAAGTGTGGCTACTCTGATACTGGTGTCAAAGTGTGGCTACTCTGATATTGGTGTCAAAGTGTGGCTACTCTGATATTGGTGTCAAAGTGTGGCTACTCTGATACTGGTGTCAAAGTGTCGCTACTCTGATATTGGTGTCAAAGTGTGGCTACTCTGATATTGGTGTCAAAGTGTGGCTACTCTGATATTGGTGTCAAAGTGTGGCTACTCTGATATTGGTGTCAAAGTGTGGCTACTCTGATATTGGTGTCAAAGTGTGGCTACTCTGATATTGGTGTCAAAGTGTGGCTACTCTGATATTGGTGTCAAAGTGTGGCTACTCTGATATTGGTGTCAAAGTGTGGCTACTCTGATATTGGTGTCAAAGTGTGGCTACTCTGATATTGGTGTCAAAGTGTGGCTACTCTGATATTGGTGTCAAAGTGTGGCTACTCTGATATTGGTGTCAAAGTGTGGCTACTCTGATATTGGTGTCAAAGTGTGGCTACTCTGATATTGGTGTCAAAGTGTGGCTACTCTGATATTGGTGTCAAAGTGTGGCTACTCTGATATTGGTGTCAAAGTGTGGCTACTCTGATATTATTTTTGTCTTCTTATGTGTAATGTTTTACAAACTCTGCAGTCTGCTGAGCAGAATACAAAGTCTATACCTTCAGGTTCTTCCCAATCTTTATTCTGTTGCCATTACTGATAGGGAAATATTAGTTCTTGTAATTAATTTTCAGTTTCACTTAACAATGTTACAAAGTTTCACATTATATTCACCGTGCATCATGATAACAAATCACAAGATTAAAACCAACAAATGCACTGTATTTTCATACAAAGAGTCAATTGCCCCTACATATGTTTCTGCTTTATAAGCCACCATCAGCGGTCCCAAGTTTACACGCACTACACGTCCACTAGTCCACGTAACAACGCCTTACACCACACACAATACCATATTTAAGCATATAGCTATTATAACTATACGTATAACTATTTCGTAAGAGAAGCAATTCGACGTGCGAAGTGAATGTCACTTCACAGTCTTAAATATCTCGTAAAGTATTCATTGCTGCAGGAAGCCATAAAGTTAACTGTAGCCTGCAGTAAACATCACGTACACAAATACCACACTACAGTATTTCGTCATACGTAGCGGTAGGCTGTGTGTCAGGAGGGCCTGTTGTAACTTGTAGCAACTGTACAGTCATACGTAGCGGTAGGCTGTGTGTCAGGAGGGCCTGTTGTAACTTGTAGCAACTGTACAGTCATACGTAGCGGTAGGCTGTGTGTCAGGAGGGCCTGTTGTAACTTGTAGCAACTGTACAGTCATACGTAGCGGTAGGCTGTGTGTCAGGAGGGCCTGTTGTAACTTGTAGCAACTGTACAGTCATACGTAGCGGTAGGCTGTGTGTCAGGAGGGCCTGTTGTAACTTGTAGCAACTGTACAGTCATACGTAGCGGTAGGCTGTGTGTCAGGAGGGCCTGTTGTAACTTGTAGCAACTGTACAGTCATACGTAGCGGTAGGCTGTGTGTCAGGAGGGCCTGTTGTAACTTGTAGCAACTGTACAGTCATACGTAGCGGTAGGCTGTGTGTCAGGAGGGCCTGTTGTAACTTGTAGCAACTGTACAGTCATACGTAGCGGTAGGCTGTGTGTCAGGAGGGCCTGTTGTAACTTGTAGCAACTGCACAGTCATACGTAGCGGTAGGCTGTGTGTCAGGAGGGCCTGTTGTAACTTGTAGCAACTGTACAGTCATACGTAGCGGTAGGCTGTGTGTCAGGAGGGCCTGTTGTAACTTGTAGCAACTGTACAGTCATACGTAGCGGTAGGCTGTGTGTCAGGAGGGCCTGTTGTAACTTGTAGCAACTGCACAGTCATACGTAGCGGTAGGCTGTGTGTCAGGAGGGCCTGTTGTAACTTGTAGCAACTGTACAGTCATACGTAGCGGTAGGCTGTGTGTCAGGAGGGCCTGTTGTAACTTGTAGCAACTGTACAGTCATACGTAGCGGTAGGCTGTGTGTCAGGAGGGCCTGTTGTAACTTGTAGCAACTGTACAGTCATACGTAGCGGTAAGCTGTGTGTCAGGAGGGCCTGTTGTAACTTGTAGCAACTGTACAGTCATACGTAGCGGTAGGCTGTGTGTCAGGAGGGCCTGTTGTAACTTGTAGCAACTGCACACAGTCATATATAGCGGTAGGCTGTGTGTCAGGAGGGCCTGTTGTAACTTGTAGCAACTGCACACAGTCCACACACTAAATTTATGCGTTTGTGCGACTCTCACAGTGGACAGTGGATGTTCCCCTAAAGGGCACGCAGCACTGTAGGCGACAACCTGCACCAGTGACACCCGTTACTTCTCACTGATGTCACATACAGTGACACTCGTTAGTTCTCAGTGATGTCACATACAGTGCCACGAGTGCTATCGCTTGAGCTGTTGGTCCGATCTGTTAAGCAGACAATTAGTAACAAGATCTGATCTAAAGGTTCTTACGACGGTACGTAACATTGAGAACTAATTGGTTTGTGGACTTTGTGAATCATTCGGAAATCTAAAATCACGACGTTTCGGAAGCTGGATCTGCTTCCGTCCTCACGTGAAGCAGGACGGAAGCAGATCAAGCTTCCGAAACGTCGTGATTTTAGATTTCCGGACGATGAACAAAGTCCAGAAACCAATTAGTTCTCAAGATCTAATCTTTCGGAACCCTGACAGTCACCACGCTGGTTGACTTCACTCTACGAAACGTGACGCTCAGGATCAGGAAGTGACGTAATTCGCGAGTGTTGAGGCTGTCACAGCTGGGATGTGATACCGCGTCTGTGTGCCAGAGGTGTCCGAGGATTCAAAACAGGAATCATCTTCGTGGACCTTGAACTCATGAATATGAAGACAACGCGTTCCTTCGAAACGTCGGGAACGAAGTTCCGTGCGAACAGAAAAGGCCCTAAGTAACAGGCGCGTATTTGCAACTTCTCGTTGGAGCGCCAAAAAGGGCCCATTTCGGGGTGTTACCGACTACTGGTCAGTTCAGCACCTGCAGTAGTGACCGTAGTACAGTAGGCCCTCGATTTAACGGACTAATTGGGGGAAGGTGTGTCCGCTATTGCCGAAAGTCCGTTAAATCGAATGTATTTTAAAAACATATATTAATAACGAACTTACAATGTACAGGGTGTATCAAAATGTTATTATAATGTATAAGTATGACTAAAATATTATTATAATGTACATTCAGCAATTTATACACGTCACTAAAACAGCTGTTACAAATATGAAAATAAATTTACGACAGGAACCAAACTTGATTTTAATTAAACACGTCAAAAACTGCACAATGTAACTAGTGGAGTCTTTCCACCACTTTTTTTAATTTTTTTAAAGCTCACACAAAGTTAAAAAAAAGATTCTAAATTTTTCCTTCAGGACAGAAATTTTTTGTCCGTTAAATCCGAAGTCCGTTAAATCGAGGGCCACCTGTACTTGTCAGTTGCTGGCGCCGCGGTGAAGAGGCAAGTCGTGCGCGCCACCACCAACGTTCTCTCACCCTTTCAAAAACGTCCACAGTGGCTGAAGCCGTGAATGTACTCCCGAGACAGTCAATGTTTTTGCAACAGGTGTAACTGTCTCGGCGCTCCGAGGTGAGCCTAACAGCGACCACGCCGTGCCGACTGCAGCTAGAGCTGAACTGTCAGATGATCTGGTCACTACTATATGTACAGGTGGTACAGCTGCTGGACAGGCACCACTGAAGTAGCTGCAGCTACAGCTGAACTGTCAGATGATCTGGTCACTACTATATGTACAGGTGGTGCAGCTGCTGGACAGGCACCACTGAAGTAGCTGCAGCTACAGCTGAACTGTCAGATGATCTGGTCACTACTATATGTACAGGTGGTACAGCTGCTGGACAGGCACCACTGAAGTACCTGCAGCTAGAGCTGAACTGTCAGATGATCTGGTCACTACTATATGTACAGGTGGTACAGCTGCTGGACAGGCACCACTGAAGTAGCTGCAGCTACAGCTGAACTGTCAGATGATCTGGTCACTACTATATGTACAGGTGGTACAGCTGCTGGACAGGCACCACTGAAGTAGCTGCAGCTACAGCTGAACTGTCAGATGATCTGGTCACTACTATATGTACAGGTGGTGCAGCTGCTGGACAGGCACCACTGAAGTACCTGCAGCTAGAGCTGAACTGTCAGATGATCTGGTCACTACTATATGTACAGGTGGTACAGCTGCTGGACAGGCACCACTGAAGTAGCTGCAGCTACAGCTGAACTGTCAGATGATCTGGTCACTACTGTATGTACAGGTGGTACAGCTGCTGGACAGGCACCACTGAAGTACCTGCAGCTAGAGCTGAACTGTCAGATGATCTGGTCACTACTATATATACAGGTGGTACAGCTGCTGGACAGGCACCACTGAAGTAGCTGCAGCTAGAGCTGAACTGTCAGATGATCTGGTCACTACTATATGTACAGGTGGTACAGCTGCTGGACAGGCACTACTGAAGTAGCTGCAGCTACAGCTGAACTGTCAGATGATCTGGTCACTACTGTATGTACAGGTGGTACAGCTGCTGGACAGGCACCACTGAAGTACCTGCAGCTAGAGCTGAACTGTCAGATGATCTGGTCACTACTATATGTACAGGTGGTGCAGCTGCTGGACAGGCACCAATGAAGTAGCTGCAGCTACAGCTGAACTGTCAGATGATCTGGTCACTACTATATGTACAGGTGGTGCAGCTGCTGGACAGGCACCAATGAAGTACCTGCAGCCGGCTGCATAAACAAGTCAGGGCTATGACCTGCCCTGCTGGTTACCTTCGTCCAGTGCCTTGCGATGGCTAAAGGCTGCACGAAGAGTTCCCACGGGATCCGTGGGAGCCTTTGCTAATTATGGGTTTTACTTTTACCGACTTCTTGAATCATTCATAAAGGGGGACGTGATGATGGGTGGGCATGTAGCACGTATGGCGGAGAAGAGAATCCGTGCTTTTGGTGAAAAAATCTGAAGCAAAGAAACAACGTAAGGTAAAGGTAAAGTTCTCCCTAGAACAGGCCATGAAGGCCCAGAGGGGGAGTAGAGGTATAGCTCTACTCTTTCTTTAACCTCGGCGCTAGATGGGGGTGGGTGGTCAACGCCACGCCTTGGCCGCTTTACCCCGGTAATGACCCGGTACCTATTGTACAGGAGGCTGGGTAGGCCCCAGGGTCGGTCTGGACGGGTGCTGAAAATCTCGCCCCCACCGGGATTCGATCCCCGGACCGTCCAGCTGGTAGCGAGTCGCTATACCGACTGAGCTATCGCGGCCCACAAAGAAATAACATTGAAGATAAAGATGTAGATGGGAGGGTGATGTTAAAGTGTTACATAGGATGGTGGGGTGGGCATGGACTGGATACGTCTGTGTGGGGATAGTGACACGTGACGGGCTGTTGTGAACACGGCAATGAACGTTCGAGTTCCATAAAATGCGGGGAATTTCTTGACCAGGTGAGGACTTATTATATTCTAAAGGGCTGTGCTTCATGGAATTAGTGCTGAATAAGTCATAGCATGTCCTTAGGATAAGTGAGAAGTTGCTTTAAATGTGAGGTACATCACATTGGCAATGTTAGGTACATCAAATTGGCAATGTGAGGTACATCAAATTGGCAATGTGAGGTACATCACATTGGCAATGTGAGGTACATCAAATTGGCAATGTGAGGTACATCACATTGGCAATGTTAGGTACATCAAATTGGCAATGTGAGGTACATCAAATTGGCAATGTGAGGTACATCACATTGGCAATGTGAGGTACATCAAATTGGCAATGTGAGGTACATCACATTGGCAATGTGAGGTACATCAAATTGGCAATGTGAGGTACATCAAATTGGCAATGTGAGGTACATCACATTGGCAATGTGAGGTACATCAAATTGGCAATGTGAGGTACATCACATTGGCAATGTGAGGTACATCACATTGGCAATGTTAGGTACATCACATTGGCAATGTGAGGTACATCAAATTGGCAATGTGAGGTACATCACATTGGCAATGTGAGGTACATCACATTGGCAATGTGAGGTACATCAAATTGGCAATGCTGCTAGTAAAGTATGTTTATGAGCCTGCCTGAGATCAGTGGCTCAAAAAATGCAGCAAACAGACGTTGCGGCTGTAGCAGTCTGCAGACTAACAGAAGAGGCAAACTGCGCCTTAAACCGACGAATTTAGTTCGAGTGGACCTTCGTTTGATTTGAAAGGAACGGGAACGCGTTTCGCTCTGCAGAATTTATAATTGTGTGCGCGTTGTTGGTCTCTGGTTCTGAAACACTAGTGCAGTCCTCTAGACCAGCGGTATTCAACCCTTTTTGTTCGCGTACCCCCACATATAATTTCTCTTCAACTTTGTACCCCCAAAGTTGCTGCTGCACAATTCAAGTTATACACAGTCTATAATCTACATCTAAAATAAGTTAAATAAATTACATCCAAAATAATGTATTAAATAATAAGATTTAAATGAGAAAAAGGAGAGTCAAGCTATTAAATAACAAATATATTATTGTCTATCGTATAAAAATTAATAAAGGAACAAAGGTATTTTAGCGAAGCACAATTATATGCACTGTGTGGAATAAAATGAAACTAGCCGCCCAGATAAGAATCGCATAAAGGGGAGAGAGAGAGAGAGAGAAAAATGGCGCTCCCAAATCGCATGTCCTTACGTCCGGTCTCTTGTGGCTAACCCTAAATCTGGCCCTGATTATTCAGTGTTTATCATGAAATAATATATTTATTTTTTTATGTTATGTACTCCATAAGATGTCTTCGCGTACCCCCGGGGTTACGCGTACCCCAGGTTGAATACTACTGCTCTAAAGCCCAGCCACGTGGCAATCTGCCGGTACGCCGTCAGATTGCCACGTGGCTGGTGCGTCAGTACATTATGCGTCTGTGATTGCTGTCCGCCGTACATCAGTGGCGATGAAATAAGTAAGCGCAGTCGTCGCTAATCCTAAGTCAGGACAGTTTCTGTTCGTCACCACTCAGTATCACCGACAGTTTCTGTTCGTCACCACTCAGTATCACCGACAGTTTCTGTTCGTCACCACTCAGTATCACCGACAGTTTCTGTTCGTCACCACTCAGTATCACCGACAGTTTCTGTTCGTCACCACTCAGTATCACCGACAGTTTCTGTTCGTCACCACTCAGTATCACCGACAGTTTCTGTTCGTCACCACTCAGTATCACCGACAGTTTCTGTTCGTCACCACTCAGTATCACCGACAGTTCAAGCACCGTCTCGTTCAGCACGTCAAGCGGTTGAAACTCACGGTTGACGCATTGCCAATGTCTTGATGTCATGACGTCATGATCAGCTGGCACACAGACGCTGGGATTATTTTAGGAGCAGTTGTTGCCGAGACGTGGCCTAGGTATGAAGCTGAGTTGCAGACGTGGGTGAGTACACGCCGTAGCTGACTGACATGGCAGTGAAGTTCTTCTTGCGAAGCTGTCAGTCGCCCAGCTTCTCAAGAAATTAACTTAATTTTATGTAACTGGAGGTTAACTGCCGTGCGAGGTTTGAGGTTTCCGCAGTGATCTAAATGAGGATGTTACGTTGTGTTTTGGGGTGAGCGGTTCACGACGTTTCGAAGGAATATGTCTTTATTCTCACGGGTCGAATGGACCAAGAAGGGTAAGGTAAAGTTCTCCCTAGAACAGGCCACGAAGGCCCAGAGGGGGAGTAGAGGTATAGCTGTACTCTTTCTTTAACCCTGGCACTAGATGGGGTGGGTGTTCAACTCCACGCCTCGGCCGCTTTACCCCCGGGAATGACCCGGTACCCATTGTACAGGAGGCTGGGTGGGGCCCAGGGCCGGTCTGGACGGCTGCGAAAAATCTCGCCCCCACCGGGATTCGATCCCAGGACCGTCCAGCCCGTAGCATAGTCGCTATACCGACTGATCTATCCCGGCCCACGGACCAAGAAGGGAATGAAGGCAATACGTTCTTTCGAAACGTCTCTAACGACTGTCCAGCGACGCAGCAGACCGTCTCAGAAGACAGCCCATGTTATTACCGTGTTCGTAACAGCCCTACACTGGCCCATCGCGAGCCACAGTACCTGTGGGCTGCTGCCTTAACATGTATAGTAACATCGCCCTCACACCTACCGCTACGTTCCATCTGGTGTCTACATTTTAGGTTGTCGTATCAACAATCTGGGTCCAGGACAGCGTAGTCAGTATAGCGACTCGCTACGGGCTGGACGGTCCGGGGATCGAATCCCGGTGGGGACGAGATTTTCAGCACCCGTCCAGACCGGCCCTGGGGCCTACCCAGCCTCCTATACAATGGGTACCGTGTCTATTTCCCGGGGGTAAAGCGGCCGGGGCGTGGCGTTGACCACCCACCCATATCTAGTGCCAGGGTTAAAGAAAGAGTAGAGCTATACCTTCATTCCCCCTCTGGGCCTTTATGGCCCGTTCTAGGGAGAACTTTTACCTTTACGTATCAACAATCTGTATTCATTCTGATCTCCCCCCCCCCCCGTGGGGCCCATCTCATCCTCCTCGATTTGATCACCCGAGTACAAATCATGAAGCTTGTACGTGTGCGGTCACTTCGTTCTCACCAGCACGCTCTTCACAAAACATGTGCGGTCACTTCGTTGTCACCAGCACGCTCTTCACAAAACATGTGCGGTCACTTCGTTCTCACCAGCACGCTCTTCACAAAACATGTGCGGTCATTCCGTTCTCACCAGCACGCTCTTCACAAAACATGTGCGGTCACTTCGTTCTCACCAGCACGCTCTTCACAAAACATGTGCGGTCACTTCGTTCTCACCAGCACGCTCTTCACAAAACATGTGCGGTCACTTCGTTCTCACCAGCACGCTCTTCACAAAACATGTGCGGTCACTTCGTTCTCACCAGCACGCTCTTCACAAAACATGTGCGGTCACTTCGTTCTCACCAGCACGCTCTTCACAAAACATGTGCGGTCACTTCGTTCTCACCAGCACGCTCTTCACAAAACATGTGCAGTGTGTGTCCTTAATGTGACAAGCGAAATGTCTCACCCATAAAAATACAGCACTTAGATTATAGTTTTATGTATTTTTATCTTTATGCTTTTAAATAGCAGGCAAAACATTTTGTACCCAGTGGTTTCAAGTTTCCCTGAATTTATTCTGCTTTCAATTCCTACATGAATATAATTTTTATGTGTTGTTTCCCTCCCCAAATATTAGAGTTCTGCCACATATTAAAATCATTAACTACCACTGTAGGTACTTACGACTTTGTCCTGCATTTTGGTGTCAAGACACGAACGTATCCTTAGCCCTATTAACCTCTAAACCAGCCTCCATACTGGCGGCGTCCAAGACAGCTTCACACACCTTCCGCGCTGTAGGCTGCCTGTGCCTATGCAATGCAGCATTCAGTGTCAGTTCATGTCATTGCAAGGTCTTCCTAATGACGCATTCTGAAGCCATCTCCAAGGCAGTGAGCACAAAGCTTGTCCTCTTCTCAGACCATTCTGAATACGAAATCCGTTTGCTGACGTTTTCATTTGTGAAAATGTTGTGCAGCGTGACTGCCTACCAGCATCTTAATAAACCAAAATGACGTACAGACAGCCACAAACAGCTTTCCACACTGCACATCTTCATTCCACTCACAAGCGTTTTGACGCTTGTGTTTGCGTCGCCGTCAGTGTTCTTCAAGCTGTCCTAAGTAGCTACACGTAAGTTTATTTGTCAAACAGCTTTATTATAGAATTAGACGTGTCGTATTGTTGTTGGTCGGTACGTAGCGCTGCTTTATTATAGAATTAGACGTGTCGTATTGTTGTTGGTCGGTACGTAGCGCTGCTTTATTATAGAATTAGACGTGTCGTATTGTTGTTGGTCGGTACGTAGCGCTGCTTTATTATAGAATTAGACGTGTCGTATTGTTGTTGGTCGGTACGTAGCGCTGCTTTATTATAGAATTAGACGTGTCGTATTGTTGTTGGTCGGTACGTAGCGCTGCTTTATTATAGAATTAGACGTGTCGTATTGTTGTTGGTCGGTACGTAGCGCTGCTTTATTATAGAATTAGACGTGTCGTATTGTTGTTGGTCGGTACGTAGCGCTGCTTTATTATAGTATTAGACGTGTCGTATTGTTGTTGGTCGGTACGTAGCGCTGCTTTATTATAGAATTAGACGTGTCGTATTGTTGTTGGTCGGTACGTAGCGCTGCTTTATTATAGAATTAGACGTGTCGTATTGTTGTTGGTCGGTACGTAGCGCTGCTTTTCCCTATTCAGAAAGTGAATGAATGGGGATTGGGTAGGGAAAGTAGATAAGACCACTTAAGTACGTTACCAAAGTAGATAAGACCACATAAGTACGTTACCAAAGTAGATAAGACCACTTAAGTACGTTACCAAAGTAGATAAGACCACATAAGTACGTTACCAAAGTAGATAAGACCACTTAAGCATGTTACCAAAGTAGATAAGACCACTTAAGTACGTTACCAAAGTAGATAAGACCACTTAAGTACGTTACCAAAGTAGATAAGACCACATAAGTACGTTACCAAAGTAGATAAGACCACATAATACGTTACTCCAAAGTAGATAAGACCACATAAGTACGTTACCAAAGTAGATACGACCACTTAAGTACGTTACCAAAGTAGATAAGACCACATAAGTACGTTACCAAAGTAGATAAGACCACTTAAGTATGTTACCAAAGTAGATAAGACCACATAAGTACGTTACCAAAGTAGATAAGACCATTTAAGTACGTTACCAAAGTAGATAAGACCACTTAAGTACGTTACCAAAGTAGATAAGACCACATAAATACGTCACCAAAGTAGATAAGACCACATAAGTACGTTACCAAAGTAGATAAGACCATTCAAGTACGTTACCAAAGTAGATAAGACCATTTAAGTACGTTACCAAAGTAGATAAGACCACATAAGTACGTTACCAAATTAGATAAGACCATTTAAGTACGTTACCAAAGTAGATAAGACCACATAAGTACGTTACCAAAGTAGATAAGACCATTTAAGTACGTTACCAAAGTAGATAAGACCACTTAAGTACGTTACCAAAGTAGATAAGACCACATAAGTACGTCACCAAAGTAGATAAGACCACATAAGTACGTTACCAAAGTAGATAAGACCATTCAAGTACGTTACCAAAGTAGATAAGACCATTTAAGTACGTTACCAAAGTAGATAAGACACATAAGTACGTTACCAAATTAGATAAGACCATTTAAGTACGTTACCAAAGTAGATAAGACCACATAAGTACGTTACCAAAGTAGCTAAGACCATTTAAGTACGTTACCAAAGTAGATGAGACCACATAAGTACGTTACCAAAGTAGATAAGACCATTTAAGTACGTTACCAAAGTAGATAAGACCACATAAATACGTTACCAAAGTAGATAAGACCACATAAATACGTTACCAAAGTAGATAAGACCACTTAAGTACGTTACCAAAGTAGATAAGACCACATAAATACGTTACCAAAGTAGCTAAGACCACTTAAGTACGCTACCAACGTTTACGCACAGCAAAGGTAGAGACATTCAGTTCAGTACATGAGACGTATTAAATTATTAATTAAGGGTATAACAATATTGCAAAATAGCGTGTGGTACGGAACACGTGAATGTAATTTCATTTACGCCCGAAAAAAAATACGGCCTTCCCTGTGCCGATATTCACGAAACTCAGCCATTCTGTGAATTTTTTTTGGACACATGTAGTACTGAATTTCATCCATATCGGACGAAAACGCAGAAAATAGGGGCAAAACTTTACTCACGCCCCTGAGCGGAGCGTGACTTTCACAGCACGCATTTTTATGGCACTCTGAATTACTGAATGACACTGCATGTAGATCTCCTGTACTAAATTTCAGCTAAATCGGTCATGAAATGTGGACAGTAGAGCTAGAATTCGCGCGGTCTAAGGCGTTGGTCTGCGGCCGCTCGCTTGCTGGGATTGTGGGTTCGAATCCCGCCCGGGGCATGGATGTCTGTATGTTGTGAGTGTTGTGTGTTGTCAGGTAGAGGTCTCTGCGTCGGGCTGATCACTCGTCCAGAGGAGTCCTATCTAGTGTGGTGTGTTTAAAGTGTAATCATGAAGCCTCGAAAAAAGAGGCGGCCTAGGCCCCCAAGGGGCTGTCGAGCCATTAAAAAAAAAATGTAAAGTGTGGCTGTAATTAAGCCGACTGTCACGACCCTCAAGCCTGCTCAACAGTTTTTTGCAAAGAACCGCAGCACCGAATTTGATGAAACCCTGACAAGCGGTTTAGTTTCCGACGTAAGGTCACGGACAGACAGACAGACAGTTGTTATTTAGTAGGAATGAGGAAGGGCAAGAAAACAAGACTTCTGTGCCAACTTGACACGTCAGTCAACAAGATGTTTATTTAGCGGCCATCTGTGTACCGTAAATACGCAGCTGGCGGTCCGCAGGTCTGTCCGACGTCGCCTGCTACTCCTGGTACGGGTCTGCCGTTCACGTGATACAGCGCCACGCCAAGAAGACGTTCTTAGTCTAGATACTCGATAGCGGCGTGTGGTCAGCTTCACGTTCCGGCCGTTTCCCCTGAGATAGAACCCCCTCTAACCATTACACAGGAGACTGGGCGCTGTGGAAAAGAGAAATTCCGTCCCTACCGGGAACCGAATCCCGTCTGTCAACTCGTAGCCATTCCCTATTCTTACTGAGCTACCCGGCCTACTGCATTACTGTTGATACTATGTAAGATATGACGTTTTCGTAACGGTGAAGTCATATTCAGGTCTTCTGCTTTAGTAACAAAACTGTCCCTGTCCACGCCATGAAGGCGTATAGGGGGGCAGAGGTATAGCTCCACTCATTCTTAAATTGGCACTGCATTAAAGTTTACGCCAACAGCACGTGGCCTTTCCAAGCGGTCACCCCAAAGTATTCTCAGCCTGGTATAGCTGTTCAACCAGCGACAGTGTTAGCACCACATAATTTGTGCGCTGAAGATGGAGGCAGCATATGCTTCCGAAGCATTGGTAGCCACCTACCAGCTTACGCGGTGCCATGACTTAGAAGGCGACAATGTCAGTATTATTACTGCTGGTACCGAAGGCGTCCCTTTTCACCAGGTTTTACATGTAGTTCGCTTAGTCAGGAAATCCTCGCCTTTTATGGAAACCGAAGGTTCGTCACCGTGCTCACAACAGCCCGACACCTGTCCCTGTCCTGAGCCATTCCACACCGTACGTCTTTAAGGTCTATTTTAAGGCGCTTTCGCGAAACAATTACGGAAACCTGCTGTTAACTTTGTCATGTCTGTCCGTCCGTATGGAACAACTCGGCTACCTTCGGACGGCCGTGAATTTTTTTTTTTTGGGGGGGGGGGGGAGGAATTTGTACTAAAGTGTGTTGACCAAATTCAAGTTTGGTTAAAATCTGACGAAAATAAGGCACTTTGCATGAATACCTGCCTAGTTATTAATATATAGCCGTTATTGGTTTTCATAATATAAAGAGGCTGTGAGAGGTACGAACTGAGGCCGAAGAAACAGCAGAGCATCGAACAGCAAGCAGGATCGAGTGTAAGTTTCGTGATATCGAAGTTTATGAGATATCGATTGTAAATATCACGGCTTACGATATGTCAGTGATGATTGATTGTACATCTGTTGCTAAGATACGCAGAAATTTTATAGTGTGTGTGTTAATATGGTTATTATTTGTATGGTAAGTATTCACGAATTAAACATCTGGGCACAATAACATACCGAACGCACCAGATATTTCGCAACACGTAATGCCACGTCTTGCCAAACGTTAGGCATTAGATCACCGAGTATGAGACAGTTATGACGGGCTAGCCAGAGGAACTTGATGAATGGCACTCGATGGGAAATGAGGTTCTCGTGGCATCCTGTATCAATTACTGTCTTCTAGGATGTGATGCCGTGCAGTTTGGTAGTATACACAACTGCTACATTTTCGGACAAGCTGTTCTACCCTGAAATTACTGTAGCTATCTACTAAACCCGTCCTTGTCATCTTGCAATGCTATCTGCTCGTGTGACACTCTCTTGTACGCAGGCGCCACCATGGACGTAGACAAAATGCTGGCCTACGCGGGCGACTTCGGAAGCTACCAGTACCTGCTGATGCTGCTCTTCTCAGTCATCAACATTCTTTCTACTTTCGACTATTTCGGCCAGCTCTTCATCTTCGTACAGCCAGAGTACTGGTGTCGCTTGCCCGAAGTGGCCCATTTGCCGCTCGAGGAGACGCGACGGATGTGGAGCCCGCCGGAAGACAGCTCGTGCTCACGTTACGACGTCAACCTGACGACAGTCGGTGCCGTGAACGGAACGCCGGACTGGAGCGGCAAGAACCGCACGGTACGGGCGTGCGACTCTGGCTGGGAATACAATCTGACAGACGGATACCAGAGCATCGTCAGCGAGGTGAGTGACAGACTGCCTGCTTGTATCGCCCCTCTGAATCTGTCTCTTTTATCGTGCCCCGAGCACTGTAGCTGTCACGGAATGTCACAGCGGATGCAGGCTTGCTATGTGATAGAACTGCCGTCGTCTGTGGAACGATGAGAAAGACACACCTTGTGGCGTGTTGACAGTGACAAGTTGCAGGAATTCGCGTTTTAACTGTTCCCTGTCAGTATCATTCCACCAATGCTCCATACTCATTCATCCATCTACCACCTACGCTGTATAATGTTTCTCTCCCAGTACTTCAGTTTTCCCCTGTCAGTATCATTCCACCAATGCTCCATAATCATTCATCCATCTACCACCTACGCTGTATAATGTTTCTCTCCCAGTACTTCAGTTTTCCCCTGTCAGTATCATTCCACCAATGCTCCATACTCATTCATACATCTACCACCAACGCTGTATAATGTTTCTCTCCCAGTACTTCAGTTTCCCTGTCAGTATCATTCCACCAATGCTCCATATCATTCATCATTCCCCCCCCCCCCCCCCCCCCCCCCCCCCCCCCCCCCCCCCCCCCCCCCAAAAAAAAAAAAAAAAAAAAAAAAAAAAAAAACCACCAAGCTGTATAATGTTTCTCTCCCAGTACTTCAGTTTCCCTGTCAGTATCATTCCACAATGCTCCATATCATTCATCATCTACCACCACGCTGTATATGTTTCTCTCCAGTACTTCAGTTTCCCTGTCAGTATCATTCCACCAATGCTCCATATCATTCATCCATCTACCACCAACGCTGTATAATGTTTCTCTCCAGTACTTCAGTTTCCCCTGTCAGTATCATTCCCCAATGCTCCTATATCATTCATCTACACACCAGCTGTATAATGTTTCTCCCAGTACTTCAGTTTCCCTGTCAGTATCATTCCACCAATGCTCCATACTCATTCATCATCTACCACCAACGCTGTATAATGTTTCTCTCCCAGTACTTCAGTTTCCCTGTCAGTATCATTCCACCAAGCTCCATACTCATTCATCCATCTACCACCAACGCTGTATAATGTTTCTCTCCCAGTACTTCAGTTTCCCCTGTCAGTATCATTCCACATGCTCCATACTCATTCATCATCTACCACACGCTGTATAATGTTCTCTCCAGTACTTCAGTTTCCCTGTCAGTATCATTCCACCAATGCTCCATACACATTCATACATCTACCACCAACGCTGTATAATGTTTCTCTCCCAGTACTTCAGTTTCCCCTGTCAGTATCATTCCACCAATGCTCCATACTCATTCATACATCTACCACCAACGCTGTATAATGTTTCTCTCCCAGTACTTCAGTTTCCCCTGTCAGTATCATTCCACCAATGCTCCATACACATTCATACATCTACCACCAACGCTGTATAATGTTTCTCTCCCAGTACTTCAGTTTCCCCTGTCAGTATCATTCCACCAATGCTCCATACTCATTCATACATCTACCACCAACGCTGTATAATGTTTCTCTCCCAGTACTTCAGTTTCCCCTGTCAGTATCATTCCACCAATGCTCCATACTCATTCATACATCTACCACCAACGCTGTATAATGTTTCTCTCCCAGTACTTCAGTTTCCCCTGTCAGTATCATTCCACCAATGCTCCATACTCATTCATACATCTACCACCAACGCTGTATAATGTTTCTCTCCCAGTACTTCAGTTTCCCCTGTCAGTATCATTCCACCAATGCTCCATACTCATTCATACATCTACCACCAACGCTGTATAATGTTTCTCTCCCAGTACTTCAGTTTCCCCTGTCAGTATCATTCCACCAATGCTCCATACTCATTCATACATCTACCACCAACGCTGTATAATGTTTCTCTCCCAGTACTTCAGTTTCCCCTGTCAGTATCATTCCACCAATGCTCCATACTCATTCATACATCTACCACCAACGCTGTATAATGTTTCTCTCCCAGTACTTCAGTTTCCCCTGTCAGTATCATTCCACCAATGCTCCATACACATTCATACATCTACCACCAACGCTGTATAATGTTTCTCTCCCAGTACTTCAGTTTCCCCTGTCAGTATCATTCCACCAATGCTCCATACTCATTCATACATCTACCACCAACGCTGTATAATGTTTCTCTCCCAGTACTTCAGTTTCCCCTGTCAGTATCATTCCACCAATGCTCCATACACATTCATACATCTACCACCAACGCTGTATAATGTTTCTCTCCCAGTACTTCAGTTTCCCCTGTCAGTATCATTCCACCAATGCTCCATACTCATTCATACATCTACCACCAACGCTGTATAATGTTTCTCTCCCAGTACTTCAGTTTCCCCTGTCAGTATCATTCCACCAATGCTCCATACTCATTCATACATCTACCACCAACGCTGTATAATGTTTCTCTCCCAGTACTTCAGTTTCCCCTGTCAGTATCATTCCACCAATGCTCCATAACTTACATTTCATCCATCTACGACCGGCAACATATAAACTGCGCACTTGACATCGTATTTAAATAGAACAGTCACCGATATGCATTAGCAACGTTGTTAGCACAAAGTTCTTTTGGCTGCTGTATCCCTACCACTGTGCACTGTCCGTCATGGAACATGTGCGGTGGGACACGTTGTAGTCACTTCGTTTCGAGCTGAGTGTACTTGGCCACTGTGGACCAGTATTTTCCAAAAATATCCTGTTTGAGTTTCCTGTTATGCTAAGGCGCAAGGTCACGAAGTGTGGAGGCGGAAATGCATCGGGTTGCCTCATTTAACGGAGGCTGATGGACGGCAGTTCGATACCAGTGACGTACAACGAAACTGGCAGGTCTGTTACTGTCTCCCTGTTCCTGTTAAGCCACGTCCGCACTGAGATCTGAAGTGCTCACCGCGCTGGCTGTACACAGTAATCTTTTGAGGCGTAGCAGAAATTCTCCGACGTTTCGTAGGCTGCAGCTGGACCTCCCGGCTCTCCAGCAGAGTTTTCCCTCCGCAGGATGGGAAGGCATGGACTGGATTTATCTGGCTCAGGACAGGGAAAAGTGGCGGGCTGTTGTGAACACTGTAATGAACCTTTGGGATCCATACAACCCGGAGAATTTCTTGACTAGCTGAGGAACTAGTAGTTTCTCAAGAAGCACTCTCCTCCCTGCACTTACTTATAGTATGTCTCTGAAGGCAAATACATTTGTAAGTTTGTGCTTAACTTTGTGTCACGTTCAAACATTTGTGACACACAGTACCAGTTTGTGCATAACTTTGTGTCACGTTCAAACATTTGTGACACACAGTACCAGTTTGTGCATAACTTTGTGTCACGTCAAACATTTGTGACACACAGTACCAGTTTGTGCATAACTTTGTGTCACGTTCAAACATTTGTGACACACAGTACCAGTTTGTGCATAACTTTGTGTCACGTTCAAACATTTGTGACACACAGTACCAGTTTGTGCATAACTTTGTGTCACGTCAAACATTTGTGACACACAGTACCAGTTTGTGCATAACTTTGTGTCACGTTCAAACATTTGTGACACACAGTACCAGTTTGTACATAACTTTGTGTCACGTTCAAACATTTGTGACACACAGTACCAGTTTGTACATAACTTTGTGTCACGTTCAAACATTTGTGACACACAGTACCAGTTTGTACATAACTTTGTGTCACGTTCAAACATTTGTGACACACAGTACCAGTTTGTGCATAACTTTGTGTCACGTCAAACATTTGTGACACACAGTACCAGTTTGTGCATAGCTTTGTGTCACGTTCAAACATTTGTGACACACAGTACCAGTTTGTGCATAACTTTGTGTCACGTTCAAACATTTGTGACACACAGTACCAGTTTGTGCATAGCTTTGTGTCACGTCAAACATTTGTGACACACAGTACCAGTTTGTGCATAGCTTTGTGTCACGTTCAAACATTTGTGACACACAGTACCAGTTTGTGCATAGCTTTGTGTCACGTTCAAACATTTGTGACACACAGTACCAGTTTGTGCATAGCTTTGTGTCACGTTCAAACATTTGTGACACACAGTACCAGTTTGTGCATAGCTTTGTGTCACGTTCAAACATTTGTGACACACAGTACCATTTGTGCATAGCTTTGTGTCACGTTCAAACATTTGTGACACACAGTACCAGTTTGTGCATAACTTTGTGTCACGTCAAACATTTGTGACACACAGTACCAGTTTGTGCATAGCTTTGTGTCACGTTCAAACATTTGTGACACACAGTACCAGTTTGTGCATAGCTTTGTGTCACGTTCAAACATTTGTGACACACAGTACCAGTTTGTGCATAGCTTTGTGTCACGTTCAAACATTTGTGACACACAGTACCAGTTTGTGCATAGCTTTGTGTCACGTTCAAACATTTGTGACACACAGTACCAGTTTGTGCATAGCTTTGTGTCACGTTCAAACATTTGTGACACACAGTACCAGTTTGTGCATAGCTTTGTGTCACGTTCAAACATTTGTGACACACAGTACCAGTTTGTGCATAACTTTGTGTCACGTCAAACATTTGTGACACACAGTACCAGTTTGTGCATAGCTTTGTGTCACGTTCAAACATTTGTGACACACAGTACCAGTTTGTGCATAGCTTTGTGTTCACAAAGTTGTCCAATACATTTTGCTATGTGCACAACATTTGTACACACAGTACCTTGTGCATAGCTTTGTGTCACGTTCAAACATTTGTGACACACAGTACCAGTTTGTGCATAGCTTTGTGTCACGTTCAAACATTTGTGACACACAGTACCAGTTTGTGCATAACTTTGTGTCACGTCAAACATTTGTGACACACAGTACCAGTTTGTGCATAGCTTTGTGTCACGTTCAAACATTTGTGACACACAGTACCAGTTTGTGCATAACTTTGTGTCACGTTCAAACATTTGTGACACACAGTACCAGTTTGTGCATAGCTTTGTGTCACGTTCAAACATTTGTGACACACAGTACCAGTTTGTGCATAACTTTGTGTCACGTTCAAACATTTGTGACACACAGTACCAGTTTGTGCATAACTTTGTGTCACGTTCAAACATTTGTGACACACAGTACCAGTTTGTGCATAACTTTGTGTCACGTTCAAACATTTGTGACACACAGTACCAGTTTGTACATAACTTTGTGTCACGTTCAAACATTTGTGACACACAGTACCAGTTTGTACATAACTTTGTGTCACGTTCAAACATTTGTGACACACAGTACCAGTTTGTACATAACTTTGTGTCACGTTCAAACATTTGTGACACACAGTACCAGTTTGTCATATACTTTGTGTCACGTTCAAACATTTGTGACACACAGTACCAGTTTGACATAACTTTGTGTCACGTTCAAACATTTGTGACACACAGTACCAGTTTGTGCATAACTTTGTGTCACGTTCAAACATTTGTGACACACAGTACCAGTTTGTACATAACTTTGTGTCACGTTCAAACATTTGTGACACACAGTACCAGTTTGTACATAACTTTGTGTCACGTTCAAACATTTGTGACACACAGTACCAGTTTGTACATAACTTTGTGTCACGTTCAAACATTTGTGACACACAGTACCAGTTTGTGCATAACTTTGTGTCACGTTCAAACATTTGTGACACACAGTACCAGTTTGTGCATAACTTTGTGTCACGTTCAAACATTTGTGACACACAGTACCAGTTTGTACATAACTTTGTGTCACGTTCAAACATTTGTGACACACAGTACCAGTTTGTACATAACTTTGTGTCACGTTCAAACATTTGTGACACACAGTACCAGTTTGTGAATAACTTTGTGTCACGTTCAAACATTTGTGACACACAGTACCAGTTTGTGACTAAACTTTGTGTCACGTTCAAACATTTGTGACACACAGTACCAGTTTGTGCATACTTTGTGTCACGTTCAAACATTTGTGACACACAGTACAGTTTGTGCATAACTTTGTGTCACGTTCAAACATTTGTGACACACAGTACCAGTTTGTGCATAACTTTGTGTCACGTTCAAACATTTGTGACACACAGTACCAGTTTGTGCATAACTTTGTGTCACGTTCAAACATTTGTGACACACAGTACCAGTTTGTGCATAACTTTGTGTCCACGTCACAAACATTTGTGACCACTCAGTTACCAGTTTGTGCATACTTTGTGTCACGTCAAACATTTGTGACACACAGTACCAGTTTATTGCGCGCGCAGTAGAACTACTGACGTCAAAATTGGCCCGCATGTCGCCGTCGTGACCACAACTCGAAACTGCATCAACAAGTTTTGCAATTTCTTTGTTGTGTACTTGTAACCAGTAAACATGGTTTTACAACCACCTTTTCCTTCTGAACCCGGACTATAAACATACCAGCAGTTCAAGTATGTTACAGACACTTTCTTGGCAATGTTACCGCCTGTGAACTTGGCTTGGATTCTAGAATTAAAAGCCTTCCAGACATTCGAACATATTTGTGGACAATAATTTTGTTATAACAATAAAAAGCTTCAGCGATATCAGCGATGAACAGAGCTGACCGTCTGCAGCGTGTCAAGCCTTCGACCTGAGACGTTCTCGCGGCTCTGGAAGTTTCGATCCTGGTTCCTGTGTTATGGTACCACGTAAACTTAATGTGTTGTGCCATTTAGCACGTTATGGCACCACGTAGACCAGTATGTTGTGCATTTAGCACTTTGTTATGGCACCACGTAGACCGAGTATGTTGTGCCAATTTAGCACTTTGTTATGGCACCACGTAGGCCTAGTATGTTGTGCCATTTAGCACTTTGTTATGGCACCACGTAGGCCTAGTTTGTTGTGCAATTTAGCACTTTGTTATGGCACCACTAGGCCTAGTTTGATGTGCCATTTAGCACTTTGTTATGGCACAACATAGCCTAGTTTGTTGTGCCATTTAGCACTTTGTTATGGCACCACGTAGGCCTAGTATGATGTGCCATTTAGCACTTTGTTATGGCACAACTATGCCTAGTATTGTTGTGCCATTTAGCACTTTGTTATGGCACCACGTAGCCTAGTATGATGTGCCATTTAGCACTTTGTTATGGCACCACGTAGGTCTAGTATGTTGTGCATTTAGCACTTTGTTATGCACCACTAGGCCTAGTATGTTGTGCCATTTAGCACTTTGTTATGGCACCACATAGGCCTAGTATGATGTGCCATTTAGCACTTTGTTATGGCACACATAGGCCTAGTATTATGTGCCATTTAGCACTTTGTTATGGCACCACGTAGCCTAGTATGGTGTGCCATTTACACTTTGTTATGGCACCACATAGGCCTAGTATGATGTGCCATTTACACTTTGTTATAGCACCACTAGGCCTAGTATTGATGTGCATTTACACTTTGTTATGTCACCACATAGGCCTAGTATGATGTGCCATTTAGCGCTTTGTTATGGCACCACGTAGACCTAGTATGTTGTGCCATTTATAATTTGTTATGGCACCACATAGGCCTAGTATGATGTGCATTTAGCACTTTGTTATGGCACCACGTAGGCCTAGTATGTTGTGCCATTTATCACTTTGTTATGGCACCACTAGCCTAGTATGTGTGCCATTTAGCACTTTGTTATGCACCACTAGGCCTAGTTTGTTGTGCCATTTATCACTTTGTTATGGCACCACTAGGACCTAGTATGATGTGTGCATTTAGCACTTTGTTATGGCACACTAGCCTAGTTTGTTGTGCCATTTAGCACTTTGTTATGGCACCACGTAGGCCTAGTATGATGTGCCATTTAGCACTTTGTTATAGCACCACGTAGGTCTAGTATGATGTGCCATTTAGCACTTTGTTATGGCACCACGTAGACCGAGTATGTTGTGCATTTAGCACTTTGTTATGGCACCACGTAGGACCTAGTATGTTGTGCCATTTATCACTTTGTTATGGCACCACATAGGCCTAGTATGATGTGCACATTTAGCACTTTGTTATGGCACCACGTAGGCCAGTATGTTGTGCCATTTATCACTTTGTTATGGCGCCACATAGGCCTAGTATGATGTGCCATTTAGCACTTTGTTATGGCACCACATATGCCTAGTATGTGTGCCATTTTACACTTTGTTATGGCACCACGTAGACCGAGTATGTTGTGCAATTTAGCACCTTTGTTATGGCACCAACAGTATGGCCTAGATGGTGTGCCATTTAGCACTTTGTTATGGCCCACATAGGCCTAGTATGATGTGCCATTTAGCACTTTGTTATGGCACCACGTAGACCGAGTATGTTGTGCAATTTAGCACTTTGTTATGGCACCACGTAGGCCTAGTTGTTGTGCCATTTATCACTTTGTTATGGCACCACGTAGACCGAGTATGTTGTGCAATTTAGCACTTTGTTATGGCACCACGTATGGCCTAGTATGGATGTGCCATTTATCACTTTGTTATGGCGCCACATAGGCCTAGTATGATGTGCCATTTAGCACTTTGTTATGGCACCACATAGACCGAGTATGTTGTGCAATTTAGCACTTTGTTATGGCACCACGTAGGCCTAGTATGTTGTGCCATTTATCACTTTTTGTTAATGTGCATTACACTGTATCACGTAGACCTAGTATGTTGTGCATTTAGCACTTTGTTATGGCATACCTAACTTTTAGGCCTAGTAGTGTATGTGCCATCATTTATAGACACTTTGGTTATGTATGGACCACGTAGCCAGTATGTTGTGCCAATTTAGCACTTTGTTATGGCACCACGTATGCCTAGTATGTTGTGTCCATTTAGCACTTTGTTATGGCACCACGTAGGCCTAGTATGTGTGCCATTTAGCACTTTGTTATGGCACAACGATAGGCCTAGTATGTTGTGCCATTTAGCACTTTGTTATGGCACCACGTATGCCTAGTATGTGTGCCATTTATCACTTTGTTATGGCGCCACATAGGCCTAGTATGATGTGCCATTTAGCACTTTGTTATGGCACCACATAGGCCTAGTATGATGTGCACATTTAGCACTTTGTTTGGCATACACTAGGCCAGTATGTAATTGTGCCATTTAGCACTTTGTTATGGCACCACATAGGCCTAGTATGATGTCCCATTTAGCACTTTGTTATGGCACCACGTAGCCTAGTATGTTGTGCCATTTATCACTTTGTTATGGCACCACAACGCTAGTATGATGTGCATTTATCACTTTGTTATGGCACCACTAGGCCTAGTATGATGTGCCATTTATGCACTTTGTTATGGCACAACATAGGCCTAGTATGATGTGCCATTTAGCACTTTGTTATGGCACCACGTATGCCTAGTATGTGTGCCATTTATCACTTTGTTATGCGCACATAGGCCTAGTATGATGTGCATTTAGCACTTTGTTATGCACCACTAGGCCTAGTATGTGTGCCATTTATCACTTTGTTATGCACCACATAGGCCTAGTATGATGTCCATTTAGCACTTTGTTATGGCACCACGTAGCCTAGTATGTTGTGCCATTTAGCACTTTGTTATGGCCAGCATGGTGCATCACTTGTATGGCACACGTAGATATGTTGTGCCATTTAGCACTTTGTTATGGCACCACGTATGGCCTAGTATGTGTGCCATTTATCACTTTGTTATGGCACCACTAGGCCTAGTATAGTGTCCATTTACACTTTGTTATGCACCACATGGGACCTAGTATGATGTGCCATTTAGCACTTTGTTATGGCACCACGTAGGCCTAGTATGATGTGCCATTTATCACTTTGTTATGGTCACCACGTAGCCTAGTATGTTGTGCCATTTAGCACTTTGTTATGGCACCACTAGGCCTAGTATGATGTGCCATTTATCACTTTGTTATAGAACCACGTAGACCGAGTATGTTGTGCAATTTAGCACTTTGTTATGGCACCACGTATGCCTAGTATGTTGTGTCATTTAGCACTTTGTTATGGCACCACATAGGCCTAGTATGATGTGCCATTTAGCACTTTGTTATGGCACAACATAGGCCTAGTATGATGTGCCATTTAGCACTTTGTTATGGCACCACGTATGCCTAGTATGGTGTGTCATTTATCACTTTGTTATGGCGCCACATAGGCCTAGTATGATGTGCCATTTATCACTTTGTTATAGCACCACATAGGCCTAGTATGATGTGCCATTTAGCACTTTGTTATGGCACCACATAGGCCTAGTATGATGTGCCATTTAGCACTTTGTTATGGCACAACATAGGCCTAGTATGATGTGCCATTTAGCACTTTGTTATGGCACCACGTATGCCTAGTATGTGTGCCATTTAGCACTTTGTTATGGCACCACGTAGGCCTAGTATAATGTGCCATTTATCACTTTGTTATAGCACCACATAGGCCTAGTATGATGTGCCATTTAGCACTTTGTTATGGCACAACATAGGCCTAGTATGATGTGCCATTTAGCACTTTGTTATGGCACCACGTATGCCTAGTATGGTGTGCCATTTATCACTTTGTTATGGCGCCACATAGGCCTAGTATGATGTGCCATTTATCACTTTGTTATAGCACCACATAGGCCTAGTATGATGTGCCATTTATCACTTTGTTATGTCACCACATTGGCCTAGTATGATGTGCCATTTAGCACTTTGTTATGGCACCACGTAGGCCTAGTATGTTGTGCCATTTAGCACTTTGTTATGGCACCACGTAGGCCTAGTATGTTGTGCCATTTAGCACTTTGTTATGGCACCACGTAGGCCTAGTATGTTGTGCCATTTAGCACTTTGTTATAGCACCACATAGGCCTAGTATGATGTGCCATTTAGCACTTTGTTATGACACCATGTAGGCCTAGTATGATGTGCCATTTAGCACTTTGTTATAGCACCACATAGGCCTAGTATGATGTGCCATTTAGCACTTTGTTATAGCACCACATAGGCCTAGTATGATGTGCCATTTAGCACTTTGTTATGGCACCATGTAGGCCTAGTATGTTGTGCCATTTAGCACTTGTGCTTTCCTGCCGCCGAAGCTGCACTGTACGTAATGCCCTGTCCTGTACCGGTCTTCACACCTCTGCACTGTACGTAATGCCCTGTCCTGTACCGGTCTTCACACCTCTGCACTGTACGTAATGCCCTGTCCTGTACCGGTCTTCACACCTCTGCACTGTACGTAATGCCCTGTCCTGTACCGGTCTTCACACCTCTGCACTGTACGTAATGCCCTGTCCTGCACCGGTCTTCACACCTCTGCACTGTACGTAATGCCCTGTCCTGTACCGGTCTTCACACCTCTGCACTGTACGTAATGCCCTGTCCTGTACCGGTCTTCACACCTCTGCACTGTACGTAATGCCCTGTCCTGTACCGGTCTTCACACCTCTGCACTGTACGTAATGCCCTGTCCTGTACCGGTCTTCACACCTCTGCACTGTACGTAATGCCCTGTCCTGTACCGGTCTTCACACCTCTGCACTGTACGTAATGCCCTGTCCTGTACCGGTCTTCACACCTCTGCACTGTACGTAATGCCCTGTCCTGTACCGGTCTTCACACCTCTGCACTGTACGTAATGCCCTGTAGTTCAGCAGTTCTTTCTGCAGATGCCGTTTCGTGCCGTTTAGTTTTAAAGCTCTTTCTATGTGACCTTTGCCGGCTGCCTTTCTGCCTTTTCCCTCCGTGCCATTAAGTTCTGTAGTTTGTTTGTGCTTATGTTATTCAGTTAAGCACACATTTCTTAAACCAACAAAAAGCAGACTTCTTGTTTATTATACAATGCAATTTTTTACAGTAAAAATCTGATTTTACTTTCAAAACGTGTATTGTATAGTAAATAAGAAGTGTGCATTTTGTTGGTTTAAGAAATGTGTGATCGAATGAAAGTGCACGGTGTGAACAGCATGTCCGTTAAGTACTTTGTATGTTCACACTTGCCGCACCACTGTACATGTGCTGTTTGTGTGTGCAGATGCACTGGGTGTGCACTGACAGCTGGAAGCCCGCACTTGCGCAGTCCATGTTCTTCATTGGCTCTGTCTTTGGGTCACTGGGGCTCGGAGTCATGTCGGACCATGTCGGCCGCCTGCCGGTCCTCATCGTAGCCAATATGTTGGCCCTTGTGGGCAACGTGGCCACCGTGTTCACTTCAGGACTTCCCGAGCTCGCTTTCTGCAGGATGATAAACGGCCTGGCCACAGACAATAACTTCGTCATGATGTACATTATAGGTGAATGGCAACAGACGTACTGAGAGGTTGCTGTGTGCGTGTGCGTGTGTGTGCTTGTGCGTGTGAGTGCGCTTGTGCGTGCGTGCTTGTGACTGTGCATGTGTGTGTGTGTGTGCTTGTGCGTGTGTACTTGTGCGTGTGCATGTGTGTGTGGGTGTGAGTGTGTGTGCTTGTGGTGTGTGCTTGTGCGTGTGCGTGTGCATGTGTGTGTGTGGTGTGAGTGTGTGTGCTTGTGGTGTGTGCTTGTGCATGTGTGTGTGGGTGTGCTTGTGCTTGTGCGTGTGTGGGTGTGAGTGCGTGCTTGTGCGTGTGCATGTGTGTGTGAGTGCGCTTGTGCGTGCGTGCTTGTGACTGTGCATGTGTGTGTGTGTGGGGTGTGCTTGTGCGTGTGTACTTGTGCGTGTGCATGTGTGTGTGGGTGTGAGTGTGTGTGCTTGTGGTGCGTGCTTGTGCGTGTGCATGTGTGTGTGGGTGTGCTTGTGCGTGTGTGGGGTGTGAGTGCGTGCTTGTGCGTGTGCATGTGTGTGTGTGGGTGTGAGTGCGCTTGTGCGTGCGTGCTTGTGACTGTGCATTGTGTGTGTGTGTGGGTGTGCTTGTGCGTGTGTACTTGTGCGTGTGTGGTGTGCATGTGTGTGTGGGTGTGAGTGTGTGTGCTTGTGGTGTGTGCTTGTGCGTGTGTGTGTGGGTGTGCTTGTGCGTGCGTGCTTGTGCGTGTGTGAGTGTGCTTGTGCGTGTGTACTTGTGCGTGTGCGTGTGCATGTGTGTGTGGGTGTGAGTGTGTGTGCTTGTGTGTGTGTGCTTGTGTGTGTGGGTGTGCTTGTGCGTGTGTGAGTGTGCTTGTGCGTGTGTGTGCTTGGTGAGTGTGCTTGTGAGTGTGCTTGTGCGTGTGCCCTATAAACGTATGCCCATCACATCGTAACGTTTTTACTCTTGCTCATTTGTCAATATTGCTTGCAGTTATCGTTTGCAGCTGTTACTGACAGCCAACCAACACTGCAGCCCAAGTACTGTTCTGTTCAACTAACAATCAAACGATGGCTCATCGCTTGCAGCTGTAATAACACAAATCTCTCAGTTCTATCAGTCAGGACAGTGACCTCCCGCAGTTAAACCAGACTAAGTTAGTGCCGTTACGTGGGGCAGTAAAATGTTTGCAAGTTGCAAAATAAATATCAAAATTCAATCTTGTTGGGCCAGTGGTTGTTGGGCCAGTGGTTCTGTACATTTCGAGGGACACTGCTGCCACCATTCCAAGAAGAAATGTCAGAAACTCCTGGCCCAACGACACAGCACATTGCAGACGACTTCAGTCCCAGCAACACCGCTGTGAGAACTTGAAATCTCGCAAATGCACGTGTTTCTTATACACAATGCAGACGCATCGTGTGATTATGACATCTAGGTGGGCCCCTGCGGGTTACATCACCTGCACCTGCCGTTATGTCGCCTCTGTTTTTGTATCAATTTGTGCCACTAAGTCCCTAATGCTATTCGGCCATACTTCATCAAGTAACGTAGCAATAAGCAAGGCATCGGGTGGAATTACGAGATACAAGATACCAACCCTCGGAAGCATATTTATTTACCCTTCGTGATTGTTGTTTTGGCAGTACTGGAGTACATGCGGCCAGACAAACGGACACTGGGGCTGAATCTTTGCATCGGCGTGTTCCACACTTTGGCGTGCATCGTAGTGCCCTGGCTGGCCATCTGGGCGGGCAACTGGCGGTTGTTCCTGCTAGTCATAACACTGCCTAACATAGTCGTGCCTGGCTTCTACTTCTGCGTGCCTGAGAGTGCCAGCTGGCTGCTCAGCAAAGGGCGAGTGCAAGACGCCCTCCAGTGCTTCAAACGCGTAGCCGCCTGCAACGGGAAGACGCTACCGCCAGCCGTGATCCAAACGTTCGAGGTAACATGCTTGCCCATGTACAGTGACTTCGCCAGTTGATCCAGTTAAGTGCCACACCCACCGGCCCATAATGACGACCTTACCAGACCTTAGGATGTTCTCAGTAATGGAAACAAAGTGTCGACACTCAAGGAGGGGGTGACACAACCAACTTGTTCACGTGTTCTCTTGATCAACGTCATTGACCTGCCAGAGAACTCATTCAAGAACCAAATCTCTGTTGCTAGGCATGCAGTATCTTCTTCATTTCAGGGGAAACTGTCCTTGCGTAGTCAGACCGTGTCTGATGTCAAACCGTGGCGTCTTTCACGACCGTACACGCTTAGATGTTATTTCATTTACGCCCATAACCAAAGTAAGGCCTTCCCCTCGCCGATTTTTACGAAACTCACAAAAGCCAAACAACATTATGTGCAGGTCTCTTGTACCGAGTTTCACACAAATGGCACGATAAATGTGGAAAGTACGGGTAGAAATTTATTTACGTCCGCCAAGTACAGTATAGCTTTCACTGTACAGATTTTGGCGAAAGCCATAAATATACATTAATTGTTATGGACATGTGCAGTGCCGAATTTTATCGAAGTTCGCACGACAAACTGCCGACTGACAGGCAAAATGTCGTTTACGGCCATATGTTAAGTGTCATTGTAGTACCACTGCCACAGGGTATAAAAACATTTTTTTTTCAATGGCTCGACAGCCCCTTGGGGCCCTAGGCCGCCTTAGTTTTCGAGGCTTCACGATCACACACTTTAGACACACCACACTCGATAGGACTCCTCTGGACGAGTGATCAGCCCGTCGCAGAGACCTCTACCTGACAACACACAACACTCACAAGAGACAGACATCCATGCCCTAGGCGGGATTCGAACCCACAATCCCAGTAAGCGAGTGGCCGCAGACCCACGCCTTAGACCGCACGGCCACTGGGATCGACAAAGAACTGCTATAATGAACTATATTAAAATGTGACACACAGTCTAGTCGCCGATACTTGGTGACGGACAGAAGGACGGGTGGACCGACGGACGTAGCTTCCACATAGTTTGTAAAGCACGCCTAAAACGATGCAAGTTCACAAGAGTTCTTTTGTCAGTAGTTATGCTGGTTGTGGTTGGTATTTCAGCAGACTTTACACAGCAGACACGACATGACAAGTTTGTTAGGTCTCAGTTCACCACTCTGTCAGTTCACCACTCTTTCAGTTCACCACTCTGTCAGTTCACCACTCTGTCTCCATCAAGGCCTTCCCCTGTTTGATTGCAGACGTCGGCCAAACTCAGCATCCCGCAGGGAACAGGGAACCTGTTAGGCCTATTCAAGACGCCGCGGCTCAGAAGGAAAACCTGCATCCTGATCTTTAAATCGTAACGTATAAACACTTATATCGATATATTTGACCTTGCACTAAGCCCTGACATGAGCCCTGACTCTTACTATCCGTTCACAACACAATCCCGCAAGCTCCACTTCTATAGGTCAGGGTTATACGTCACACAAATTAAATGACAAGTCGTTACAACGTTAAATGCAGCTCATTTGTTCCACTGAAGTATCACTGTTTTTCAACATAATCCCTGAGCACACGGATTTACAGTCAGTTCTGCTATAACGCGATAGTTCCGTTCTTGTGGGGCCTCGCATTATAGAAAAGGTCGTAATAAAAATGGGGTCAGTTCAGAAAAAAAATTTGGCCCCTCGTCCAAACTTGTATCTTGACACTGGTCGCTGAAGTCGCGTAACAGCCAACACGCTTATGTGGAAGTTCCCGTTATACAAACAGCGCTCACCTATTGAACAGCCGCGCTGTAGCCAGTTCCCGTTATACAAACAGCGCTCACCTATTCAACAGCCGCGCTGTAGCCAGTTTCCCGTTATACAAACAGCGCTCACCTATTAACAGCCGCGCTGTAGCCAGTTCCGTTACACAAACAGCGCTCACCTATTGAACAGCCGCGCTGTAGCCAGTTCCCGTTATACAAACAGCGCTCACCTATTCAACAGCCGCGCTGTAGCCAGTTCCCGTTATACAAACAGCGCTCACCTATTAACAGCCGCGCTGTAGCCAGTTCCCGTTATACAAACAGAGCTCACCTATTCAACAGCCGCGCTGTAGCCAGTTCCCGTTATACAAACAGCGCTCACCTATTGAACAGCGCGCTGTAGCCAGTTCCCGTTATACAAACAGCGCTCACCTATTGAACAGCCGCGCTGTAGCCAGTTCCCGTTATACAAACAGCGCTCACCTATTCAACAGCCGCGCTGTAGCCAGTTCCGTTATACAAACAGGCTCACCTATTCAACAGCCGCGCTGTAGCCAGTTCCCGTTATACAAACAGAGCTCACCTATTCAACAGCCGCGCTGTAGCCAGTTCCCGTTATACAAACAGCGCTCACCTATTAACAGCAGCGCTGTAGCCAGTTCCCGTTATACAAACAGGCTCACCTATTGAACAGCCGCGCGTAGCCAGTTCCCGTTATACAAACAGAGCTCACCTATTCAACAGCCGCGCTGTAGCAGTTCCCGTTATACAAACAGAGCTCACCTATTCAACAGCCGCGCTGTAGCCAGTTCCCGTTATACAAACAGCGCTCACCTATTGAACAGCCGCGCTGTAGCCAGTTCCCGTTATACAAACAGCGCTCCCTATTGAACAGCCGCGCTGTAGCCAGTTCCGTTATACAAACAGCGCTCACCTATTCAACAGCCGCGCTGTAGCCAGTTCCCGTTATACAAACAGCGCTCACCTATTCAACAGCCGCGCTGTAGCCAGTTCCCGTTATACAAACAGCGCTCACCTATTCAACAGCCGCGCTGTAGCCAGTTCCCGTTATACAAACAGCGCTCACCTATTGCAACAGCCGCGCTGTAGCCAGTTCCCGTTATACAACAGAGCTCACCTATTCAACAGCCGCGCTGTAGCAGTTCCCGTTATACAAACAGCGCTCACCTATTCAACAGCCGCGCTGTAGCCAGTTCCCGTTATACAAACAGCGCTCACCTATTCAACAGCCGCGCTGTAGCCAGTTCCCGTTATACAAACAGCGCTCACCTATTGAACAGCCGCGCTGTAGCCAGTTCCCGTTATACAAACAGCGCTCACCTATTCAACAGCCGCGCTGTAGCCAGTTCCGTTATACAAACAGCGCTCACCTATTCAACAGCCGCGCTGTAGCCAGTTCCCGTTATACAAACAGCGCTCACCTATTAACAGCCGCGCTGTAGCCAGTTCCCGTTACACAAACAGCGCTCACCTATTGAACAGCCGCGCTGTAGCCAGTTCCCGTTATACAAACAGCGCTCACCTATTCAACAGCCGCGCTGTAGCCAGTTCCCGTATACAAACAGCGCTCACCTATTCAACAGCCGCGCTGTAGCCAGTTCCCGTTATACAAACAGGCTCACCTATTCAACAGCCGCGCTGTAGCCAGTTCCCGTTATACAAACAGCGCTCACCTATTCAACAGCCGCGCTGTAGCCAGTTCCCGTTATACAAACAGCGCTCACCTATTAACAGCCGCGCTGTAGCCAGTTCCCGTTATACAAACAGCGCTCACCTATTGAACAGCCGCGCTGTAGCCAGTTCCCGTTATACAAACAGCGCTCACCTATTGAACAGCCGCGCTGTAGCCAGTTCCCGTTATACAAACAGCGCTCACCTATTCAACAGCCGCGCTGTAGCCAGTTCCCGTTATACAAACAGCGCTCACCTATTCAACAGCCGCGCTGTAGCCAGTTCCCGTTATACAAACAGCGCTCACCTATTCAACAGCCGCGCTGTAGCCAGTTTCCCGTTATACAAAACAGCGCTCACCTATTGAACAGCCGCGCTGTAGCCAGTTCCCGTTATACAAACAGAGCTCACCTATTCAACAGCCGCGCTGTAGCCAGTTCCCGTTATACAAACAGCGCTCACCTATTCAACAGCCGCGCTGTAGCCAGTTCCCGTTATACAAACAGCGCTCACCTATTCAACAGCCGCGCTGTAGCCAGTTCCCGTTATACAAACAGCGCTCACCTATTCGAACAGCCGCGCTGTAGCCAGTTCCGTTATACAAACAGCGCTCACCTATTAACAGCCGCGCTGTAGCCAGTTCCCGTTATACAAACAGCGCTCACCTATTCAACAGCCGCGCTGTAGCCAGTTCCCGTTATCAAACAGCGCTCACCTATTGAACAGCCGCGCTGTAGCCAGTTCCCGTTATACAAACAGCGCTCACCTATTCAACAGCCGCGCTGTAGCCAGTTCCCGTTATTACAAACAGCGCTCACCTATTCAACAGCCGCGCTGTAGCCAGTTCCCGTTATACAAACAGCGCTCACCTATTCAACAGCCGCGCTGTAGCCAGTTCCCGTTATACAAACAGCGCTCACCTATTCAACAGCCGCGCTGTAGCCAGTTCCCGTTATACAAACAGCGCTCACCTATTGAACAGCCGCGCTGTAGCCAGTTCCCGTTATACAAACAGCGCTCACCTATTCAACAGCCGCGCTGTAGCCAGTTCCCGTTATACAAACAGCGCTCACCTATTGAACAGCCGCGCTGTAGCCAGTTCCGTTAACAAACAGGCTCACCTATTAACAGCCGCGCTGTAGCCAGTTCCCGTTATACAAACAGGCTCACCTATTCAACAGCCGCGCTGTAGCCAGTTCCCGTTATACAAACAGCGCTCACCTATTAACAGCCGCGCTGTAGCCAGTTCCCGTTATACAAACAGGCTCACCTATTCAACAGCCGCGCTGTAGCCAGTTCCCGTTATACAAACAGGCTCACCTATTAACAGCCGCGCTGTAGCCAGTTCCCGTTATACAAACAGGCTCACCTATTCAACAGCCGCGCTGTAGCCAGTTCCCGTTATACAAACAGCGCTCACCTATTGAACAGCCGCGCTGTAGCCAGTTCCCGTTATACAAACAGCGCTCACCTATTGAACAGCCGCGCTGTAGCCAGTTCCCGTTATACAAACAGCGCTCACCTATTCAACAGCCGCGCTGTAGCCAGTTCCCGTTATACAAACAGCGCTCACCTATTCAACAGCCGCGCTGTAGCCAGTTCCCGTTATACAAACAGCGCTCACCTATTCAACAGCCGCGCTGTAGCCAGTTCCCGTTATACAAACAGCGCTCACCTATTGAACAGCCGCGCTGTAGCCAGTTCCCGTTATACAAACAGGCTCACCTATTCAACAGCCGCGCTGTAGCCAGTTCCCGTTATACAAACAGGCTCACCTATTCAACAGCCGCGCTGTAGCCAGTTCCCGTTATACAAACAGCGCTCACCTATTAACAGCCGCGCTGTAGCCAGTTCCCGTTATACAAACAGCGCTCACCTATTGAACAGCCGCGCTGTAGCCAGTTCCGTTATACAACAGGCTCACCATTAACAGCCGCCGTAGCAGTTCCGTTAACAAACGCCACCTATTAACAGCGCGCTGTACCAGTTCCTTATACAAACACGCTCACTATTCAACAGCCGCGCGTAGCGTTCCCGTTAACAAACAGCGCTCACCTATTAACACCGCGCTGTAGCCAGTTCCCGTTACAAACAGCGCTCACCTATTAACAGCCGCGCTGTAGCCAGTTCCCGTTAACAAACAGGTCACTATTAACAGCCGCGCTGTAGCCGTTCCGTATACAACAGGCTCCCTATTCAACAGCCGCGCTGTAGCCAGTTCCGTATACAACAGCGCTCACCTATTAACAGCCGCGCTGTAGCCAGTTCCGTTACAAACAGCCCTATTGAACAGCGCGCTGTAGCCATCCGTTATACAAACAGCGCTCACCTATTCAACAGCCGCGCTGTAGCCAGTTCCCGTTATACAAACAGCGCTCACCTATTCAACAGCCGCTGTAGCCAGTTCCCGTTAACAAACAGCGTCACCTATTAACAGCCGCGCTGTAGCCAGTTCCGTTATACAAACAGCGCTCACCTATTGAACAGCGCGCTGTAGCCAGTTCCCGTTAACAAACAGCGCTCCCTATTCAACAGCCGCGCTGTAGCCAGTTCCCGTTATACAAACAGCGCTCACCTATTAACAGCCGCGCTGTAGCCAGTTCCCGTTTACAAACAGCGCTCACCTATTCAACAGCCGCGCTGTAGCCAGTTCCCGTTATACAAACAGCGCTCACCTATTAACAGCCGCGCTGTAGCCAGTTCCGTTAACAACAGCGCCCCTATTAACAGCCGCGCTGTAGCCAGTTCCGTTATACAAACAGCGCTCACCTATTCAACAGCCGCGCTGTAGCCAGTTCCCGTTATACAAACAGCGCTCACCTATTGAACAGCCGCCTGTAGCCAGTTCCCGTTATACAAACAGGTCACCTATTCAACAGCCGCGCTGTAGCCAGTTCCGTTTACAAACAGCGCTCACCTATTGAACAGCCGCGCTGTAGCCAGTTCCCGTTATACAAACAGCGCTCACCTATTCAACAGCCGCGCTGTAGCCAGTTCCCGTTATACAAACAGCGCTCACCTATTCAACAGCCGCGCTGTAGCCAGTTCCCGTTACACAAACAGCGCTCACCTATTCAACAGCCGCGCTGTAGCCAGTTCCCGTTATACAAACAGCGCTCACCTATTGAACAGCCGCGCTGTAGCCAGTTCCCGTTACACAAACAGCGCTCACCTATTCAACAGCCGCGCTGTAGCCAGTTCCCGTTATACAAACAGCGCTCACCTATTGAACAGCCGCGCTGTAGCCAGTTCCCGTTATACAAACAGCGCTCACCTATTGAACAGCCGCGCTGTAGCCAGTTCCCGTTATACAAACAGCGCTCACCTATTCAACAGCCGCGCTGTAGCCAGTTCCCGTTATACAAACAGCGCTCACCTATTCAACAGCCGCGCTGTAGCCAGTTCCCGTTATACAAACAGCGCTCACCTATTCAACAGCCGCGCTGTAGCCAGTTCCCGTTACACAAACAGCGCTCACCTATTGAACAGCCGCGCTGTAGCCAGTTCCCGTTATACAAACAGAGCTCACCTATTCAACAGCCGCGCTGTAGCCAGTTCCCGTTATACAAACAGCGCTCACCTATTCAACAGCCGCGCTGTAGCCAGTTCCCGTTATACAAACAGCGCTCACCTATTCAACAGCCGCGCTGTAGCCAGTTCCCGTTACACAAACAGCGCTCACCTATTGAACAGCCGCGCTGTAGCCAGTTCCCGTTATACAAACAGCGCTCACCTATTGAACAGCCGCGCTGTAGCCAGTTCCCGTTATACAAACAGCGCTCACCTATTCAACAGCCGCGCTGTAGCCAGTTCCCGTTACACAAACAGCGCTCACCTATTGAACAGCCGCGCTGTAGCCAGTTCCCGTTACACAAACAGCGCTCACCTATTGAACAGCCGCGCTGTAGCCAGTTCCCGTTATACAAACAGCGCTCACCTATTCAACAGCCGCGCTGTAGCCAGTTCCCGTTATACAAACAGCGCTCACCTATTCAACAGCCGCGCTGTAGCCAGTTCCCGTTACACAAACAGCGCTCACCTATTCAACAGCCGCGCTGTAGCCAGTTCCCGTTATACAAACAGCGCTCACCTATTGAACAGCCGCGCTGTAGCCAGTTCCCGTTACACAAACAGCGCTCACCTATTCAACAGCCGCGCTGTAGCCAGTTCCCGTTATACAAACAGCGCTCACCTATTGAACAGCCGCGCTGTAGCCAGTTCCCGTTATACAAACAGCGCTCACCTATTCAACAGCCGCGCTGTAGCCAGTTCCCGTTACACAAACAGCGCTCACCTATTCAACAGCCGCGCTGTAGCCAGTTCCCGTTACACAAACAGCGCTCACCTATTCAACAGCCGCGCTGTAGCCAGTTCCCGTTACACAAACAGCGCTCACCTATTCAACAGCCGCGCTGTAGCCAGTTCCCGTTACACAAACAGCGCTCACCTATTCAACAGCCGCGCTGTAGCCAGTTCCCGTTACACAAACAGCGCTCACCTATTCAACAGCCGCGCTGTAGCCAGTTCCCGTTACACAAACAGCGCTCACCTATTCAACAGCCGCGCTGTAGCCAGTTCCCGTTATACAAACAGCGCTCACCTATTCAACAGCCGCGCTGTAGCCAGTTCCCGTTATACAAACACGCGCAATAGCAGAACTGACACATGTTACAATATTCACACCGCACTGTCACTGTCAAACACACAACACTCAACCAACAAATGCACTGTTATTATTTTTTAGATGTTATATATTACAATATTAAAATGGATCTTCAAGAAGTGGGATGGGAGGGCGTGGACTGGATTGATATGGCTCAGGATAGGGACAGGTGGCGGGCTGTTGTGAGTGCGGTAATGAACCTTCGTGTTCCATAAAACGCGGGGAATTTCTTGACTAGCTGACGACCTGTTAGCTTCTCAAGAAGGACTCTGCTACATGGAGTTAGTTAGTTAGTTAGTTAGTTATATTACAATATCTGTAAGCTAGTCCAACATGTTTCGATCCCCTGCTGGGATCATCATCAGGGACTCTTGTGAGAGTATGAATTGCACAAACAAAACTAACAACATAAGTACAACGCTAAAACATATAAATATATAACAGATGGTTAAATTGTAGCCCATATTTTATACATTCTATGTTTTTAGCATGTACTTATGTTGTTAGTTTTGTTTGTGTAATTCATACTCTCACAAGAGTCCCTGATGATGATCCCAGCAGGGATCGAAACATGTTGGACTGGCTTACAGATATTGTAATATATAATGTATGAAAAAATAATAGGAGTGCTTTTGTTGGTGCAGCATTTTGTGTTTGAGCGGAACTGACTGTATTTGTTGGTGCAGCGTTTTGTGTTTGAGCGGAACTGACTGTATTTGTTGGTGCAGCATTTTGTGTTTGAGCAGAACTGACTGTATTTGTTGGTGCAGCATTTTGTGTTTGAGCAGAACTGACTGTATTTGTTGGTGCAGCATTTTGTGTTTGAGCAGAACTGACTGTATTTGTTGGTGCAGCATTTTGTGTTTGAGCAGAACTGACTGTATTTGTTGGTGCAGCATTTTGTGTTTGAGCAGAACTGACTGTATTTGTTGGTGCAGCATTTTGTGTTTGAGCAGAACTGACTGTATTTGTTGGTGCAGCATTTTGTGTTTGAGCAGAACTGACTGTATTTGTTGGTGCAGCGTTTTGTGTTTGAGCAGAACTGACTGTATTTGTTGGTGCAGCATTTTGTGTTTGAGCAGAACTGACTGTATTTGTTGGTGCAGCATTTTGTGTTTGAGCAGAACTGACTGTATTTGTTGGTGCAGCATTTTGTGTTTGAGCGGAACTGACTGTATTTGTTGGTGCAGCGTTTTGTGTTTGAGCAGAACTGACTGTATTTGTTGGTGCAGCATTTTGTGTTTGAGCAGAACTGACTGTATTTGTTGGTGCAGCATTTTGTGTTTGAGCAGAACTGACTGTATTTGTTGGTGCAGCATTTTGTGTTTGAGCAGAACTGACTGTATTTGTTGGTGCAGCATTTTGTGTTTGAGCAGAACTGACTGTATTTGTTGGTGCAGCATTTTGTGTTTGAGCAGAACTGACTGTATTTGTTGGTGCAGCATTTTGTGTTTGAGCAGAACTGACTGTATTTGTTGGTGCAGCATTTTGTGTTTGAGCAGAACTGACTGTATTTGTTGGTGCAGCATTTTGTGTTTGAGCAGAACTGACTGTATTTGTTGGTGCAGCGTTTTGTGTTTGAGCGGAACTGACTGTATTTGTTGGTGCAGCATTTTGTGTTTGAGCGGAACTGACTGTATTTGTCCCATCTTGACGTGAGTGCGAAGAATTCTGTCGCCGTAGAAATACGGCTGTTGAATTTGCAGCCATTCACGAAGAGCCATTTCCACTTCGCCGTTTCTAGTTAATCATTTCATTCAACGCTCTGAACAGAGATTTTTTTCTTTGCCAGACTTGGCTAACTTATACTAACTGTCTGAAACAGTTGCTTAGACAATAAAAACTCCAATCTCAGAATTTACAGTTTATTTTTAAATTTACTCTGAAATATCTCGACTTCGGTATTTTGTGGCTTAGTCGCCTTTAGCTTGTATAATCTCAGTTATCACAGCCACCTTGTATAACGCACTTAAGCACTCTGCTATGTCATAGTTACCTGACCATTGGATACACATAGATAAACTAGAGTCTAGGGAAAATTAAAAGGAGTATATTATTATTATTATTATTATTATTAGTAGTAGTAGTAGTAGTAGTAGTAGTAGTGCAATAGTAGCAGCAGTAGCCCTATCATTATTACTGTTATTAATAATACTACACGAAGTCTCCAACACACTGAACAGTAAGCTACATCATACTGATCTGTGTATCACACTGATCTGTGTATCATACTGATCTGTGTATCACACTGATCTGTGTATCACACTGATCTGTGTATCACACTGATCTGTGTATCACACTTATCTGTGTATCACACTTATCTGTGTATCACACTGATCTGTGTATCACACTGATCTGTGTATCACACTGATCTGTGTATCACACTGATCTGTGTATCACACTTATCTGTGTATCACACTTATCTGTGTATCACACTTATCTGTGTATCACACTGATCTGTGTATCACACTGATCTGTGTATCACACTGATCTGTGTATCACACTGATCTGTGTATCACACTTATCTGTGTATCACACTTATCTGTGTATCACACTTATCTGTGTATCACACTGATCTGTGTATCACACTGATCTGTGTATCTCACTGATCTGTGTATCTCACTTATCTGTGTATCTCACTTATCTGTGTATCACACTTATCTGTGTATCACACTTATCTGTGTATCACACTGATCTGTGTATCACACTGATCTGTGTATCACACTGATCTGTGTATCACACTGATCTGTGTATCACACTGATCTGTGTATCACACTGATCTGTGTATCACACTGATCTGTGTATCACACTGATCTGTGTATCACACTTATCTGTGTATCACACTTATCTGTGTATCACACTTATCTGTGTATCACACTGATCTGTGTATCACACTGATCTGTGTATCACACTGATCTGTGTATCTCACTTATCTGTGTATCTCACTTATCTGTGTATCACACTTATCTGTGTATCACACTTATCTGTGTATCACACTGATCTGTGTATCACACTGATCTGTGTATCACACTGATCTGTGTATCACACTTATCTGTGTATCACACTTATCTGTGTATCACAATGATCTGTGTATCACACTGATCTGTGTATCACACTGATCTGTGTATCACACTGATCTGTGTATCACACTTATCTGTGTATCACACTGATCTGTGTATCACAATGATCTGTGTATCACACTGATCTGTGTATCACACTGATCTGTGTATCACACTGATCTGTGTATCACACTGATCTGTGTATCACAATGATCTGTGTATCATACTGATCTGTGTATCATACTGATCTGTGTATCACACTGATCTGTGTATCATACTGATCTGTGTATCACACTGATCTGTGTATCACAATGATCTGTGCATCATACTGATCTGTGTATCATACTGATCTGTGTATCACACTGATCTGTGTATCACACTTATCTGTGTATCACACTGATCTGTGTATCACACTGATCTGTGTATCACACTGATCTGTGTATCACACTGATCTGTGTATATTTATGTGGATTCTCGTCTTCTGGCACATGACGCTGCGTCGTTGGGTAAGTCGTTCCCGACGTTTCGGAGGAACGTGCCGACATGAAGATGACCGCGTCACTTTTCCACGACATAGCGCCATGTGCCAGAATACGGTAATTCAAAGTTACGCCGTTAGAGGACACACACACAGTGACTGTGTGCTGCAAGTCCGCTTTCACGCACAAAGTCGGCCCGACCGACTTCCCCACGCAGTGGCGCAGCTCCACGCCTTCCCTCTGTTCATCGCAGGATGGTACTGACGCTGTGTTTCGACGCCATCTCCCGCAACGTGGACGGGCTGGGCTACAGTCCGTTCGTGATGTTTAGTATGACCTCGGTGACCAAGTTCCCCGCCTCGCTGATCATTCTGCTGCTGCAAGACCGCGTGGGGCGGAAGGCGATGGCCAGCGGCTCTCTGCTCATCAGCGGCGTGTTCACCGTCGCGTCTGGACTGGTCATCGCCTTTGTAGGCGCAAAGAGCGGTAAGCTTCTTAGTGTGGCGGCAGTGGCGTAGCTGGGTTGTTTGGGAGTAGTGGCGTAGCTAGGTTGTTTGGGAGCAGTGGCGTATCTAGGTTTGGGAGCAGTGGCGTATCTAGGTTTGGGAGCAGTGGCGTAGCTAGGTTGTTTGGGAGTAGTGGCGTAGCTAGGTTGTTTGGGAGCAGTGGCGTAGCTAGGTTGTTTGGGAACAGTGGCGTATCTAGGTTGTTTGGGAGCAGTGGCGTATCTAGGTTGTTTGGGAGCAGTGGCGTATCTAGGTTTGGGAGCAGTGGCGTATCTAAGTTTTTGGGAGCAGTGGCGTAGCTAGGTTGTTTGTGAGTAGTGGCTCAACGACGTTACGTGCAGATGTTCTGTACCGAATTGTATCCAAGTTGGACAAAAAGTGTAGAAAATAGGGGAAACTTTCCTTTACGGTCACGAATGTGCCGCCGCTTGACAACTTGTGACTAAATTCACAAAAATCCGACAAAGCTTCAGTCACTGATACTACGAGTAGGTCACAGACGGGCGGGCGTGGTCTCCACATAAGGCGTTCTTCTTTGTTTCGTAAAGAACGCCCAGCAACAAATATCACGTCACCAAATGTTGCAGCACACAGCAACGTGTTGCCTCTGACCCTCATTCTTCTGCTCGCAGTTCCTGTGGTGACGGCAGCCCTGGCTGTGGTTGGCCGTTTTGGAGTGAATGTTGCCTACAGTTCAGGAGCACAGTACGCCGCGGAACTGATCCCCACCGAGGTTAGAGGTCAAGGGGTGTCTGCCATCCACATGGTGGGATATGCGGCGACCTTCTTCAGTGCTCACATCCTGTACCTGGTTAGTAGACAGAGATGCTGCAGCGCGACTGACTGACTGACTGCTGTTTGCTGTGGTTTTGCGGGATAGCTCAGTCGATATAGCGACTCACTACGAGCTGGACGGTCCGGGGATCGAATCCCGGTTGGGGCGAGATTTTCCGTACCTGTCCAGACCGGCCCTGGGGCCTACCCAGCCTCCTATACAACGGGTACCGGGTCATTCCCGGGGGTAAAGCGGCCGGGGCGTGGCGTTGACTACTCACCCTCATCTACCGCCAGGGTTAAAGAAAGAGTAGAGCTATAACTCTACTCCCCCTCTCGGCCTTCATGGCCCGTTCTAGGGTGACCTTTACCTTTACCTTTTTTGCTCTTTCCCCCAGACAAATACTGGGACCACGACCGGTTCCTTTCACATCCTGTAAAACTCTTACCTCATTCGGAGCCATGTGAACTGTGCAGCTGCAGAAGCACCACTATGTGAACTGTGCAGCTGCAGAAGCACCACTATGTGAACTGTGCAGCTGCAGAAGCATCACTATGTGAACTGTGCAGCTGCAGAAGCATCACTATGTGAACTGTGCAGCTGCAGAAGCATCACTATGTGAACTGTGCAGCTGCAGAAGCATCACTATGTGAACTGTGCAGCTGCAGAAGCACCACTATGTGAACTGTGCAGCTGCAGAAGCATCACTATGTGAACTGTGCAGCTGCAGAAGCATCACTATGTGAACTGTGCAGCTGCAGAAGCATCACTATGTGAACTGTGCAGCTGCAGAAGCATCACTATGTGAACTGTGCAGCTGCAGAAGCATCACTATGTGAACTGTGCAGCTGCAGAAGCACCACTATGTGAACTGTGCAGCTGCAGAAGCATCACTATGTGAACTGTGCAGCTGCAGAAGCATCACTATGTGAACTGTGCAGCTGCAGAAGCACCACTATGTGAACTGTGCAGCTGCAGAAGCATCACCATGTGAACTGTGCAGCTGCAGAAGCACCACTATGTGAACTGTGCAGCTGCAGAAGCATCACTATGTGAACTGTGCAGCTGCAGAAGCATCACTATGTGAACTGTGCAGCTGCAGAAGCACCACTATGTGAACTGTGCAGCTGCAGAAGCATCACTATGTGAACTGTGCAGCTGCAGAAGCACCACTATGTGAACTGTGCAGCTGCAGAAGCACCACTATGTGAACTGTGCAGCTGCAGAAGCACCACTATGTGAACTGTGCAGCTGCAGAAGCATCACTATGTGAACTGTGCAGCTGCAGAAGCACCACTATGTGAACTGTGCAGCTGCAGAAGCACCACTATGTGAACTGTGCAGCTGCAGAAGCATCACTATGTGAACTGTGCAGCTGCAGAAGCATCACTATGTGAACTGTGCAGCTGCAGAAGCATCACTATGTGAACTGTGCAGCTGCAGAAGCACCACTATGTGAACTGTGCAGCTGCAGAAGCACCACTATGTGAACTGTGCAGCTGCAGAAGCACCACTATGTGAACTGTGCAGCTGCAGAAGCACCACCATGTGAACTGTGCAGCTGCAGAAGCATCACTATGTGAACTGTGCAGCTGCAGAAGCATCACTATGTGAACTGTGCAGCTGCAGAAGCACCACTATGTGAACTGTGCAGCTGCAGAAGCACCACTATGTGAACTGTGCAGCTGCAGAAGCACCACTATGTGAACTGTGCAGCTGCAGAAGCACCACTATGTGAACTGTGCAGCTGCAGAAGCATCACTATGTGAACTGTGCAGCTGCAGAAGCACCACTAACCCTCTGAAGACCAAACAAATGACAGTGCTTCTTATATCCATGGCGCAACAGTATTACTTTCTTTGAAGGTTCCCAGGCGTCACTCACTTGCCCTTCTGGTAAAAGTGACATGCAGCTGAAGATGAACACGAAGTACTGGGGCAATGATGCAGACAAGCGAAAACCGAAGTACTCGGAGAAAACCCTGTCTCAGTGCCACTTTGTCCAGTACAAATCAGACGGACTCGCCCAGGATCGAGCTTGCGCCTCCGAGGCGCTTAACCCCCTGAGACATGACCCGGCCTTTTTTGGAGACTAAAATGACTGCATATTAATATTACGTATCAACATGCCACTTGTACCTGACAGAAAACACAGCGTGCTGCCGTTACAAAGACGAGCTGGTTAGTGCTGTATAGAGAAATAATGACTGTTTTTGTGACAGTCGTATGGAACAGACAGTACGGCGTGTTCAGTGTCAAACTTGGCGACACTGTATTAGGCATTATAGGGCGTTAAATTAAAATATAATAAATAAAATAACAAACACCAAACATCGCTCAACAGTCACATCAGCAGCATTCCCAAGAACATGTTCCATTGTCATAAAAGTACTCAACACAATACGCCAAGTTTCGGAAGCAAACTGCTTCCTTTTTCAGGTTAAACAACTGTGGTTCCACAGTTGGTTGGTAGAACTGTTTCGTATTTGGGAGTTCCCGGCTTTAAATCTCGGCCTGCAGGCCAGTACACAGGCCTGGGACTCTCGGGGTTTCCCTTCGTCCTAGGCAAATTCCGAGAGTCTCGCAAACTGGGCGATGCCCACTGTCACATCCTTTCCACTTAATTCAGCGCCGTTAAATAAGACGCCACTTTCTGCTACTAATTGTGTCCGCAGGCAACCTACTCGAGAGCCATCCCAGAGCTGATACTGGGTTCGCTGTCCGTCGTCGGTGCTGCACTCTGCCTGTTCCTACCAGAAACACTGTACAGAACGTTACCCGTCACCCTGGCGGATGGGGAGGCGTTCGGCGAAGGCGAGGGGATATGGGAGTTCGCGTGGTGCCAGAAACCAGACGGGAAATGCCCTCATCATAAGGCACATCTGGACCCGGTGTCATGACCCAAACTCCAGCGACTATGACCTTAGGGACCACGAAATCCGCGGAAAATAGAAGAAATCTGATACGAGGACGTACGTTCTGTTGATAATGCAGCAATGCATGACGGGAAGTACTGTGATACACCTCAGTTCGCGGTATAAGTATTGTATTGTGCCTATATGATTTTGTTTGAAAATTATGTTAAAATAACGAATTGAAATACATGTTTATTGTGTACGTTGGTAGGTGTCAAGGTGCCTTTGACAGGTCGTCCCCAAAATGCATTCATAGAACACGAAGACAACATTCGCCCGCTCGGTGTAGAGCTGGCAGAACAACTGTCATCGGCAGACGAACACACCGCACACGTACAGCAGCTGAATGTACTTACTTAAAGTGTATTGTAATTAGACATGGAACACAAACCACCGAAGTAATTAAATGAATACGTTTGCGATTAGTTGATGATTCAAACCTACTTGAGAATGAACTGAAAAATATTATAAATTAAGTGATAATTTTGACGGTGTCAAATAGTTATTTATAAATCTGATGTAACAATTTCACAAAGCATATATATTAAAGCTTTTTGTATGCTCCCAGACAGTCTTCTGTTCCGTTTTCAAAATAAGCATTTTTCAGATTAAAGTCCAGGACTGTCGCAGTAGGTTTTACCAGTCGGGACCCAATGGCACTTCTTCAGTCTGGGGACATACACGAAAATTAGCGTTGTACATGCCGCAACGTCCAACACAATTCAAGTTAACCCTTTAAAGATTAAGTGTAAGTATGTTTCTATCCATTGCTCCGCGGTTTCCGAGAAGAATCGTTCGTGTCAGAACTACGTGCCGCTGAAGATGTGTTACGTGCCGTCGAAGATGTGTTACGTGCCGTCGGTACGGCAGAACGTCAGAACGGGACACACAGCGAGGCATGGATCATGTCTCAGGAGAAGTGAGTCCTCAACCACACCGCTTTGAAAGCCTCAAAACTCGAATACCCTGAACAGCTGTGAACTAGAAACGTGTGTACCGAAGAGGACCTTTCTGTTATGCGTTCATTTTGTGTGCCGGGTGCACATATCGCAAGGAGGTGGAAGGACGCTATATCTGGTTCAGCGTTCAGCATTTACTACACAGTAAGTCATCACTGTCCATGATAAGTGGGTCCCTGTCACCATAAGTGGGTCCTTGTCACCATGATAAGTGGGTCCCTGTCACCATAAGTGGGTCCTTGTCACCATGATAAGTGGGTCCTTGTCACCATGATAAGTGGGTCCTTGTCACCACGGCATGGCGCGTCCTCAGGTTGCGGATTGAGGAACGGCCTCCGGATATGGAGGGTAGCTGCGAATACATTGAATAAGCAGTCGCGGACAGCCGACAAGGGGTGGTCCTCCAGTTTGGGGGTTGGGCGAGGTGCTAACAACTCCTCACCGTAAAAAATTACCATGTCACGAACCACTATACAAAGCCTCGGACCTGGACTGATTCTTTGGTACAACTTAAGAAACATAAAAGGAACATGATATTTGGAACTTGGAACGTGAGGAGCCTGTATAGGTCAAGGTCACTTGTGACAGTGGTCAGGGAATTAGCGAGGTACAAATTGTATTTAGTGTGTGTACAGGAGGTTAGGTGGGACAAAGGAGGCACAGTAAGAGCGGGGATTATACTTTTGTATATGGAAAAGGAAATGAAAGTTATTATTTGGGAACAGGTTTTGTTGTACATCAGAGAATAGTATCAGCAATTAAGAGAGTAGGTTTGTTAGTGATAGGATGTCATATATGGTGCTGAGAGGTCGTGGTGTGATATCGTTGTTGTGAATGTGCATGCACCGACTGAGGAGAAAAGAGATGACTCAAAGGACAGTTTCTATGAGGAATTAGAACAGGTTTTCGATCATTTTCCTAAGTACCATATGAAAATTCTGTTAGGAGATTTTAATGCAAAATTGGGGAGGGAGGATACTTTTAAACCGACGATCGGGAATGAGAGTTTACATGAGGATAGTAATGATAATGGTGTTAGAGTTGTAAACTTTGCCACATCAAAAAATCTAGGTGTTAAAATATAAGCAGCACTGCGAAGTACGTAGTCTCATTTGAGCGCTGAACAAAGTTGCGTACGATGTATCAAAGTGGCATGCACCTCTCTGCTATTTCCGTCCTCAGGCGCATTTCGTTATAGTTCCAAGAATTTCCACCAGATAGCAGACAACAACAGCTATACCATGAAGGTTCGAACCGTGGATCGAGTTCGAGTAGGTGATCACCAACGTGTTAGAGGAATCTGTAGCCTGAATTGAATATGGCCCCAGAATGTTCCTAGTGGCCGTTGGTAAGTACCTATTACACAAGGTGTGATAGCAGGACCACAACCCACAACATTCACCAAAATTACGTATGTTTACCCTTAACGAATATCGGAGGCTCCTTTGCAATCATTAAATTTTAACATAAATAAGAGTACGATATAAGATCCCCTACAATATCAGGAATTGTGGTTGGGGGGTAGGAATGGAACATTTTGAAGCATGAAGACAACTTTATTCAGGGCTGCGACGTCCTGATGATGGAGGTAGCAAGTTCCTGTGAAACGTCTGTACATATCTATCTAACGAATGTTACCTAAAAAGCGCCATTACAACTTCAACTATCACTAGTCATACTGCCAACTGAGTAACCGACGCCGATTGCAGTTATGCCTGACAAGAAGATGGCAGCATAGACCGCGCGTAGCGCCACGGTCAAGACAAATAGCAATCAGCTGCCTGGGCAGGCGGTTAGTCATGTGCAGTCGTGTGGCAGTGATATCAGCGTAATAGGTTTGCAGCTGTGTAGTAATGTCTGTCATTTACAGGAACGTAATTGCTATAGCCGATAAGTGCGTGCCCCCGAAACTTCAACCCTTATGGAACCACGAAGCAGGTAAACCCTTTCCATTTCGTCTGCCTGCTCAGAGATACCTGATCAAGGACATATGCCTACTTGAACAATGAAGGTTGGCCCATGCGCATTGCATATCCTATGGTGTCGGCAACTACGTCATGTTCTGTATAATTCCGGAAACGGCCGGTAGTTTGCGTAGCTTTACGATTAAGTAGTTAGCGCCACAGATTATCTAGTTAGCGCTGTGTGCGAGCATAATGGTAGGGGTAGTACGGTGTGTGGCTCTCGTGAATGGGTAGCACACAGAAGGGTTACTGTAACACGACTACGCATTGCAGTCTTCTAGATGTGTTAACCTTGCGATGATTCTAGCCTAAAATCCTTCCGTATGAGAGCACTGTTGGATATGAGCTGAACCTCATACTTTGCGGAAGTACGAACCCGCCATATTTGGGAGTGGAGATACAGCTCCACGCATTCTTAACCTCCGCACCAGAATGGGAGGTGTTAGCTTGAGGCCCGGGCTTCTTTACCCCTGGGGAAATCTGCCCTGTTATGTAGAGAATAGGTGAGCTGCAGAGTTGCTGGACACTTCTGGCAATATACAGCCTCTTACCCCTGCCACCAAACTTCGATTGTCCAGCCCGGGGCTTCCCTATAGATGAGCAAGAGGACCTAACGAAGCATATATTGCATATATTTGTGGGTAAAACTGTGAATATAACGTCTTCTGTATTAATCAATGACATGTAGTTGGCCAGCAGAACGGAGAAAACTTACAAGAAGAGTTGCTTCGCGTAGGAGGACGAGATTTTAACTCGAAGCGGGTAGAAATGAGATGTGGGTGGAATCTGTACAGAGGGAATACATTTTTCTGAGAAGAAAAAGGAGCTGTACTAGTAGTAGTAGTAGTAGTAGTAGTATAGTAGTAGTAGTAGTAGTAGTAGAAGTAATAGTAGTAGTGATGGTGGTGGTTTTGGTGGTAACACTAATAAGTCTGACATATTTACAATTGCATGCAAAAGAGCTGTGAGATTGAACGTTCTAGCTGCAGTGTTGACGAGAATTCAAATCTTCTGGGGTATAATGCTGTGTTCCTGGTTGAGTAGTTGCTGATGTTTCGTAGGATTGTGGTGCCTTCATGTGTAGGGTAAGAGAGCACTGTGATCCTTCAAAATTGTAGGAACTATTTGCCCAACAACACAGTGTCACATCCCAGAAGACTGGAATCTTCAGCATCACCATTGTGAGAACCTGAAGTCTCCTGTTACACACAACTTGTCTACTGCTTGTGTGTTTGTTACAGGTCCAAAAACAATTTTCTTTTGGGCTCCAGCCTTCAAATGGGTGAGTCGTGTGAAGAATTCATATTTGTATCAAGGTTGGTGCTACCATCCAGTGAACTACTTACGTTACGTGGTGTCACAGTCCAGAATACGACAACCTAAATGTGCACATCACTCATAGCACAACATTACATCAGTCATTATAGCCTCTAAATTTCTTATCGGACGTGTGGTGGTAATGCTTCAGAAGTGTATACCTCCAGTTTACCATTTCTCGTGTGATTACGCTGTTTTATAGAGCCTTGTTATTGCTGGACTGGGGGACCTCGCTCGTCCAGCTGAGAAGATCAGTATGTCACAGTCTGCTGCTCTTAGTGCTACTGGGCTGGTGTGGGCACGCTACTCAATGGTTATCATACCCAAGAACTACAGTCTGTTGAGTGTGAATGTGTTTGTAGCACTGACTGGCCTGTACTCGCTGGCAAGGGCCATAAAGTAAGTACATATTATAAGTTGCCCTATATGTCTTGTTAAATATGTACGTATATTTGCGCAGAAGTCAGTGCTACAGGTCTATAAAGTACCATATTATCCTGAGCATAAGTTGAGAATTTATTGTTAATTGAATTCTATGTAGGTATTTTCCTGAAAACTGAAGCTTGTAAACGGGGGCCATCTTGTATTCATGTGAATAGCGTTGCGCATTCCTATTAAGAATCTCATGTGAATGTCACATAGTAATTATGAATATTTTCTATATTTCTTGGCAAAATATGTCATTTAACCAGGCAATTTACCGATTAACCCTTTTTTCAATTGAAAATGCTATTGTCAGCTGTCTCATATATATATATACATACACACATAACTTTGCAAAAACATTACAATAGGATCATAATGCATGAATAATAGTAATTAGTGCAATGCTTTTTGAGTAATCATTTTCATTTTGAATAAATTGCTTACTTACTGAACCACACAGAGGAAAACGTCGGCTACATTTTAGTTTGCAGATAATTTTTCGATGTAACTTGTCAAATTCTGGTAACCTGTTAGTCGGCCTGTGCAATGTACTACACCGTGATTTTGGAGTTGCTTTTAAGTCTTGACTGTAGCAATTGTAACCACAATAAGTTTTATTATGATTTTTTTTTTAATTACAGTTATGAATATAATGTTAAGGGCAAGAATGTCCCTCCAGTGGAATCTGTGGCCAGCTAATACATAATGGTTGATGTGCAGACAGGTTATGTACATAGTTAAGTGAAGAAGTGGGAAGTTTGACTTTTATGTAGTTTTTAACATTGCCAGTTCGGATTACTGCAAATATTTAGATTCTGTTGTACAGTTAAAATAAGATGTTAGATTGTTGCTATGTAGTGTTAAAATTTTGAAATATTTACATGTTACTGTTGATGTGTAGTCTTCTGTGCAGAAAATTTGGTAAAGAAATGTTATTATATTCAAGTACATGTATTTATTTTTAAATATTTGTGTTTTAAGATGCTCAAACATGTTCACTTTTGTGGGTATGTAGATGTATTTAATTCCAACATAGTTAAGAAAGACTTCTTCAGAAATAACCTTCAAATGCATAAAATCACTGCAAAGTAAAACATATCAACAATATATACAAAATGTATTTAAAAATAGTTATTGTAGTACAAAATATAAATATGCTGTGCAGCATGTACCTCTTGTACCAAAGTAGTGCAATTTGAATAAAGAATGAAGTGGTATGTTTTCCTGAGTGTGTTTGTTGTGTGAACTACAATTAAAAGTACAAGGCACTACATGCTACCTAATCCCCACAACTGTGATAAGTGAATTATAATGAGTTAATAATTTCAGGTATGTGGTTAACTTAGTAAGTTTACTCACCATTTTTACTGGTATGGAGAATCTTCTTATGGAAGACATGGCTGACTGCATGCCTGCTTTCTTCCTGTAGTTAGTTTCTCTTATTCTGTACTGCACAAAACCAGTGTACAAAAATACATTTTTGATGTGTAAACATTTGGAATGACTTGTTTCCACGTAAAGAAAAAGCTTTTACACAAGGTAAGACCCCAAAAATACACAGATAATGTAGCACACACAACTTCCATATTTCAAAAATAACTCCATTACAGTCTACTTATATTAACATTAGATGGCGGTAAGAGTGTAGCATTGTGCCATCTTGAGGCAAAATATTGAAACAAAGAGAAATGAAATTACAGTAACTGTTAAAGTAAATAATACATGGAAGAGATTATTAGGAAATTTTAATCCCAGAATAAGTAAAAACATTTCAAATCATGATGTAAAAACCCAAATACTTTTAGTAACAGTGAAAATAAATTTTTATTTATGGTTCATTTGACAGTGTCATCAGCAGCTCATATGAAATGGGAAGGGAGGCAAGAAAAAGAAGACAATAGGCTTGAAAAAGTTATGCAAGAGCCACAAGAACCTATTTTTCGGTATTTTTGCAGGACCAACAAACAAAGAACATAGAAAAGTATAGGACATACAGTAACATTCGTCAGGGACCCACAATAGATACGGAAATGAAGCTGAAAATTTATAAAAATTAAAAGTGTACACTGAAGTGTGCATTATCATATAGGAAGAGTTGCACAATCAAGAAACACAGATCTACTTAATAAAAGATAATTTAACATTTGTGAAGTGTTTTAGGTTATAATAATTGTTACTGGCAACATCGTGGGTGGGGTTAGCTCAGTCGGTATAGCAACTCGCTACGAGCTGGACGGTCCGGGATCAAATCCCAGTAGGGGCGAGATTTTCAGCACCCGTCCAGACCGGCCCTGGGGCCCACCCAGCCTCATACAATGGGTATCGAGTCATTCCCGGGGGTAAAGCGGCCGGGGCGTTGACCACCCACCCCCATCTAGCGCCGAGGTTAAAGAAAGAGTAGAGCTATACCTCTACTCCACCTCTCAGCCTTCATGGACTGTTCTAGGGAGAACTTTACCTTTTGTAACCTACAAAATGGTGAAGTCACCTTTATACTTCAGCACCATGCCATGAAGATTGGGAATGGATGTGAACATCCACACGTTCTTAACTTACCACCAAATGAAGATGGGCGAAAAGCCCAGTTCCCTATAGAAGTTGTAACCCTGGATAATATTCAGTGCCATAATTAAGATTCAAGTCTTCTGGGTTGTGACCCTGTGTCATGGGGTGAGTAGTTCTCTACATTTTGAAGGCATTACGATCCTTTGAAATGTAGGAAATCACGTGACCAACATCACAGAAGACTTGGATCCTCAGCAACATCACCGTGACCTCAAATTTTGCATGTGATATCACATTTTACTAGACACGTTCCAGCGTCTGTCAGTCTTCAGGGCAGACGAGTGACTGGACAGCCTGTAACCAGTTACTTCACACGCTAAACTGGCACATGGCCCACCCACCAGCTACTGTGATAACTGTTGAAAACAGGTACATGTTGAGTGACAAAGTCATAACAACAGTAATTTCTTCTGTCACATAAATTAGTATTCTGGTTTCTTATGTTATGATAGCATGTGGGCTACCAACAAATGAACATACTGCCTCCATTTACACCGCTGAAGTGAGTCACGTTGTAGCCGAACATTATTGAAGCTTTCAAATACTAGTACTGTTAGGGCAGTTCGGCTCTCCCCTTCCACTCGTCTAAAAATAGCTGGAAGGACAAGGGACCAGTTGTCCCGAGGCAGTTGGCGGGAGTAAAAGAAAGAGAGTAGACGGAGGGTTTTGTGCTGACGTTGTGTTGTAATAAAATAAACAAAGTTAACCTTTTGGAAGAGAACAGTCTATTAATTTAATGTATATCAAATTAATAATAAAATAGTAACCAGCAAAGTTCGGTTATAACGTCAAACTGACCACCTGTCCATGCCTACACAGGCCTTTTGTATCGCTTCATTCCGCACTCGTGAACCTTTAACACCAATTCAAAATTGCGAAAATATTATTGTCATTGATCGTCCCTGTTTATTTTTTATCTGTACCTCCTCGTCCCACTAGTAGCTCAGATAATTCCAAGTACTCTAAATTTTAATTTAAAATCACTTACATAACTAAAACCAGTAGCATTACTTTTGTTTTTAAAAGCAAGCAACGACATGTTCATTTACTTACGTAAGATTTCTTCAACATGTGTATAACACTGTGTTAATAATTTCATATCCTTGGCTGCTGATATTAAAATGTTATCCTTTATGTAAATTTAACAACAATTTCCTGCTCTGAATTAACATTTATATTAGCTTCTAATGCATACAGAACAGCAAGAAACCAAGAACAGATCTACACTGACTGAAGAATCCATTATGGCCTCTGCATTGTACTGTGTCGAAGGTTTCTTAACCTTTTTTGGGCTACAACAGAAACACTTACACCTTCACTGGGCTGTTCTGATAAGTCGTCAGGCATTACTAGTTGTGTGACCTCTTAACTGCTTATTTCCCAGGCATTGTACTGATGTGGTAAAAACCCAAAGGTAGCTCTTGGCTGCGAAATACTTCACAGGAAATTCCATCAAATTCATCCAAAACTTTGCACTTGATTTCCTTTTATAATACTGTAAAAATATCTGACCTGACGCACACCATGATGGCGGAATATCGGACTGTGAAAGGGTTGACGAAAGACAGTCACCAGGATGCTAACACCTAATCTGCCTGTTGGCACGTTCAACTTCAAAGGGCAAACAAGGAATTTCCATCATTAAGAGATTTGAAGTCCTCATGGTTGCATTAAGGTAATGTTATGTTTCAGAGCAGCCTTCTGCCTCCATCTTCAGGGCAGAAGACAGATCACATCCCACAAGACAATATTCTTCACACACATTGTCATAAGAACCTCAAATCTGACATCTTGTTTGTTTATTTAGTAACACTTAGTCAACTGAAGATGTTCTACAACAGTGGATGATAAACTGAAGTACAAGTATGAACCATGAGTTCAGATGACTGCAAGCAAATGGTGGTGATCTGATTTTGAGGAATAGTCTCACTGCTTGCATACTATTTGATGACAATGTGACTGATGACTGCACAGGTCTGTTACAGCAGAATAAGCAACATTACTTTATGTATGTATGTATATAAAAATGCTAATGCTTACTGTTTTGTCATCACATATGTTAGCAAGCAGTTACAAACAGGAACATAACAGGACAGCAATAAATGGCACTGGGAAGGTAATAAGTTGGTACTGCAGTGCCCACCTTTGCCCCAGAACTTCTTAGTGTGCTCTAGATCAGTAGTATTCAACCTGGGGTCCGCGAAGACATCTTAGGGGCTACGTAAAATTAAAAAAAAATAAATAAATATATTATTTTATGATAAACACTGAATAATCAGGGCTAGATTTAGGGTTAGCCACAAGAGACCGGACGTAAGGACATGCGATTTGGGAGCGCCATTTCTCTCTCTCTCTCATTTATGCGATTCTTATCTGGGCGGCTAGTTTCATTTTATTCCACACTGCATATAATTTTGCTTTGCTAAAATACCTTTGTTCCTTTATTAATTTGTATATGATAGGCAATAATATATTTGTTATTTAATAGCTTGACTCTCCTTTCTCTCATTTAAAACTTATTATTTAATACATTATTTTGGATGTAATTTATTTAACTTATCTTAGATGTAGATTATAGACTATGCATAACTTCAATTATGCACCAACAACTTTGGGGGTACAAAGTTGAAGAGAAATTATATCTGGGGGTATGCGAACAAAAAAGGTTGAATACCGCTGCTCTAGATAGTGCATTCTATCAAATGTAGTATCTTCAGTTGTCTCTCCAGAACATTCCAAGTTCACACCATGCACATTCAATGAAGCTGTGATTTCAGTGTCCCTTAAGGGTTTCTTTGTAGGTCATTCATTACATTACCTGCATGGACGACTGCAAGAAATACAGAAGTTTGTGTGTGTTTGATAAATGCGTATCCAATAAACCACAACATTTGTATACTTGATAATTATCAGATTACAAACTGTTTATTAAGGTTACATCTGAAAATGTTTGATTTTATGGGCAGAAAATGTTTTCATGTGCAACACAAAACAGTTTTCTCATAATTTATGCTCCAAATTCAACAATGATGTTCATTACTGCTGACAATTTCCCATCTGTATTTCAACAGGATTTATGCTACTTAACGCTAACAGGAGGATATGGACTCAGTTGTAGACTAGTGTCAGGGCACAGTCACTGCATGTGCCGAGAGATTAAACAAAACCGTGAAAATCAGTCTTTACAGTCCATCAGAAGAGTCAGATTCAAACTACAAACCTGCTGGATAGGTTAGTTTTCCTACCATGATCTAACATGACACACTTTTGATACTGTCTGACGCTCATAGCACTGGTATAGTAACGAGTATATTGTTCTGTACCAGTTGCGTGAGGAAGGAGCAGAGAAAACATGCGTGACAGAATGGCTCAATACGGCTCAACCTGCTGACAATTAACCATTTCTTATACATACACTGTACCAGTGGTCACATATGAGTTCCAATTTTTCTTCCTCTCAGAACATTTCCGTCTTATACACGTTCATGCTTAGTCTGCACTCTTCGTCTCTCCTTCACTATTTCCCATTCTTTTGCAGAATACGATATTGCTTGAACTGTATTCTGTGGAAAATAAGCACACACAAATACCCCTTTCAAAATAAATGCAATTCTACATGGACAACAGCCATGTTTAAAACTGTGAAAATACACACCAAATCAATAAGCCAGTGGGGCGACATATTCAACATCTGTCTGGCAATAATGTCCCTGGTTTTACAGGCCTGGTGGCCATGTTTTTAACTCAGAGTAACAGTGTTAGTATCAACAAAATGTGATACTCAGCCCGACGGGTAGTGGATACACACCATTTCAACAATGCAATGCACAGCCAGCAAAGGCAAATATTCAAAGGACCATGTTTGTGGCCTAGGAATATGTTGGGTTTATGTGTAAAAAGTCCTGGGTTCAAGACAGGTTACATATAGCGCCAATTTTCTTCCGTCTAAATGACGTGTAACACACCAAAACTCTTATACATGAAGGAAATTGGAAAAATTCAAAATGGTCCTAAAATTGAGGGTAACAAAACTACATCCAGCAAGCAACTGGATCCAGAGGATTTGCACAGTTGCTTACAGACCAGAAGGTGACGGTGGCCTTGGCCTTCACTGCATCAGACCTGCAACGGCTATAGAAATAACAGTTCTTCTGTGTCTAAGCACAAATAAAGGGAAGTGAGTAACGTGCTGTACAGTTTCGCCCCTTATTTAGAAGCCCCAAGCACCTCTGGGTAGGAGAATGGGTGGAGCCAGTCTGGGCACCATGGTAGCAACAGAAAGACTGCCCTTCCTAGAAATCCGAGTTGTGGAAGCCCACAGCGAGTCATTTCTTGATCTGTATTATCGCAACCCATCTGCACTGACTGTAAACCATAATTCAAAATAGAGCAACTTGTCTTCTAACACTGTCTCTCCACCATGTACATCTTAACCAGTCATTACACCAAACTAAGTACACTGCAGCTGGGCCATTATCAAGGAGTTCAATATAAATGTACATGGAAGTAACGAAGGTTTACGTATATGATCACATACAAATGTTACACACATTAACATCAAAATTCAAAATAAATATATGGAACCCATAATTAAAAACTCAGTCCCTGTTATATCCTTAATAATATATTAGGGTTTATGTGACTTGTTAATTTGGACTTCTAAAGTAGATTAATGTCAGGTCAAATAGTGTGATAGACTGCTCAGTTATAGACCTATTATATAGTCCAGTGTGTCAGACTTGTGTTCAAACATCCAAACAAAAGGTACAGTGGTTAAAATTTGTTACAACCAATACCAAGTTGTGTAGAAGCACTTGGATGATGATGACAATCCTTCAGCAACTCATTTACCACATGAAAGTTGATGATGGTATACTGTGGGAGAATATGCATATACTTCTTGCTGGAATATCCTTTAATAGGTCTACCATCACAGACTTCTCAATGTGGCACATGAAATCATGAAGGTTTGCAGGCAGAGTCTGAAGCAAGTCCGATTTTTGAGATAAACGTGACACTGACTGCAATGTGTACCAAAATCAGCTCATTCCAAATACAGCTACAAATGGTACTGCAGATTCCTGAAACCCAAGGAATTGAATTTGGTTGTGATTTAAAAAATAATGTTGATTGTTTATTGACACATAATTCTGTGGTCTGAATGTGGTTTATGCTGACCTGCAATCTAACTGAATTTGTCAAAGAATGGTTCTTACAAAACTCAAGAATATTACTCAACATTCAGAGGCTTCTTAGGTTACCAAAGGTGGCTAGTTTACACAGAGTCTAGTATTATTAAGGACAGACATAACAGGCACTGTTTTGATCATGAATTCTATACATTTTTCTTGAACTTATATGTCAATGTGTGTACCATCTCTATACAATTGTATATGCAGAACATTTGGTATTTCCACTTGTCTTTATATTGAACTCTATGATAATGACCCATATGGGTCAAAACACGGAGGTTTAATGAAATAACTGAAAATCGCAACCTCAGTGTACTTAGTCGCTTTGCTTTAATGACAGAAACATTACTCTACTTAAAGAAAGACCCTTCACTTGCACACAGAACAACGCGATGCAGAATTATCAGCACTGCCAGAAGTCTTTAATGACTTGGTCTTAAATTAGCAACATCACCAGTAGTATGGCCGGCTTCTAAATGAGACTGAATGATCATGGAGAGGCTTTGCATGATGTTACGCTGAACCCGAGGGGAGGCGTTAGAGTGCCCGGGAGTGCCATGCCTGATCTGCGACAACCTCTGCAAGACAGAACTATGAGGGCTGTCCCTTGCACACTGCAAAGGCCGAGCTGGTGAGGTCACATTCTGGCTTGCATAAGTGCTATTTCTCACGCGGTCCAAGTTTCTTGCTGCCGTTTGCTGCACACCATGCCCTGGTATTTCACGCCAATACGACTTATGCGAACCGCACGTATATGGGACAGCTGGAACTGTGACTGCAGCAGTCAACCCTAGTGATGACAGAAATGATGCCAGATGCTGTTGTCGCATTACAGAATCTTTGTTTGAAAGAATGACAGACGTTACGACTGGCTCTACTTGACTACAGACAGAACTACTGCTATTTGAAGGGCCCGCTTGTCTGCCACTTCTGACACCCTGTGCTCGACAGCTGCTACTGCCAGGTGCATTACTCCCATGTGACTGCAGCTGATGACCCAAGCTGTCAGTGACACATGCACTCTTATGCTGAACCACAGAAGAAACCATATGGTTCTGTCCCATTTCCCCATTACCATGTGTCTGAATGGGTGTCGGACTGCTGACTCCCTGTGCAACATGGCTTTCATTTAAAACACAGTGTGCTGTTCTCCCATTTGGAGGACACGATTCTGGAACACGTCTGTCAGTATTTTCATGCTGATGATTTGGCAACCCTTGACAAGACTGCATCTGGTATAGAGGAACTGGTGTATTTGTATAATGTTGGTGGTGATGAGAAAACACAGGCACCATTACCCTGCCGGCATTGCCACTATCACTGATAGATTGAGCTCTCTGAACCTCTGCAGAGGGACTAGTGCCCTGAGGCTGAGACAGGCTTCTGATTGGATGAGACACCACACTGAATGGTAGACTGGTCTGTACAGGGGACAGCAGATGCTGATAGTGAGCTAGCTCATCTGCAGTCACTTCCCGAGCATCCTGTCCAATCCTCTGGACAGGAATGTGCCCCACACGTCTCTTGCCCTGCACAGCCATTACAGACTGTCTGATCTGCTGTACGTTGTCCATCTGCTCCTGAAACAAAGACGAACATCTCACAGCGCCAAATGATATAGCTTCACGGTAAATAAAAGTAGTTATCATACCATGCACAACACAGACTGCCACAACTTTGGGTAATATAACTCACTGATTTGATTGGGTTTAATGTTTACACTGACAGCAATTGTATATTTTCACTAATTACAAGTGATTAGAACAGATAATGAACTGAATTATGCAATTAATTATTTTATTCCAACAAATGCACTACATTATTTTAGTGTTTTCTTGTCCCTACATATGTTTCGGCACTTCCTGTGCCATCATCAGGGGTCTCGTCGAGAGTTCACAATCCTCAATGCATCCAATTCACTTTCACAACATAAATTCCCTATCACTGAATATTGCTTATCTTATTGTTCGTGGTGGTTAGCTTGTCTTGTTTGGTGTTTCATTAAAATTTAATAATTAAAACTTTATAAATGAAGATAGTAGTAGTATAAAATATTAAAAGTTTTTAAGACTTTGTTCGACAGCTCGCTATGTATATTAGTTGTGCGATCGTATTTGATCGTGTGCTGTAATAATATAAATATGAATACGTTTCTATTATGGATATATATGACGATTAACTCAGGTAAGCGAACCGTAGTTTAACATACGTTTTGCTGTGTTGTTGACCGTCCTGTGGTGTCTTGTGTACTGCCTGGTTATGTTGTGGTTGTGTGTCAGGGGTTTGGGATGTTGCTTGGCACATGGTTATTGTGATTGGTTGCAAAACCATGTGAGAATGGCACAAGGAGTGCCAAAAAATATGTAGGAACAAGAAAACACTAAAATAGTGTACTGCATTTGTTGGAATAAAATAATTAATTGATTATTAAAAGGCATGGTATATATACATAATATAAAGTTCGTGAATTATGTAAATTTACTGAGCTGGTGATGAAAATGCGTCTCTCTCAGTCAAGTGCCATGCTTGAAGTGAAGGAAGAAATTACTGCATAAATATCATGAAGTAATGCTGTGTAACTCAGAGAACACTGCATCATCCAAGCTGCATTCTGGTCAGAGTGGTTTGCAAGCTAAACACGTCACGCAAGTTCTGGAGTGTTCTCACATCAGCAGGGGTAAGCACATGTCCCCAACAGCAAACAAGCACTTACTAAAGCAGTGCTGAGCTTTGGGTCTCGTTGCTACGTGGCAGCCAGTACCTACATATTGTGATACCCCAGATCATCAGTCTTAATACTTACTGCCAAGGGAACCACACATCTGAACCAGTTATTAAACGTGTCTTGTAGCTACCTGCAGTGTTACTTTGTGAGAAAAACTGTTCACTTTGTCAGCCAACAGCTCCTCCTGTAGGCCGTTTTTAACTCCAGGTTTATCTTCTTTTAAGTCGTCAACATCAGGCACAACCTGCATGAAAGGAAGACCTGTAGTAAACCCTGTGTCTAAGCACCACACCATTAAGCACTACGAGAGGCATAGGGAAACATTAGACCAGTGGTGAGCAACCTGTGGCCCTTGACCTTTTCCTAAGTGGCCCGTGGAGTCATTAGTTCCTTGAGATTCTTCTAATGAGCATCAGTCCCATTTACATACATGAGGGACAGACAAACCCATCAGTATTGGTAAAGGTAAAGGTAAAGCAATCCCATTACAGGCCTGGACAGGCCCTTAGGGTTCCAGGAGGTTGAGGCTCCCAGATTTCTAGACAATCGGCACATGAAGGTGGTAAGGTTGTCAGCCCTATGCACTGGCTGCCTTTACCCCCCAGAAAAAATTCCTGGTACTCATTTCTGTTGGATGCTGAGTCGACCCCAGGGCCATAGTGCTGCCGGGAGGATTATGTAAATGAAAAATTCCAATGACACCATCGGGAATCGAACCCGCTTGTAGCGCAGTGCCTCAACCAACTGTGCCACCGCATGCCCCCAACTCATCAGTATTACTTCTTAAATTACAATTCACTGTAATCTAACACAAATATAAATAAAATAAGTACATCTCATTGTTTCAATATATTAATATTGTGTTTTAAAAACCCTTTGTGGCACTTCACCAAACCACTTGTGTCTGAGTGTCCTGTGGTTACGAAAAGTTGCACAGTGCTAACTTCATCCCTGAGATGACACCTCCAAACACACCGGACACAGTAACTAAGCTACAAGCAGCACAATCAAGGTTTTGATTAAAGTGATTTTTCCCTTCTCCAAAACGTCTAGACGAGCTCTAGGACCCACCCAGTCTCCTAGTCAATGGGTACTGGGGTTTCTTTCTCCATGAGCAAAGTGGCTGACCAATTGCTTCCATCTAGAGCTGAAGTTAAGAATGGGTACAGATATACCTCCACTCTTCCCTGTATGCCTTATGGTTGGAAGCAGGGCCTTTAATTTCTTTTAACATTTACCCCAGACAACATCTGTCCTGACCCGGAATAGTCTGTTGGGACACGGCTGTCCCGTATCACCGACGTACTGCAGTCATGACAGCTGGACACAACCAACATTTCAGACATCCCTTAACCTTCACATGGCAATTCTAAATCTGTACGTATTACAGAGTTGGCTATCATATTTTAATTTGGCTGTAACACTTCATCATCTGGGAACAAGGAATTTTAAATCCCCCAGTTCTACAGGGCTGCTATCAGACTGTTACTCAAGGGTCATCACTACTGACAAGGCGTCATGCTCAACCAGCGACAGTGCACACATGTGACATCACAATAAGGCAACACAAGGCAGTTATGACAACAGCCTCTTTCCATAATTTGCTTTCCATACAGGACTAACCAAGGAAACAAAAAATACTTCAATGTCATACCTGTAACAGTCTGTCAGGGCTCGATCCCAGCTTACTGCTTGCAATAATAACGCCGAGGGAATCCAACACTTCAGACGCTGTCATTCGCTCTTGTGGCTCCAAAACTAAGAGGCGATGGATGAGTGCTATAGTACCCTCGGATACTCTGCCATCACTGTGGGAAAACACACACGGACCTTTAAGAATCAGGTCTCGTAGGATGTGACAGTACCTTGACGAGAAAGTGGTTACTGACGTTCCGCAGCATCTTAGTCCATCTTAAGCGTCAAGCAGTTCAAGAAGATGATGAAGGCATTTGGATCCTTACAAACATCAGGAACTACTTAACTAATGACACAGCGTCACATCCTGTAAGACTTTAATCTTCAGCAACACCGCTTTGGGAACCTCAAATCTCGCACATGAATCATGTTGACACATATGACATCATCAGTCTAACATTTTTCCTGCTGATGCATCATTTCGACAGGTTACCCTAGGCCTGTTCTGATCATCGCCAGATGACACTTTCCTACTAGTGTGGATGTCACAGCATCCAATAGGAGTACAAGGAATTGTTACATGTTATCCCTGAATCAATTTGACAGTAATGTAAATTCATATGAGTCCATGAACTTCCTACTTGTTAGTGAGGTCTAAAAAAGTCATGAACCTACTTGTAGAAAGCAAAAAAAGAGAAACAGGAATCATAAATGGCAAAAATGAATCCTACTGAAGTGAAACCAAAGGCATAACAAAGCTGAGAAAAGTTTCAAGTTACATGACCACTCTTGGTAAAGTATCACAAAAGTCGAGACATGCCAGTGTTTACCGTCTGACTGCCACTCTCTGCGTTACAACACCGTGCCATCACATACAAATTTACCTTATCAACAAAACCACAGTGCAATGAATTTTTTTGTGGACTGACCAATTACATGTGTTATAATGAAAGGCAACAAAACATATATTGGTTTGTTTTTATGTTTTATAAAGATCTCTGCATCCTTGTTGAATAAGTAACAACCTACAAGTTCATAGTCAATAAGTAACAACCTACAAGTTCATAGTCAATAAGTAACAATAAGTAACAACCTACAAGTTCATAGTCAATAAGTAACAATAAGTAACAACCTACAAGTTCACAGTCAATAAGTAACAATAAGTAACAACCTACAAGTTCATAGTCAATAAGTAACAATAAGTAACAACCTACAAGTTCATAGTCAATAAGTAACAACCTACAAGTTCATAGTCAATAAGTAACAACCTACAAGTTCATAGTCAATAAGTAACAACCTACAAGTTCATAGTCAATAAGTAACAATAAGTAACAACCTACAAGTTCATAGTCAATAAGTAACAATAAGTAACAACCTACAAGTTCATAGTCAATAAGTAACAATAAGTAACAACCTACAAGTTCATAGTCAATAAGTAACAACCTACAAGTTCATAGTCAATAAGTAACAATAAGTAACAACCTACAAGTTCATAGTCAATAAGTAACAATAAGTTACAACCTACAAGTTCATAGTCAATAAGTAACAATAAGTAACAACCTACAAGTTCATAGTCAATAAGTAACAACCTACAAGTTCATAGTCAATAAGTAACAATAAGTAACAACCTACAAGTTCATAGTCAATAAGTAACAATAAGTAACAACCTACAAGTTCATAGTCAATAAGTAACAACCTACAAGTTCATAGTCAATAAGTAACAATAAGTAACAACCTACAAGTTCATAGTCAATAAGTAACAATAAGTAACAACCTACAAGTTCATAGTCAATAAGTAACAACCTACAAGTTCATAGTCAATAAGTAACAATAAGTAACAACCTACAAGTTCATAGTCAATAAGTAACAACCTACAAGTTCATAGTCAATAAGTAACAACCTACAAGTTCATAGTCAATAAGTAACAATAAGTAACAACCTACAAGTTCATAGTCAATAAGTAACAATAAGTAACAACCTACAAGTTCATAGTCAATAAGTAACAATAAGTTACAACCTACAAGTTCATAGTCAATAAGTAACAATAAGTAACAACCTACAAGTTCATAGTCAATAAGTAACAATAAGTAACAACCTACAAGTTCATAGTCAATAAGTAACAAACCTACAAGTTCATAGTCAATAAGTAACAATAAGTAACAACCTACAAGTTCATAGTCAATAAGTAACAATAGGTAACAACCTACAAGTTCATAGTCAATAAGTAACAATAAGTAACAACCTACAAGTTCATAGTCAATAAGTAACAATAGGTAACAACCTACAAGTTCATAGTCAATAAGTAACAATAAGTAACAACCTACAAGTTCATAGTCAATAAGTAACAATAGGTAACAACCTACAAGTTCATAGTCAATAAGTAACAATAAGTAACAACCTACAAGTTCATAGTCAATAAGTAACAACCTACAAGTTCATAGTCAATAAGTAACAACCTACAAGTTCATAGTCAATAAGTAACAACCTACAAGTTCATAGTCAATAAGTAACAATAAGTAACAACCTACAAGTTCATAGTCAATAAGTAACAATAAGTAACAACCTACAAGTTCATAGTCAATAAGTAACAATAAGTAACAACCTACAAGTTCATAGTCAATAAGTAACAACCTACAAGTTCATAGTCAATAAGTAACAATAAGTAACAACCTACAAGTTCATAGTCAATAAGTAACAATAAGTTACAACCTACAAGTTCATAGTCAATAAGTAACAATAAGTAACAACCTACAAGTTCATAGTCAATAAGTAACAACCTACAAGTTCATAGTCAATAAGTAACAATAAGTAACAACCTACAAGTTCATAGTCAATAAGTAACAATAAGTAACAACCTACAAGTTCATAGTCAATAAGTAACAACCTACAAGTTCATAGTCAATAAGTAACAATAAGTAACAACCTACAAGTTCATAGTCAATAAGTAACAATAAGTAACAACCTACAAGTTCATAGTCAATAAGTAACAACCTACAAGTTCATAGTCAATAAGTAACAATAAGTAACAACCTACAAGTTCATAGTCAATAAGTAACAACCTACAAGTTCATAGTCAATAAGTAACAACCTACAAGTTCATAGTCAATAAGTAACAATAAGTAACAACCTACAAGTTCATAGTCAATAAGTAACAATAAGTAACAACCTACAAGTTCATAGTCAATAAGTAACAATAAGTTACAACCTACAAGTTCATAGTCAATAAGTAACAATAAGTAACAACCTACAAGTTCATAGTCAATAAGTAACAATAAGTAACAACCTACAAGTTCATAGTCAATAAGTAACAACCTACAAGTTCATAGTCAATAAGTAACAATAAGTAACAACCTACAAGTTCATAGTCAATAAGTAACAATAGGTAACAACCTACAAGTTCATAGTCAATAAGTAACAATAAGTAACAACCTACAAGTTCATAGTCAATAAGTAACAATAAGTAACAACCTACAAGTTCATAGTCAATAAGTAACAATAAGTAACAACCTACAAGTTCATAGTCAATAAGTAACAATAAGTAACAACCTACAAGTTCATAGTCAATAAGTAACAACCTACAAGTTCATAGTCAATAAGTAACAATAAGTTACAACCTACAAGTTCATAGTCAATAAGTAACAATAAGTAACAACCTACAAGTTCATAGTCAATAAGTAACAACCTACAAGTTCATAGTCAATAAGTAACAATAAGTAACAACCTACAAGTTCATAGTCAATAAGTAACAATAAGTAACAACCTACAAGTTCATAGTCAATAAGTACCAATAAGTTACAACCTACAAGTTCATAGTCAATAAGTAACAACCTACAAGTTCATAGTCAATAAGTAACAATAAGTAACAACCTACAAGTTCATAGTCAATAAGTAACAATAAGTAACAACCTACAAGTTCATAGTCAATAAGTAACAATAAGTAACAACCTACAAGTTCATAGTCAATAAGTAACAATAAGTAACAACCTACAAGTTCATAGTCAATAAGTAACAATAAGTAACAACCTACAAGTTCATAATCAATAAGTAACAACCTACAAGTTCATAGTCAATAAGTAACAATAAGTAACAACCTACAAGTTCATAGTCAATAAGTAACAATAAGTTACAACCTACAAGTTCATAGTCAATAAGTAACAATAAGTAACAACCTACAAGTTCATAGTCAATAAGTAACAACCTACAAGTTCATAGTCAATAAGTAACAATAAGTAACAACCTACAAGTTCATAGTCAATAAGTAACAATAAGTAACAACCTACAAGTTCATAGTCAATAAGTAACAACCTACAAGTTCATAGTCAATAAGTAACAACCTACAAGTTCATAGTCAATAAGTAACAATAAGTAACAACCTACAAGTTCATAGTCAATAAGTAACAATAAGTAACAACCTACAAGTTCATAGTCAATAAGTAACAACCTACAAGTTCATAGTCAATAAGTAACAACCTACAAGTTCATAGTCAATAAGTAACAATAAGTAACAACCTACAAGTTCATAGTCAATAAGTAACAATAAGTTACAACCTACAAGTTCATAGTCAATAAGTAACAATAAGTAACAACCTACAAGTTCATAGTCAATAAGTAACAATAAGTAACAACCTACAAGTTCATAGTCAATAAGTAACAACCTACAAGTTCATAGTCAATAAGTAACAATAAGTAACAACCTACAAGTTCATAGTCAATAAGTAACAATAGGTAACAACCTACAAGTTCATAGTCAATAAGTAACAATAAGTAACAACCTACAAGTTCATAGTCAATAAGTAACAATAAGTAACAACCTACAAGTTCATAGTCAATAAGTAACAATAAGTAACAACCTACAAGTTCATAGTCAATAAGTAACAATAAGTAACAACCTACAAGTTCATAGTCAATAAGTAACAACCTACAAGTTCATAGTCAATAAGTAACAATAAGTTACAACCTACAAGTTCATAGTCAATAAGTAACAATAAGTAACAACCTACAAGTTCATAGTCAATAAGTAACAACCTACAAGTTCATAGTCAATAAGTAACAATAAGTAACAACCTACAAGTTCATAGTCAATAAGTAACAATAAGTAACAACCTACAAGTTCATAGTCAATAAGTACCAATAAGTTACAACCTACAAGTTCATAGTCAATAAGTAACAACCTACAAGTTCATAGTCAATAAGTAACAATAAGTAACAACCTACAAGTTCATAGTCAATAAGTAACAATAAGTAACAACCTACAAGTTCATAGTCAATAAGTAACAATAAGTAACAACCTACAAGTTCATAGTCAATAAGTAACAACCTACAAGTTCATAGTCAATAAGTAACAATAAGTAACAACCTACAAGTTCATAGTCAATAAGTAACAATAAGTTACAACCTACAAGTTCATAGTCAATAAGTAACAATAAGTTACAACCTACAAGTTCATAGTCAATAAGTAACAATAAGTAACAACCTACAAGTTCATAGTCAATAAGTAACAATAAGTAACAACCTACAAGTTCATAGTCAATAAGTAACAACCTACAAGTTCATAGTCAATAAGTAACAATAAGTTACAACCTACAAGTTCATAGTCAATAAGTAACAATAAGTTACAACCTACAAGTTCATAGTCAATAAGTAACAATAAGTAACAACCTACAAGTTCATAGTCAATAAGTAACAATAAGTAACAACCTACAAGCTCATAGTCAATAAGTAACAATAACTAACAACCTACAAGTTCATAGTCAATCAGCAAGAATAAAACACAGCTCTTCATATCTGACTATGAAAGCACAAATTAACAACTGTAATGAAGGGAAAATGAAGTAACAATTCTAATAATTCTCAAAAACCAAGACCAACTAGATGCACAATCACTATTAAAAACTTTAATAGTAGTATTACATTAAACCCGACATGTTTCGGTCAGGTACCTGACCATCTTCAGGGGTACACTACATTAAAATGCTATGTCCATATGTAAAACACACTTGACCGAAACATGTCGGGTTTAATGTAATACTACTATTAAAGTTTTTAATAGTGATTGTGCATCTAGATATATACGAGATGCACGGTGAAAAAAATATCTAATACTTCTGTTTGGCATGATCAAAATGGCACTTCAGTCACTGACGATGCAGTTCAGACATCAAGTACATTTCACAATGTGCATAACAAGCCAGTACGATACTCATATACCTTAAGTATACCAACAGAGTAGTTTCTGTAACTGGTAATTGCCGACAGTATCGCAACATAACAACTTTGTGGAAAGACCTAACACATACGTCTCGTCTCATACCATCTGATATAGTTACCAACATGTTTGTGTTCTGCTGCTTGGTACAGCATCTCATTATTAATTCACTCATACAGGTGGGATAAACTATCAAACTGTATGCTTCCCAGAATGCAACTGTCACAGCACAATATCTATAGTACACAGAAAATTTTGTTATACTGTGATTTTACTGTGAAGACATCACAGGCCACAGTAACTTGCCTTGGAATGGAATAGTCAGCAGCTTTGATCTTACTGAACAGCTGCGTCGGGCTCGAATCGTAGAATGGAAACTGGCCGTACAGCATAGTAAACAGCACGACGCCCAAGGCCCACATGTCTGATGGTTTGCCTGAAATTAAATGTAATGCTTGTTGTAAACGTACATAAAACGTTTGTATCTGTAGATAATAAGAGCTTACACACAGGAAAAGGAATACAAGTGCTCTTCAGCTCATGTTCGTAACCCTGTGACAGTTCTGCACTTGCAGGCATTGTTTGTTACTCACCATAGCATAAAGTATAAACACTTGAGCCTCAGAATATAATGCATCTCAAGTGAATGTAAGTTTCATGAACTTTAAGTGAAATCCCACATACACAGCGTAACATAAACGTTCGATATCCACTCTCTAAATAACACACATCAATTTCACACTGTTGACACCGTGCATCTTCGTCATATTAAATTAAGTTATAAACCAACCGATGCACACTAAAACCACTTTTTTAAGTAGCTTTATTATAAAATTGTTAAAATTGTACCCCTACACGTGTTTCGATCCTAGGATCATCGTCAGGGGGGTTTATTGCTAAAAGCTACAGTCACTTCAACACATGATTTAAAATATTCTATCTGCACTTTGAAACATAATTTAACAAGATTTTAACTTATGTTTCAAAGTGCAGATAGAATATTTTAAATCATGTGTTGAAGTGACTGTAGCTTTTAGCAATAAACCCCCCTGACGATGATCCTAGGATCGAAACACGTGTAGGGGTACAATTTTAACAATTTTATAATAAAGCTACTTAAAAAAGTGGTTTTAGTGTGCATCGGTTGGTTTATAACTTAATTTAACACACATCAATGTCCAATGGAAGGAGCTGGGATAGTGAAGTCAGTATAGCTTGATGGTCTGGGGTGTGAATCCTGGCACGGACAAGAGATTTTCGGTTGTCCAAAACCATCCAGACCGTCTCTGGGGCCCATTCAGCCTCCTATTCAATGGGTACGAGGGTTCTTTCCTAGGGGTAAAGCAGCCAGGGTGTGAAGTTGACCACTCACCTCCGACAAGTGCAGAGGTTAAGAATGTGTGCAGCTTTACCTCTACTCCCCCTATAAGTCTTCACGGCACTGCAGAAAAAAATTTCACTTTTTTACCTTCAACTCAAATATTTGATACAGACATGTTACAGTAAAACCCAAAAATCTGCTATTACAGGTCATAATAGTAAAATATGGAATACAAAGGGTTATATACATAACACTAAAAACTATTATTCTTAGGCACAGCAAAGCTGGCATTCACTAATAAAAACTAAAAATTACTGCAGCTGTTAAAGCTCAAATTGGTACGAAAACCCGACAGAAAGAGGCCACTTTGAAGATGTAGGCATAGATGGGACGATAATATTAAAACGGATCTTACAGAAATAGGATGGGAGGACATGAACTGAATTAATCTAGCTCAGACCAGGTACCAGTGGCGGGCTGTTGTGAACATGGTAATGAACATTTGGGTTCCATAAAATATGGGGAATTTCTTGACAAACTGAGGAACTAGCAGCTTTTCTGGGACTCTGCTCCATGGACTGTTCTCTTCAAATAACACTAGCTCCTCCCACATCTCCACTTGTCGCAAGTAGTTCTCACTAGTTTTGTCACTGCGCAGAATTATCCCATATTTATCATTCAAACTAAGCTACTGGTATAGTATGTTCAGAAAAATGTTTAGGGAAAGTTTTTCATTTTCCTTCCTCTCCTTGATAAAATTTTGGGCATCCAGCGTGTGATCAGCCACTGTATTTACAGTTCATATGTTCATGAAGACGCTCAGAGTGTCCTAACGCAATGGACAGACAAAACACTCCACATTACTCACCGAGGTACGGCTTCCCACACAGCACATCAGGAGATATATAAGCAGGAGACCCCCGCTGGTCCTTCAGCAGGTCATTCTCACTGCACAGGTGCTTTCCCAAACAGAAGTTTGTAATAGTGACACGGTGAGTGCGGCGATTTAAAACCAGATTACCAAGTTTCAGGTCCCGATGGACAATGTTCTTCTGCAAAGAAAGCACAGAAGTCATCTGGGATAGGAGAGTGCACTTTGGTACGTAAGTACCATCATGTGAAGGAACCTGACACCTCCACCTTCAGTGCACTTTGGTACGTAGGTACCATCATGTGAAGGAAACCTGACACCTCCACCTTCAGTGCACTTTGGTACGTAGGTACCATCATGTGAAGGAACCTGACACCTCCACCTTCAGTGCACTTTGGTACGTAGGTACCATCATGTGAAGGAACCTGACACCTCCACCTTCAGTGCACTTTAGTACATAGGTACCATCATGTGAAGGAACCTGACACCTCCACCTTCAGGGCATAAGTGGTTCAAATGAACACATTATGCAACACTGACTCAGAGTAACACCTCTGCTGTGTTCACTCTCTTATTGTCCCTAGATCTTAAATTTGTGACCAGCTAGAAAAAACAGTGATGATGTGAGCACATGAAATATGCCTTTCTACATTTTATGCAACACACTATTTGCTGTACCTTAGCAAGAGCTTTATAATCAATCATTATCAATATCTTGTGAACAGCAAGATGTCGTACTGCTTGTACCTATCTTGTGAACAGCAAGATGTCGTACTGCTTGTACCTATCTTGTGAACAGCAAGATGTCGTACTGCTTGTACCTATCTTGTGAACAGCAAGATGTCGTACTGCTTGTACCTATCTTGTGAACAGCAAGATGTCGTACTGCTTGTACCTATCTTGTGAACAGCAAGATGTCATACTGCTTGTACCTATCTTGTGAACAGCAAGATGTCATACTGCTTGTACCTATCTTGTGAACAGCAAGATGTCGTACTGCTTGTACCTATCTTGTGAACAGCAAGATGTCGTACTGCTTGTACCTATCTTGTGAACAGCAAGATGTCATACTGCTTGTACCTATCTTGTGAACAGCAAGATGTCGTACTGCTTGTACCTATCTTGTGAATGGCTAGGTTCATAACTGATCATACTTGATTGTTATGTTGGGATCACAAACTTTTTTCTTGGCCTCAGCTTGTATCTCACAGATAACATAATTGGTCTCCATCATAACGACCAACTATGGCACGATATTACCATTAATGTAGGTACGTTTTCAAGTGAAATGTCTCACTTTTGTGCAACTTTAAGCGAAATCAAGAAGTGTCAACAAATTTTAGCGAAAATACCTAAATATGAAATTTCATGAGAGTCATTTGGTGAGTCACACTGTTCCATGTGGACAGACAGACACACACAATGAGGCTACCAGTTGCTTTTTTTTTGCACCTGCTTTGCAAAATGCCTAAAAATGACAGATGACTGCAGAATCATTCAGAAGTTGTGGCACAGACTTGAAATGAGGGCCTACCAAACATAAAACAGACTCTCATCACTACACAATATGATTTTAATTACGAGTTATCATCTGGATATTCTGCAGCTTTTATGAACACTTTATCCATGCATCGACAGATGATGAACTGAGGTTCTCTCATGGTATGTCTGAAGGGACTGAGGAAAAGCATAAACACTTCAATCTGGTTACCTTGCCTCCAGGTTGAGAATGAACATGAAACACCAGTGTCACATATGGTTAGATGATCACGAATGGTATGGATTTGGCAGGAAAAGGTAATGATCTATTTGAATAAACAAGCTACACAGTTAAGAAAGTGGTGTAAATACACAGGAAAAAATCTTTAGGTTTTTGGGAATCAATGTTTTCCAGCTGAACCCAGGCCTAATGTTGGGGCTGGAGTGGCATTAAAGCTACCGCTGCAGATTCTGAACATACTGTACCTTGTGCAAGCTCTCAACGACTCGGACTGTGTCATAGAATATGATGATAGTTTCCTTCTCACTTAGTTTCTTCTCTCGTATGACATAGTGCTGGAGGTTCAGCAGGTCAGCATTGCGGAAGCTAAAATCATGCGCACAGAGGCAGTCCAGAACGAGGCACAGTCTGTGCTTCACTCTGCCAGTGTACACCAGGCTGCCTTCTGCTGTCTGGCGCTCCTCAAGAGCAGAGTCCTGAAACAGGACATGAACAGTCTGGAGTCTGACGTCAAGAAGTAACTTAACCTTTATCAACTGGAGTTACGGGTTCTGATTACCCCACTACTAGGGCCATATTTTAACTCAAGTGTAATAGCACTTGTGGTAAACACATGTGCAGATTAGCCTATAAACCATACACAGCAAAACAGTGGAATGCATGGCCATTAAAGTTTAACAAATAAGATGCAGTAGGACAAGAGGTTCTAGAAGGAAAAAACATAATTTAAATTTCTTTCTGCGGTTCCATCTAGTGACACATAAAGAAACTATCAAGAAGTTACTGCCCTTAACATAAACAGCATAAATGTGGGTGTGTTACCAAATAAATATATTTTTGATCACTAGCATTTAGCAGCAAGTCTTGACGTCATACAATAATTCCAATGGGCCATCATGAGAAAATTATTGTCACCACATATCTGTTGATATCCCATGCGGTTGGACGATATTTCGGCATGTGAAACGACATAAATAATGAAGCAGCAAAACACTGGACATGGATACAAGAGTTATTATGGATATACAGAGGAGAGAAGAAAACTTTCTCATGAAATAACTGAACCTGGTGTAAAAATTAACCCTTGGAGATGCACCACCAAACATTTACAGCACCAGGCTGCCTGGCCGATGGGAGTGCTGCTCATGATTCATGATCTTAAAGTCTGCACTCAAGCAGTACCATTGTTTCCTTGTATCCAGCTAGAGAAATGTAAGAGGATGATTTGTCATCTATTGGCTTCCTGTGGGAACTCCTTCCTCCTATCTATAATGCTTAGAAGTGAAGTTATTCTTAGGTTTGTGCCACCACATTCTGGTATCTTTCATGAGGATGTGGAAATTCTTCCATTATATAGAAGAGTGATGCTATCAGAATTCATTATTCTTTTTATTCCCTTTGTTTTATTTTCATTTTTGTTCATTTTTCATAGTATCTGTAAACACCATAGATGTCATAAAATGCCTAAAATCCTGATCCAAATTACTGACACAACAGAACAAACTCCGGATGGTCAGAATATACAGGGGGGGGGGGGGGGATGTACTGGGCAAAGGTTTAAGTCATGATTAACACGGTTAAGCACAGGAAACTAATTACACTAAATCAAAAAAATTACTTTGAAGAATCCATGGTGATGAATAACACCATCCTGATCGTGAAGAAGCGACAGGAGAGAGTATTCGGTGTGCAGCAACATCTTTCCCTGCCGATCATCTTGTGTCTCCTCATCAGCATCCTTCAACGTTAAAATCTGCAACCACAATACCTAAAATTACCACCACACTACACAATAAGGGTTCCAGTTTCTTAATCCTTTAACAGCTATGTCAGTCTGCATGTAAAATGTTGCGCCTTACTCAAGAGATGAACATAAATCACACACGAAGGTTAACGTCTTCTCTGACTACCCTAATGGATCCAGCAACCTCCTTCAAATGTCAGTAATTAAAACCAAGGTAGCATAACAACGACAAATATTTTAATCTTAATCAACAAATCTGTAAAAACTCTAAGTCACACATAAATCACAAGTTTTAAAAATTAGAAAATCAGGAATGCAGTTGTACTTCTGAAGTACAAAAACAGTTTAAGATATTATATAACCAGGAAGTTGTTAGTTATATGTGTCACTGATAGGGTAGTGAAATTATGGATCTTACAGTGAGTTAGGTTGGGGATGAAAACTTCATACAAAGTTTTGGTGGGTAAATGTTGTGAAAAATGATTCTTTTGAATACCAAGAAAAAAGCAGAAAGAATTTTGGTATTAGCTCAACTGAAACAGTGGTTTCTGTTATCAGCGTTCAGTTAATTATCACTTAACAACCAAGTCTCCTCAATATAGCATAACAAGTTAGCTAACAGAATTCCAAAGAAGAATAACACAGCTTTCTTCTTCATGATGCCAATAACAAATGATTACAGAGGATGCAGTCATGCACCGCACCTTCAGAGTGTAGAAGTCATCTGCACCATCTCTTCTGGCTAAACATTGGACAATACTCTTGACAGGAGAACTCCCCAGTGTTGGGCCCAGAAGGTATGGACCTGCTCTCTTCACCGTTCTTGTCTCAACCGGTGTACCCTCCTGTGGAACTTCAGAAACAAATAAATTCAGTTAAAAGCTACACACAAAAATGTACAAGTAGAGTGTTGCTGTTTGTGAACCCCAACGTTAGGGGCTTCGACCTAGCATGATCACACATTTTTAATGCCTTGTCTTGACCTTTCAGGCCTGATTATACTGGATCAAGATGAGACCACGTGGCTGGCGAGTCGGCTTCTCCCACTCTCAGACCATTCCCAGCTCAGCCTTTCATTCAGTGACATTGATTGCGTTCATGCCTTATGGAACGAGACTCTCCTTCAATCATTTACTGTATTTTATGCTTGCAAAAATTTTTTTTTATTGGAAACAAACTTTCATGTACTTTATGTTTCTCGAGGTTATATTATATTCTCATTAATTGTATTTCATAAGGTCCTGGAAACAATTAACTGTCTTACATTGAAGATGGATTCCACTGTTCATGATGGACTTATCAGTCCAAATTAGTCACAAACATCAAGAACCTATTGTACATCTAGCTAGCTAACTTACAAATTACTGGCCTATAAAATACAGTAGGTGGCAAACAGAGGGGAAATGGAACTTCGTACTGCATACACTGCTGGTGGGCACAGTGGGGGAAGCTAGCACCTGCCTTCATCACTCATGAGTGTAAATAACTGTTTGGAGCAGTCTTCCTTAAGAAGCTAACAATTGCTCAACTAATCATTCCACACACCGCATGGTACCCAACAGTTATTAGCATGTTCACAAAAGCTTTCTTGACCCAAATCGGAAGAATTCAGCCCACATCCTCACCAGTTTTAATATTACCCTCCCATTTACATCTACATCTTGCAAGAGGTCATGCTTGACCAAAATTCTGTAACACATTTCTGATGTTTGCAAAGTGCGCAACATGCCCATCCATCCCATACATGTACATACTATGTACAAACAAATAACATGCTGTAAACCCTTGCCAAACAGCGATCTGCTTACACACAAAAACAAATGTAGACAGTGTGAACACATGCAATCTGCCAAACAAGCTCCAGTACTGTACACACTAACCTGCGCTCTAGCATATTCCTTTAAGAACTTAACTTCAAATAAAAAGCAGTATTTAATATATTTTTAATTACTATATGCCTATATCACAGTTTATAATTTTATTATGTTCTTATTTCACATGCAGTATAGATAGATCCAATCATTCATGTAGAGTATGTGTAAAAAATCTACATATCTAAGTATTACTGGGAGGCTATGTAATCCTGTTCACACAGCACCATTTACCCAACACAGTATAGGTTTGTCCAATGGGGATCTACCTAACATACCGTTCTCAAGAAACCTAACCCCTGCATTGTTAAACATTTACTGTATATGTTCAGACAGAGTGACTGACCACTTATTTCTCATCTGATGAACAAATGCATGCAGTGCCTTGACAAAGCTCTAATCGCTGGCAGGTGATTTAAGCTAAGAAGCTTCGGCAGACTGCTTGTACAGCTCCCCCTTGCATTTTCCTCACCTTTTATGAGCCCAAGTACCCATGAAAACAAACATTAATACCCTCAAGTAGAAGTACACCCCCTGCAAAAGTAAAATAAAACTGTGCTGCACTCAACAAACCACCATGCCACAGAAACATATGGTGGAGTGGACGTAGAGCTCCCAGCATGCTTAACCTTGGCAGAGTATGGAGATGTGGTCAACTTCACTCCCTGGCCACTTTGCCACCTCATACCCATTTCATAGGAGGCTGGGTGTCACCCACAGTTAGTCCACCCACTATGTAGGACAGAACAATCTCTCTGCCTGCTGGGAATGTGATCCAAATTTCCCATCATCCAAGGCACAGTCTAGGCACTATACTGACTGAATTAAATAAAGGGTACTTCTTTATGGTGAATAATAAGTCACACTTTGGGTACACAAAACAGTCTAAATGATAAAATTCATTCAGTAATAATAAAACTTCAATTACAAACGCAAACTACACTGTCTCTTCATTACAAAAACCAACTGATTAATGCTGTTTATGCACATAATATATGTTTATTGTGAGAATCATATCAAACACAGTCTACTTTAAATGATAAAGCACAAGGTACGTATATTAACCATTGTAATTTATGGGGTTCATTACCTGTAGATCCACATCTCAGGTGTGTTTTATATGTAGGAATGGTTTATACAACACTTCATCAGAAACAGAACCAAATGTCAGTTAAATATTTGGTGAGGTACTGGATAGGCTTGGATATCTTGGATAATGGATCACCATATTGTGCAAATGCTAAAAAGGGAGCCTCATATGCACAGAATTCTTCTAACATTCACCTTCTACAATATCCACATTATGAAAAATGTTTTAGCAACTGTGTTATGAGTTTATATAAGTAAGTCTAACTGGAGTACTTACTCTCAAACTTTCTTCGTTTATGTTCACTAATATTTTCAAAATGTGTCCTAAAATTATTTTCTATATGCTGTACTTGGCTTGTTCTCTGTTCATCCTCATCAGAAGATACGTCACATTCTGGGACCTCCTGAGCTTCCCCTTCAGCCTTACTTTCAAAAGTACACATCTCCAGTTTACTAGGCCTCATAATCCTGGCGTACTTATTGCCACTGTGTACTGAACTGCACGGTTCATTATCAACATCCATTTCGTTGTCTTCCAAAGGGGCACAGTTAATATCTGTTCCATTTTCCATGATACTGGCTGATGACGAAACAAATTACGATTGCATGACCTTATTTTAAAATTGCCCCTGTGTTGTGCAACGTGACGTCTATTTTATACTAATTTTGTATTCACTACAACACAATGTAAGTCTTCATTTTTTTACAGACGTGTTTCACTCGCAGTTACTGTTTGCTTATATTTTGTTACGCCTTGAAGCAGCTGCTGAATTAAATGACTCTGCTAAACATACAAAGTTGCCGTAACAATATAATATTGTACACCTAGCGCTGTTTCAGTATAAATGACTTAGGTTTCACATATACTTCACCATTTTACCGTCCTCAATTACCTTCTAACTGACAATGCATGCCAACAAAACCATTCCCAACTTCCGAAATTTGTATATCGATTGCCCACAATCACACCTCGAGTAAGTACATGGGCTCAGACTAATTCACGGAGAAGCGCAATGTGTTTGGCGCAGTCAACACTGATAAACTCAACCTCTGCCGCCATCTATACACTGCGAATCTTAACGAGGCATCAGAGTGCCAATCCGTTTCCAATTACAATATTTAGAATCCATGATACTAAAGTCATGCAATCAAAATGGCGCTGTTGTGTCGTAGTGTTCAAAGAGTACTTGTTGATGCGAGACCAATTTTGTCGTTATTTCAGACGATTGGTAAGAATAATTGCAAGCTAAATGGGCCACTCATCTTTAATCACGTTTTTTCATCATGTTCTATCAAGACTTAGTCCAATTGCATTCGGCGTGCATTGCCAAACGTATTTTAACCTCAAACGTGGGATTTGGTTAGGGGTATGAGTGTTTCCCAGCTATTTGTATTGTGTAATAACCATTTATTGGGATGTATATACAGGACACAGCCACCGCTGTCCGGAAGTAAATAATTGAAGTTGTTTGGTTTCATTCATATCATTATTAGATTAAAATATACATAAACACGTTTTTGCCTCTTGTTTCATACGAGTGTGTAATTTCGGCTCTCGTATTAACGGACAATCATAGACCAAGGATGGTCGAGGACAGGGTGCTGAAGAAGAGTAATGCATGCAATGATTGGTGGAGAAATCTGGAGGAAAGAGGCCACTTGTGAAACCTAGGAGTGGAGGGGAGGTTAACAAAATGAATCCTAATTAATAGGATGGGATGGCGTGGGCTGGAGTCATCTGGCTTACGATAGGTACAAATGGCGGGTCTTGTGAATGCCACCTTCAGGTTGTATGAAATGTGGAGAGTTTTTTGACTGTTAGAGAACCTATTAGCATCTTAACAAGCACTGTGCTTCATGGAGTTCGTTAGTCATCATTTGTGTAAAAGCACTCCATTAACTATGTACTATATACTGTGCATGATACATGTATATTATGTACATGAATATGATAACACTACATTGTAGTAAAGGTACTTTTCTCCTTTCAGGGAACACTGAATGCAGGAGCTTATCTTCAGTCTTTAGGCCAGAAGGGTTAGTTTCAGATGAAACAAAAGAAGAAAAGACAGTTGAAGGACACAAACATCTTGTGCCTTTGGAGTGCAGATTTGTGTATCCAGAATTTCTGCCAGATCCAAAGTTGGACCACCGTAACAGTTTACGAGAAAAGCTAGAGAGAATGGACATGTTGAATCGTAGAGCTCACATTGATATTCCAGAATTCTATGTTGGTAAGTCTGTGTGATTAAATCACAAGTCCATTTTATGGTAGCAATTTTGGAAATGGACTGTTACTACTACTGCTACCAACAAAAACAGTAGCAGATATATTTTCTCAAAATTAGTCATACACAACATATATTAAAGATAAAAGAGGCAACATGTTTCAGCTGATGAAGCCAACATTAGGAATTTTTTGGGAACATTAAAAAGACACTTGTAAATTCTTAAAGTGATGGATGGATGTATGTTTGACTAGCTCCAGTTATTTTGAGGTGACATCCCAATTGTGGTTTCAGTCGCAGATGTATTTTCTCAAAATCAGTCGTACACAACATATAATAGAGGATAAAACAGGAAACATGTTTAGGCTGTTTAAGCCATCATCAGGCTGAAAACACAACGGCGATGTGTCACCTCAAAATAAAAGCAGTAGCAATAAATTGGACATGTAGTATTGACCGGAGGCAGATAAAATGTATGTGATGAGATGCTGTAGAAAGAAGTCACTTGGCAGATCAAGAAGGAAACACAAATTTTACATGATGTTAATAAAACAGGCTGTACTGATGTGGACTGAGAGTATCTAGCTTTGAATAGTGCGTCTCGGTTAGTATCAGATACACGAGAATTGAACAACCTGCCATTTCGCTAGTTGCATTTCAGAGACATCTGAAAATTCTGTCAGTATCAAGTTTAAATTGTTCCAGGAAGCATATTGGCAGTTTCATCTTCAAACCCACATGCTCCAGAGAAATCAAGCCGCTTTGTCGGAATCTGCATCCAGCGTGGTGGCTGTGGATTACGGGCAATTTTCATTCTTAGGAATGTGGTTGACCATCAAGGTAGATGATGAAAGCCTTCCTGTGGTATTCAGTACAGATAGGTGTTTACTCCCCACCACATGGCATCATGTATAACTCACTCTGTGGTGTCATTACCCTATATTTAAAATACCATATTAACATGCTCATACCATAACTTGCTGTTCAACATGATTCTGCACCAGCTGTATCCACCTCCCATGCTTACAATCTATTTTCCTAACATCCTGCTTAATATTATCTTTCCATATTCTTCTTTGTCTTCCAGGTAGCCACTATCCAGATTTTGTATTAAAATTCAGTGTGCTTTTTGTCATTCAGAATCTGTATACAGTGCATTTTCTAAAACCTTATAAGACCAAATCATGTGAAAGTTAGAATTGTGTGTTTGGAAAGAGTCAGCAAGGATTACTGTGTGCAGGTGTGGAGATGTTCTATGAGATGTACAGTCCGATTATTCAGAAGATTGAAGTGTTGCGTCTGGAGAAGAGGTTAGACAATGAACTGTTGTACCTGCGCGATGCTCTGCCCGAGTACAGCACTTTCCCATTGGACATGGAACCAGAGTACCTTCCTGAAGGAGCTCCAGTACCAGTCAACCCCATCAAAGTTAGTAATGCAACCATCATAAAACATTAAAATGAATTCTGATGTTTTTGATGGTTCTGTCAGTCTCAATTAATCGTTAACATTGAGACATAATTGAATAAGGGAAAATCAGCCTTCCTGGATGATAATTTTTGAATTCTTAAGTGACAGATGGATGAGAAGCACATTAATGTCGTATTACAGATGTTAGCATCATTAAAGACCAATGTTTCGTGGCCCTGTCCCAGTAGAGATTTTGAATGTACTTTAGACTGATTTGGCAGCATTATAATGACAGAAAAAGGTCAGTGCATCAGTTAATTGGTCAGTCAGCACTGTGTACAAACACACGGCTAGCTGACTGCTGTATGGGATGGCAGGCAGAAAATTGAACAGGTGGTACAGTGGAGATACAAGCCCTCAGGGATATGATGCTCTGTCAATGAGAGAGTAGTTTTCGGTGTTCTGAAGGATCATAGTTTGGGAACTGCTCACCTGACACAGCACCACATCGCAGAAGACGTGCATCTTCAGCAGCACTGCTGTGGAGATCCTCACATCTTGCAAATGTTACATTGATATTGCTGGCCAGCAGATCTGCATGCTGGACGGAGACGATCATGCCAGCTAAAAACCACTATGCCTTTATAAACCAAGACATCTTAAAATCTCTGATCACGATTAATAAAGGCTTAATCGATGCAGCAAACTTGGCAGTTAAATTACCATCAGTCTTAAACTCTGCCATAATGGTACCTTAACAATTGCACCTTGTATTGTTTGTTGCACTTTCAGGTCAAGCTGAAACCTAGACCTTGGCTAGAACGGTGGGAGAGGCAGGAACTGGAAGGTGTGCAGGATCTCGGTCTCCCTGAAAGATTCTACAAGAGGGCTGCAGAAGTGGCCAGACCATGGGAGAAGTATGATCTCATGAAAGAATACAGGTGAGATGCTTGTAACAGCTTATTCTAGTACGCTGCTTACACAGGTGAGATGCTTGTAACAGCTTATTCTAGTACGCTGCTTACACAGGTGAGATGCTTGTAACAGCTTATTCCAGTACGCTGCTTACACAGGTGAGATGCTTGTAACAGCTTATTCCAGTACGCTGCTTACACAGGTGAGATGCTTGTAACAGCTTATTCCAGTACGCTGCTTACACAGGTGAGATGCTTGTAACAGCTTATTCCAGTACGCTGCTTACACAGGTGAGATGCTTGTAACACTATTCATACGTGCTTACCAGTATGTCTAACAGTATTCATATGCTGCTTACACAGGTGAGATGCTTGTAACAGCTTATTCCAGTACACTGCTTACACAGGTGAGATGCTTGTAACAGCTTATTCCAGTACGTTGCTTACACAGATGAGATGCTTGTAACAGCTTATTCCAGTACGCTGCTTACACAGGTGAGATGCTTGTAACAGCTTATTCCAGTATGCTGCTTACACAGGTGAGATGCTTGTAGCAGCTTATTCCAGTACGCTGCTTACACAGGTGAGATGCTTGTAACAGCTTATTCCAGTACGCTGCTTACACACGAGGGCATGTCATTATCGTCCATTTTGTCACTTCTTTGTTAACACAGGCAAAGTACAGTATATAGATTAAAAATCCATTGAATATAGCTTCATGAGAGGTACTACAACAGCAGAGTAGAGCAGCAGTAAGAGAGGGCCATGCTCTGGCAGTCACCAGCCTATCACAGAGGCTTGTTTCAGTGTCAGGCCAGTCCATGTCGGATTTGTGGTAGGGGACAGGTTTTTCTCTAAGTACTTACATTTTTTCCCGTCAGTGTCTTGCCACCAATGTCCATACCCATTCATTCATAACACACTCAGTGTTTATTTCATCAATGATTACTTATAAGAGATATGTTTTTGTGAGATTTGGGGTTTGCAGGTGATAGCTCAGTCGGTATAGTGACTCGCTTCGAGCTGGACGGTCCAGGGATCGAATCCTGGTGGGAGTGAGATTTTCAGCACCCGTCCAGACTGACCCTGGGGCCTACCCAGCCTCCTGTACAATGGGTACCGGGTCATTCCCAGGGGTAAAGCGGCCAGGGCGTGGCGTTGACCACCCACCCCCATCTAGCACCGAGGTTAAAGAAAGAGTAGAGCTATACCTCTACTCCCCCTCTGGGCCTTTGTGGCTTGTTCTAGGGTGAACTTTTATTGTTTAGGATGAGATGTGGGATATGACGCTGTTGCTGGGTTAATGCTCTTCGTGTTTCACAGGAATGTAGTGCCTTTTGAAGGGTCGAGTCCAGGAATTATGACTGCTCGACCCTGAAGGTGAAGGCACTACATTCCTTTGAAGTACCATGAAACACTAACACAGCATCACACCCCAGAAGACAACTGTGAAACAATGAAATTGGGGAACCAGTATCGCCATATGGGACACGTTCAACACACAGGATTTTCCTTTCATAAAGCTGCTTACCCAAGTGTTACATGCTGCACTACAGCCACACCTGTAGATTCATGTCAGAAATGTTTAGCTGATCTGGTTAAACCTTCTGTGCAGAGAATCGATACCAGCCGAGGAGCAGGAGGAGATCTTTGCGGAGGTTTACTCCCAACTTCAGCAACTAGAAGTAATGAGAAAGAAGATGAAGAGGAGACGAACATTTGTCAAACCAAAGAAAATTGGCTAAAATGTATGGACTTATGTTAGGTAGGTTGCAGCTGTTGATGATGATGATTATGATGATATATTGTGTATTGAGAATGATGAATCTGAAGATGGAAGCAGCAAGCTGCACTGAAACACTGGTAACCTTTTACCAATCTACACATTGTCATACCCCAGTAGACTTGAATCTGTGATAACTTGTATTTAAAATACATATATGAGAGTGGTGAATATTTAACAAATGCAAGGGAAAACATTTCTGTATATAAGTGTGGTTAACTGCACAATTAATGGTATGGCACAATGAGCTATGTAAAATTGTAAAGATGTTTGGAAGACATTTAATTCAAACTGAACACCTCACCTCTTGTCAGATTGCATTAGCAAATGGTCTGTATGTATTTTTAAGATGCTTTGATAATATACCTTCAAGATTTTGATGTAAATGGAAATTATGTCAAAGGGGATATACATATTAACAACCCTTGCACAAGGAACATGTGTCCTGTCTTATGTATCTCCTCTGTATGGTTCAGACTGCAGGCCGCCATACACTTCAAATGAAGTGCAGTACTTCTGATGGACATTTGGCATTGCAATGTTGCAAAGTTCTATTCAGCTGGGGACTAGAACATACAATGCCATCTCCTCGACATTAATACTTCCTGAGTCACGTGCGTCGTTTCGAACATACTCCACAAGCACCTTCCTGCCACTCATGTCATAACATATTCTGCACACTGTCAGTCACTGACACTGGCGTTTGTTTCTGTGAATCTGAGATAGCAGGAGAGGTTCTTGTACTGTGCTTGACTGTAATGATTCAGAAAAATTTATGAACATGCCTTGGGGATTTTGGTAAATTTTTGTGATGGGAAGTTCTACAGTTGGTCTTAGACATGTGAACTGCTTAGTTTTTAAAGATTCAAGTCTTATTGGATGTGATGTCATTGGGCAAGTAGACCCTGATACTTCAAAGACTGTAGTCATTTCAAAACGCCAGAAACAACTAACCTAGTAACACAGCATCACAACCCAAAAGACACTTATCTTCAGCAAAACCTCACCTCTCAGTTTGCTTAGTTTCTCTGAGAATGGTGATAGACATTCAGAACCATAACAGAATGTCTTGTTCATCATAGTAACTATCAAGAGCTCAGAGATTTGTTTTGTCACATTGGTTTACTAATGGACCTAATAATGTAACATTGTTTTAAATTAGTAGAAAGTTAAGCTTTGTCTCTTATGAAAGATATGACATACCTGTGCAACACATTTCTTGTTCAGATTTGTCACAGTGCCTCCCTATAAACAAAATACATAACACTGCACAGCACTGAATTTCTCCACAGTTTGATAATATCAGTCTATTTTTGCCAACAGTTTTCTTTGGTTAATTAAAATTATGATTTCTTTGCAGAATATGAAAATGAGAAACATGTCATGAAGATTCAGCTTGGAGAGTGACAAATGTGTAGCTGTAGGCTAATATGTCACGTCACCCAGTTACTGGTCAGGAGGTTGTCATATTGCACACTGATTTGTAGGACACCCACCAGTTTGTATCTTTATGACTTGCTGTGTGTCTGGTTATGATCCTGTACCTTGAAATTTGCTGGTAATAATATGAGGCTGAGTCAAATTAAAACCTTAAAAAGTGCTACAAAAATTGGACCCCCTGCCGTGTGAAGCAGCTGTAGGTACAACGTGTCATTAGCACGGTTCAGAAGCACGTACTGTGGTAGATTTGGCTGTGTGTTGAAAATTGACAAAGCTGTACTGGACTTGTCTGTAATAAGTTAGCTGGTAAAAATATTTTAAGGTTTTCATTTGACTCACCCATGTACAAAACTTAGTTCAACACATTCAGATTTACTAGAATTGCCTGTTTTTTTATATAAAGGAGAGTAAAAGTTACTAGTTTTGTTGTAGAGCGGAATTGGCCTGATTGGCGAGTGTTAACGAACTGCAGAATATATGACTGAGAAAACAGAAACATAATTACATTTGCACATGTGTACAGTCACTCAGCAGGGCACATTCTGTTTATGCACAAACATTACCATATCCTTCCCCAAGTTACAATGTCTGTGCAGCTTTGTGCATTGCACAGTAATCGTTCATCTATGACAGACTATTAAAAATTAAAAAAAAAAAGAGGCAGGACAAACTGATAAAAGAAATTTATTTTGGGCAAAGAAAATAGTGCATAGTGAAGACTTAGAAATTGGCAGTGACACACACACTGTGTACAGATGATAACAAACGTTACGATTTCAGTCTGTTAGCATTTGTGATGTATAGAAGACTGATCCAGTCGTCCGTCACACTTCACTTTCACGTCTGTACAGTGATCCAACACAGGATGGCAGTGTGTTGTTCTGGTGGCATGTCCTTCCACTGCCACACAGTTATCAGTTCCTGTGGCACACCTGATAGTCATCAAATTACAATCAGTATGCTGTCATATGCAGACTGTGAACTGCAAGTCCTTTTTGCTACCGTGTCGTCTTCTCTGCAATTTGTGACAGTTCTGTTTAACCTGTATTCTATACACTTTTAAATTTGGCTCATTTATTCTGCAACTCACCAAATTATACTGTAATTACCTGAATATAAGACCAAAAGTTTTTTCCTAACTCATTAATCTGATAAATCGAAATTCCATTCACGAAGAAATTACTAGCAGATTGAAGTCACGTAATGCTTGTTATCATTCAGTGCAGGATCTTCTGTCTTACAGTTTGCTATCCAAAAATACAAAGATTAAGATATACAGAACTATAATTTTGTTGTTGTTTTGTGTGGGTGAGACTTGGTCTGTCACACTGAGGGAGGAACATAGGCTGAGGGTGTTCGAGAATAGGGTGCTGAGGGGGATATTTGGGCCTAAGAGGGACGGGGTAACGGGGGAGTGGAGAAGACTACATAACGAGGAACTTAATGATCTGTACGCATCACCAAATATTATTCGGGTGATCAAATGAAGAAGAATGCGGTGGGCGGGGCATGTAGCACATATGGGTGAGGGGAGAGGTGCATACAGGATTTTGGTGGGGAGACGTGAGGGAAGGAGACCACTTGGAAGACCCAGGTGTAGATGGGAGGATAATATTAAAATGGATTTTCAAGAAGTGGGATGAGGGGTTTGAACTGGATTGATCTTGTTCAAGATAGGGACAGGTGACGGGGTGTCGTGAATGCTGTAATGAACCTTCGGGTTCCATAAAACGCGGGGAATTTCTTGACTAGCTGAGGACCTGTTAGCTTCTCAAGAAGGACTGCTCCATGGAGTTAGTTAGTTAGTTAGTCATAATCTGAAGAATGGAGGTCACCTTATAATCACACACAATGTTAAACACGTCCTGTAAGGATACTTTCCTCAAAACTGTAGGTTGTGAAGGGAGGTCATCTTAGATTCAGGTAAATGTGGTAAGTTGTACTTACTGTGTTAAGCTGGGGAGTTCCAATAAGTAGGATAAGAATTAATCCATTTACTGATGTACAAAGTGTTGGAACAGCCTGCCTGTTTACATGCATCTCAGTTGTTGGAACAGCCTGCCTGTTTACATGCATCTCAGTTGTTGGAACAGCCTGCCTGTTTACATGCATCTCAGTTGTTGGAACAGCCTGCCTGTTTACATGCATCTCAGTTGTTGGAACAGCCTGCCTGTTTACATGCATCTCAGTTGTTGGAACAGCCTGCCTGTTTACATGCATCTCAGTTGTTGGAACAGCCTGCCTGTTTACATGCATCTCAGTTGTTGGAACAGCCTGCCTGTTTACATGCATCTCAGTTGTTGGAACAGCCTGCCTGTTTACATGCATCTCAGTTGTTGGAACAGCCTGCCTGTTTACATGCATCTCAGTTGTTGGAACAGCCTGCCTGTTTACATGCATCTCAGTTGTTGGAACAGCCTGCCTGTTTACATGCATCTCAGTTGTTGGAACAGCCTGCCTGTTTACATGCATCTCAGTTGTTGGAACAGCCTGCCTGTTTACATGCATCTCAGTTGTTGGAACAGCCTGCCTGTTTACATGCATCTCAGTTGTTGGAACAGCCTGCCTGTTTACATGCATCTCAGTTGTTGGAACAGCCTGCCTGTTTACATGCATCTCAGTTGTTGGAACAGCCTGCCTGTTTACATGCATCTCAGTTGTTGGAACAGCCTGCCTGTTTTACATGCATCTCAGTTGTTGGAACAGCCTGCCTGTTTACATGCATCTCAGTTGTTGGAACAGCCTGCCTGTTTACATGCATCTCAGTTGTTGGAACAGCCTGCCTGTTTACATGCATCTCAGTTGTTGGAACAGCCTGCCTGTTTACATGCATCTCAGTTGTTGGAACAGCCTGCCTGTTTACATGCATCTCAGTTGTTGGAACAGCCTGCCTGTTTACATGCATCTCAGTTGTTGGAACAGCCTGCCTGTTTACATGCATCTCAGTTGTTGGAACAGCCTGCCTGTTTACATGCATCTCAGTTGTTGGAACAGCCTGCCTGTTTACATGCATCTCAGTTGTTGGAACAGCCTGCCTGTTTACATGCATCTCAGTTGTTGGAACAGCCTGCCTGTTTACATGCATCTCAGTTGTTGGAACAGCCTGCCTGTTTACATGCATCTCAGTTGTTGGAACAGCCTGCCTGTTTACATGCATCTCAGTTGTTGGAACAGCCTGCCTGTTTACATGCATCTCAGTTGTTGGAACAGCCTGCCTGTTTACATGCATCTCAGTTGTTGGAACAGCCTGCCTGTTTACATGCATCTCAGTTGTTGGAACAGCCTGCCTGTTTACATGCATCTCAGTTGTTGGAACAGCCTGCCTGTTTACATGCATCTCAGTTGTTGGAACAGCCTGCCTGTTTACATGCATCTCAGTTGTTGGAACAGCCTGCCTGTTTACATGCATCTCAGTTGTTGGAACAGCCTGCCTGTTTACATGCATCTCAGTTGTTGGAACAGCCTGCCTGTTTACATGCATCTCAGTTGTTGGAACAGCCTGCCTGTTTACATGCATCTCAGTTGTTGGAACAGCCTGCCTGTTTACATGCATCTCAGTTGTTGGAACAGCCTGCCTGTTTACATGCATCTCAGTTGTTGGAACAGCCTGCCTGTTTACATGCATCTCAGTTGTTGGAACAGCCTGCCTGTTTACATGCATCTCAGTTGTTGGAACAGCCTGCCTGTTTACATGCATCTCAGTTGTTGGAACAGCCTGCCTGTTTACATGCATCTCAGTTGTTGGAACAGCCTGCCTGTTTACATGCATCTCAGTTGTTGGAACAGCCTGCCTGTTTACATGCATCTCAGTTGTTGGAACAGCCTGCCTGTTTACATGCATCTCAGTTGTTGGAACAGCCTGCCTGTTTACATGCATCTCAGTTGTTGGAACAGCCTGCCTGTTTACATGCATCTCAGTTGTTGGAACAGCCTGCCTGTTTACATGCATCTCAGTTGTTGGAACAGCCTGCCTGTTTACATGCATCTCAGTTGTTGGAACAGCCTGCCTGTTTACATGCATCTCAGTTGTTGGAACAGCCTGCCTGTTTACATGCATCTCAGTTGTTGGAACAGCCTGCCTGTTTACATGCATCTCAGTTGTTGGAACAGCCTGCCTGTTTACATGCATCTCAGTTGTTTGGAACAGCCTGCCTGTTTACATGCATCTCAGTTGTTGGAACAGCCTGCCTGTTTACATGCATCTCAGTTGTTGGAACAGCCTGCCTGTTTACATGCATCTCAGTTGTTGGAACAGCCTGCCTGTTTACATGCATCTCAGTTGTTGGAACAGCCTGCCTGTTTACATGCATCTCAGTTGTTGGAACAGCCTGCCTGTTTACATGCATCTCAGTTGTTGGAACAGCCTGCCTGTTTACATGCATCTCAGTTGTTGGAACAGCCTGCCTGTTTACATGCATCTCAGTTGTTGGACAGCTGCCGTTACATGCATCTAGTGTTGACAGCCTGCCTGTTTACATGCATCTCAGTTGTTGGAACAGCCTGCCTGTTTACATGCATCTCAGTTGTTGGAACAGCCTGCCTGTTTACATGCATCTCAGTTGTTGGAAACAGCCTGCCTGTTGACATGCATCTCAGTTGTTGGAACAGCCTGCCTGTTTACATGCATCTCAGTTGTTGGAAACAGCCTGCCTGTTTACATGCATCTCAGTTGTTGGAACAGCCTGCCTGTTTACATGCATCTCAGTTGTTGGAACAGCCTGCCTGTTTACATGCATCTCAGTTGTTGGAACAGCCTGCCTGTTTACATGCATCTCAGTTGTTGGAACAGCCTGCCTGTTTACATGCATCTCAGTTGTTGGAACAGCCTGCCTGTTTACATGCATCTCAGTTGTTGGAACAGCCTGCCTGTTTACATGCATCTCAGTTGTTGGAACAGCCTGCCTGTTTACATGCATCTCAGTTGTTGGAACAGCCTGCCTGTTTACATGCATCTCAGTTGTTGGAACAGCCTGCCTGTTTACATGCATCTCAGTTGTTGGAACAGCCTGCCTGTTTACATGCATCTCAGTTTGTTGGGAACAGCCTGCCTGTTTACATGCATCTCAGTTGTTGGAACAGCCTGCCTGTTTACATGCATCTCAGTTGTTGGAACAGCCTGCCTGTTTACATGCATCTCAGTTGTTGGAACAGCCTGCCTGTTTACATGCATCTCAGTTGTTGGAACAGCCTGCCTGTTTACATGCATCTCAGTTGTTGGAACAGCCTGCCTGTTTACATGCATCTCAGTTGTTGGAACAGCCTGCCTGTTTACATGCATCTCAGTTGTTGGAACAGCCTGCCTGTTTACATGCATCTCAGTTGTTGGAACAGCCTGCCTGTTTACATGCATCTCAGTTGTTGGAACAGCCTGCCTGTTTACATGCATCTCAGTTGTTGGAACAGCCTGCCTGTTTACATGCATCTCAGTTGTTGGAACAGCCTGCCTGTTTTACATGCATCTCAGTTGTTGGAACAGCCTGCCTGTTTACATGCATCTCAGTTGTTGGAACAGCCTGCCTGTTTACATGCATCTCAGTTGTTGGAACAGCCTGCCTGTTTACATGCATCTCAGTTGTTGGAACAGCCTGCCTGTTTACATGCATCTCAGTTGTTGGAACAGCCTGCCTGTTTACATGCATCTCAGTTGTTGGAACAGCCTGCCTGTTTACATGCATCTCAGTTGTTGGAACAGCCTGCCTGTTTACATGCATCTCAGTTGTTGGAACAGCCTCCCTGTTTACATGCACTCATTTTGAACACCTCTGTTACATGCATCTCAGTTGTTGGAACAGCCTGCCTGTTTACATGCATCTCAGTTGTTGGAACAGCCTGCCTGTTTACATGCATCTCAGTTGTTGGAACAGCCTGCCTGTTTACATGCATCTCAGTTGTTGGAACAGCCTGCCTGTTTACATGCATCTCAGTTGTTGGAACAGCCTGCCTGTTTACATACTGGAAAGTGTTACGCATCTCAGTTGTTGGAACAGCCTGCCTGTTTACATGCATCTCAGTTGTTGGATAAGACAGCCTGTTTTACATGCATCTCAGTTGTTGGAACAGCCTGCCTGTTTACATGCATCTCAGTTGTTGGAACAGCCTGCCTGTTTTACATGCATCTCAGTTGTTGGAACAGCCTGCCTGTTTACATGCATCTCAGTTGTTGGAACAGCCTGCCTGTTTACATGCATCTCAGTTGTTGGAACAGCCTGCCTGTTTACATGCATCTCAGTTGTTGGAACAGCCTGCCTGTTTACATGCATCTCAGTTGTTGGAACAGCCTGCCTGTTTACATGCATCTCAGTTGTTGGAACAGCCTGCCTGTTTACATGCATCTCAGTTGTTGGAACAGCCTGCCTGTTTACATGCATCTCAGTTGTTGGAACAGCCTGCCTGTTTACATGCATCTCAGTTGTTGGAACAGCCTGCCTGTTTACATGCATCTCAGTTCATGATCCTTTGTTTTTGACTTGTTTATATTGCATTTGTTGAAACGATCAAAGAGAAATGGCCTACAATATTTAGACTGAACTGTACACAGTCTGACTTCACTACAGCCTCACACAGTTCCTTTCCCTTTGTTGATACAAATACTTTCTATTCTACAATCTGAATGGTTTATCAGTGGGTCATAGGGTGCTATAAAATATGTTGAATATTTGGCAGCCATTCTCAAATTTTGGGACAATAAACGTGTACTCCACCCACATCAACAGACATTTCTCGATGAAAAAAAGGTTCCATAGTCACATTCCTGCATTGTGACAAACTACAAGAAACTGCATTTACGTATTTCAGTAGTCACACTCGGACGTTAGAAGAAAATTATTGCCATGACTGTTTTCAGTCGGTTATTTTTAATTGTATGGATTTATATGCGAGATGTGTACTACAGTTACGTCCATCTTGTACTCAGCGATTTCTTTCCTTGCAGCACGTCAATGTATCCTCGAACCAAGATCTTTTTGGTGCATTCACTGTGTAAATGACTGGATTTTTGAATTCTGACTTTTGATTCTGTCTTACAAGTAGGATAAAAGAGGTGGGGATGATTGGCAGCGACTGCCAATACAAAATATGACCAAACTCAGGTCGGTGGTTCCCCAAGTCATGGATGACACAGCAGAGAAACACCTTTTAATTACTATGAAAACTGCATGACTTACAGAACAGATAAAAGCATACAATGGGTTTTAATTTTTATGTATAATTTTTGTTTGAAACATTTTTCTCTCCAGTAATATTTATCAACTTATGCTTGATGTGTGCAAGGAAATTTATTCAGCAGTTTTTTTGCTGTTAGACAAGTGTGATAGCATTAGGTGCATTTTTGCAACAGTCCAGCATGAATATGCCAAACGACAGGCAATTTAAAACAAATGACATCTAGTAACTATGCACAGGGTGTCCATAGAAGAATTACATTTTAGAATTTGTTATGTCACAGTTAATAAAGCTACATAATTGTGGTTCTCACCATATAAAGGAGAAACTTAAGGTTTGATTCATTCTATGTGTTATACCAAGCACACATGAAAATGTGCATGCACCAAACTAAGTGATACTGGAGAGATCAGCGAGGCCAGTTGGTAGTTGCTCCGACAGACATCTGACCAACAGAAGGCTATGTGTGTGTGGACGGCAGAAACAAAATACCCCCTCCCAGGGGTAAAAATACTGTGTGAAATTCTCCTTTGTCTTATGGTCAGGAAAATGTTCAACTTACAGGGAAACCCTCCTCCTCATAAAAGGACTCTGTGATGTGTAGAACGTTGAAAGCAATGCGCAGGGTAACAACAGGAGGAACCCTGGGCTGCTAACAGCGTCATTCTATGAAATGAAAGCCATAAAGCAGGCTTCCAACTGGAACCTGAGAAAGTCAGTGCAAAGAGTCAGTCCACAGCTCAGCGTCCCTCAATCCATGACACATGACGCGTTGTGCAGATGATGGAGATTTCGTGCACGTGACGTCCAATGTGCGCATCAACTGTTAGAGGACGATCAGACAGCATGTCAAGAATTTGTCTCGCATCACAGAATGTGTACAAGATGATTACATGAACAGCCTTTAGTCTTTCTGATGAAGCAACATTTTACACTGGTGGGTAGGTGAACAGGCACAAATACTATGTGCTGTTATAGAAGATGAGTGGTGAAGTGGGTGTGCGGTGTGCCATGGCACGTAAGGTCACTGCACGTATCTTGTTTGAGGAAGACACACCACCAGCACCTGTTGCTTCAATATGCCACAACCATAGTTCTGTGTTATTAAGGCAAGTCTACATGTTACATTCCAATAGGATGGAGCACCATAATAGTGACGTTTAATCAAAAAAATTTTGGACATAGCCTGCCCTGGAAGAGATGGCCTTCAAGACCTCCTAACAGTAGCATCAATTATTGAGATTGCATAGTATCAGTGATAGGGGAATGAACAAGCATGCAGCAATGGTAGAATGACACTGACAGAAGAAAAACCTGTCCCATTGCCACTATGTTCACCAAAATTGCACATGCACTGGCCTGGGGTTGAACCTGGCCCCTGTGGTGAAAGATTGGCAACTAACTGCCTGAGCCATGGTATGGCCGAGATTAAAGATTAACTAATTTAACTTCCATGGACTTCTTTGTCCAAGGGTGTGTAAACGACAAAGTATTCCACAAAGGTCACATCCATAAAATATTTGAAGGAACATGCAAGCAGTATTGTGGAAATGTGTCGGTACTTTGTGGGGCAAGAAAACACCCAGGCTAGTTTATCAAGGTGAAAAAACTTTAATTTCTGTCTTGTATGGCAAAAATCACACTCTTTGTCCAAGTGGAAGCAGGTGTGGAAATACACAGCCTCATTGCGTAGATGGTGTCATTACAGAGTACACCTCAGTAATGGATAAACTAGCTCCATGGCTCCAAACACTGTGTGGGGGTATGGCAGAATGGAAATGACAGTCCAATAGTTACCAGTTTTGGAAATATTCTGACTGTTTGGAAATGTACCACAGCTGCCAGATGCAAGTTCTATGCATTTTATAACGCACGCAAATATGAAACAACTGTTCATCTCCCCTATTTATAAATGGACATAAATATTTAAAAATCACATTATAGTCAGGCAAATATGGTATTCACGAGAAGTATTGCTATTTCTTTATCTGTAATAAAATGGCTGCCATATACGCAGGACCTACAGTTTTTAAGGTCTTCTGAACCTCAGTGTGTCATTGTTTTATTTAGACATTCAGTTTCAATTCAAGACTGCCACAAAATCTGTAAGGTACTATACGAGCCCATGACAACATATTCCTATGAGGAAATTTTATATTGCTTTCAATGTGCGTTTTTCACACTGTTCAGTTTTACCAACAAAATGCATTTTGTCGGTAAAACTGAACAATCCTACGAGGAAAGTTTCACATTAACGTTCCATAACTGAACTTTCTGAAACCAACCTTTCAACTAGTTGAAATCATACAGCTTCATCTCATAACCATATTTACAACATGAATTTGGCAGGCATAATAGCTACAACGATCATCTCTCCTCTTAAGAGTATGTTGCCAGAAGCATCATTTCAATCTAAAATGTTTTTATGCTTTTTTGAAACTTATATACAAAAGAACTAATATGAAGATCTCAAATATGTAAACAATAAAAAAAGGTGTGTCCGCGCAGACAACACTTTGTACACCTACTACAAATATCAAACACTTCATGCCAGCCATCACACCATCCACATCCATGGAGCCTGTAGCAGTGCCGTCATCTGCATTGTGAGATCCTCGAGTTCTGTCTCTTGTGGGCTTAACAGATGCGGCAACACTTGCTCAACAAAGTTACAAATACTGCCACCACAGCTTGGTCCCTGCTGTACAAAACACTTGTTAAGCCCACGGAATGGGGAAACAGGAGGGCAGGCAGGGAAATTTAGCTTGTGAGTAGCGCAATATTTATTTCTTTGACCATCTTGACTCTGTGCAGCATCTTGACGAGAGGTTCCTTGCCCAGCGCCATCGTTGAATACCACACAGGACTGTCTGGCACGCATGAGCGTTCCGGTAGCAGGTAGAACACATCGTTTCGAGTCTTCACGCTCTCTGGACTGCAACAATAGTGAATATGTGAGTTTAAACATTTCTGCAGTGGTGCGTATGAGGTATCAGCGCTTCTGGGATGTGACAATGTGTCACTACATTGTCTTGAGACACTGGGAACCATATACCCAGCGATGCAGTGCCACATCCTGTAAGAAACCTCAAAAGTGAAGGTGTTAGAAAAGTGTTTGTGTGCATCTGCTGCAGTATGCAATAAAATTGTATTTTTAAACTGTCAAGGACAGTAAAACCCCGATTTAATGTTCCCGGATTTAGTGATGATTTTTTCATGTACCGACAATAGCTCCATATAAACAATAAACTCCCATTTAACGAAAACCTCGATTTAGTGAAATATATTCTAATCCCCCAGCAATTCATTAAATAGAGGTTTTACTGTATTTCTGAGCACTGTAAACTTTCCTTTGTATCTCATTCTGACAATGACAGAAGTCTTATATGTGACGTAATGAAATGTTACAGTACTGTATTTACCCACAACAGAAGACAAGAATTGTTTCTCACATCATATAAACAAGGGGGGGGGGGGGGGGGGGGGGGGGGGGGGGGTGGTCACCTTATACAGTGGAACCTTGAACTTCAAACACAATCCTTCCAGGAGACGGTTCGACTTTCGAGTTAAATTTCCCCATAAGAAATAATGTAAATTGATGTTACAAATTTACCAACACATGCACTTTTTTCTATTAAAAATTAATAGTTCTTAAAATGCCCTTTTAATGCATCTTAACGAACTATTAATTTTTAATAGAAAAAAGTGCATGTGTTGGTAAATTTGTAACATTATATTAAACATGCATGGTATAAGCAATAATAAGAATGTAAATTGAATTAATCCGTTCCAGACCCCAAAATTTACCCAATATAAAACATTTTAAGTGCCTATTTCAAAAGATCATAATGATAAAACAAGTATATTTAATTTCAATAATTGAAAATTTTTATTTATAATAGTACATACATAAAAAATATTGTATAATAATCAATCAATAATAATAGTAGGAGGGATATTACTGTTCACTGGAAGGTGAATTACCCTTCTTTCATCTGGACCAAGCAGAGAGAGAAGGCGACCACGTGATTCTTTGTTCGACTTTTGAGTTTTTGTTCGAGTTTCAAAACCGGGTTTTCCTCGAATTTTTTGTTCGAGTTTCAAGTTGTTCGAACATCAAACCGTTCGAAGTTCGAGGGTCCACTGTATTCAGGTAGTAATGTAGCATGAAGGTCAGTGGAAACCTGTTTTGGTTTTAATACCAAACTGCTTCAGCACATGACGAACGAAACTCAAAATAACATAAAACAACCCTCTTACTACATTACCCTAATGTTCTGAAACTCTGTGAGTCTCTTTTGATTATCTGCCGTCATGCTGCAATGTCTTCTATACTGTGTTTTGGCTCTTATATCACTAAGGTCTCATACATAACAAATAAATATTTTACAGCACAAAATAAAACCCACTACTTTTATTTAACTCTGTCTGGCACCAGAGCACTAAAATTCAGGTTTCAACTTGGGGATAAAGCTATTCGTACTGAACAAATTCCAAGCTAGGCAAAGTGGACCGCAACCGTGTATCACAACAGCGTGACGCATGGCTGATAATGCAATCAGTCTGTACTGTAAACACTACTGAAGTTAAAGCTACTTGTTAGCACTTACAGAGCATCCACTAATACAGGGTGTTATCTATTAGGTAACAGACATTACACTTTTATACATAGAAGACAGGGTTTTGTTTGGGGGAGTGAAGAATTTTTAAAGTTGCGTCATAAAGAGACTTGCATTGCTTACCATTTTGATAGGTAGAACTCATACAACTTAACAGGGCATCTCAGCGGGTTCTCTTCATTCTCCTGTTGTTCATAAACCTTCTTTTTTCTCGAATTGGCCTCTAGAGAAGGGTACAACAAAAAATGACAACACTTCAAAAGTTCATAAACACAACAAATCAGCTGGAATTCAAAACAAACGTGATGTGTACAGGCAAGCCATCCCACAACAAAACATACTCTATGGCTGTTTAAAAGGACTTTGTCCACGAGAACATTTTACAGAGAGGGGCTCTGTTTCCATCTGCAGGTGGAGATCATGCTGAGCAGTTGTTACTACTGTGCTCCCAGATACAGCTACTCTCAAAGCCTACACCCCTGGCCCATCAGGAATATCCTCTGTATTTGGGGATGACAACAGTACACATAAATCCTTGTGGTTTTCATAATAAAGCAGGCAGCTGGACAGACCAAGTACAAATAAACAGCCTTAAAGTTTGTGTCATGTTACCATCAAATTACTTTAGACTTTGCTTTTAACAGTACGTACTTTAATTACATATGTGTCATCTTGTATCTATTTCAATTACACACTGAGTATACAGTGCTGGCAGTTTATGAGCTTGATAACAAAACCCTTCACTGGCAAATCAGTATATGCAAACTCTACCCAAATTATTTTTTCACGGCAGTTTCCTACATCTTCATTTCACACTGCTGTGCAAATACTTTCCTATATAAATGAAACGGCAGGCAGTCAATGATCCTTATATGCAACTTGCAATGACCATGACAAGTACATTGTTTTAATAAGACACCAGTCAAGAACAGCCCTACATATGACTGCTTCATGTGCAAATCTGGTTGTACCGACACAGAATAAAAAAGCCCAGTGCCATTACGTAATTTTCCCAGCAGAACATTTCATGCACCCTCACAGGGTTCACATTCTGCAAAGGACTGCCCTACATTGTAGTGGCAGATGTGAACGACTATGACCGAGACTTACCAAGGCAGACTGAGGGGGGTAGAATCTCAAAAGAACGTTTCGAGAACTGCCTGGCACTTTCGTAACGCCCGGCTGGTTCGGATTCCTTTTCCAGTGTTTCATGATGTGTGAAAAGGATAGCTGCATGTGCTCCTCGACAGTCTGTGGATCACATATTTTGACAAGGTATTACTCTATACTTTTTCAATGTCAGACATGTCCGTACGCAAACTGTATATCCAAAATACATTATCACCAAATTCACATTCAAACTGCACCAATAAAATGTTCTGGCATTACATACATTTCATATTTCTCTCATCACCATGGTTCTTCCCAGACTTGGTGAACATGCACTCATCAATCAATCAATCAATCATCAATCAATCAATACATATGCAAACTAGTTGATGTACACAGACAAATGTGTACTGTGATGGGTACTTATCAGTTTATACCTATACACATAATAATAATATATAATAATAACCATGGCTCGACAGCCCTATATGGGCCTGGGCCCCCTCTTTCCGAGGTTACGTGGTCTGCGCATTTGTGGCAGTTCGGAGACCAGCCGACTGTTCAACTCAATCCTGATGTGACTGCCAGAGCCATCTGGCAGTCAGTCAGGAGACTTGGGTGAGAAATGGCTTGAATTTAGCTTACGGACACTACTGGTTCTTCTTCATGCCCGAAGGTTCCATTACATGCCGTAAATCTACGACATGGGACTGACGGCTTTACTTCCCCTCCGAAGGAAGTGGTGCTCCGGATTATTATCACCCTTAAAAATCCATCGACCTCGGTCGGGATCGAACCCGCGAACCTTGGGTCCAGTGGCGAGCATGCTAACCACTAGTCCACCGAGGTTGACATACCTATACACATGGTGAAAGATAAACCAGTTTACCCTTGAACAGACAACGTTTGTGCTTTAAATCATCACTATGTTGAGGACCTACAGTAACAGAATGAGTGCTTACAATGTAAACAATTACATAAAACCAAAGTGGTAGGATGATTAGGATCTTACCATCAAATTGCACAGTATGTAATGATAGGATGAAAGTTGCTGTGTAATGGTTTACAATTCGCACTTACTGTAAGGTTAAAATGTTTTGTGTTGAAGAACATAAGGGTGCTAAGCAGCACGTGCGGCGAGTGAGCTCCAAGCTGCTTGCTCTCCCACAGATGCTCCTCCTCCACCCTCGTCACTATGTACTCTGCAAGAGAAACACAGACTTGCTGAGGCTACGGATGGTGTGTATGATGCTGTTTGAGGCTTATGCAAATCAGCCCGCAGCACTTTTTGTTAGCGATGATGCCCACATGGTTATCACTTCCAGCATACGTGTGAACAGAATCGCTACAAGACTGGAGGGGAAGCTTACCAGTCTACAGTAAATGTGAAGGTGTCTGAACCTTGGGACACCTTTGGTGTACACAGTATAGCGCAGTCAAAAGGATGTATACTTATCTTTGGCTACAAGATCATTCTTAGTTGAACGCTAATGTTTTTGGTGTGAGAAAGTAGAATATCTGTCTGAACATGTCAAACCAAGTTAGAAGAAGAATTTGTATGTGCCATCCACCTCCAGACAGAGCCATATCTGTTCTATGTAATGAAACTTACGTTGTTAATGGTACACATTATAATGCTGTACTAACTCATAGCTTGAATTCCTTCAATTCTCTACTTACGTGAGTCATTGTACAAGGCCGTAAACTTCTTAGCTACTTCATCCAAACATTCCGTAAATACATCATAATATGAATCCGTGAAGATATTATCTATTCTCCCATTTTCAAACAAATATTGCTGGATACCTGTAAAAACAATGACGATTCACTACATGTATCAAGTGTCTGCTACGACAGAATTTCCACTCTTTACAAACCAAAGGAACCTGGTTAGTGGTCCTGGTGGTCTCGGAGCAAGACAATGCTTTCTCATTCAGAAGGTTCTCAGCTTGATCTATATGCAGATTTTTCTGTTATCAGACTAAAACCTTCACTGTTACCTAAGACAAAACTTTGGGCACGTGAAGAATACGAGGTTTTGGGACAAAATGTCAACTGAGACATTTCCTAGAATCTGGAAAAGCAGTTTTAGAACAAATTTACACACTACACTGTCACACAATACTACACTGTCACACAGTAACATAACACACCAATGAATACTACTCTCTCTCTCTCTCTCTCTCTTTTTTTCTCTCTCCTATGGCTTGACAGCCCTATATGGGCCTGGGCCTCCTCGTTTCGTCAAGGTTTCATGATCACACACATTAGACACACCACAGTCGGTAGGACTCTCTGGACGAGTGATCAGCTCGTCGCAAGACCTCTACCTGACAACACACAACACTCACAAGAGACAGACATCCATGCCCCCGGTGGGATTCAAACCCACGATCCTAGTAAGCGAGCGGCCGAAGACCCACACCTTAGACCGCACGGCCACTGGGATCGGCAATGAATACTACTCTTACTTATGATAATTGCTATACCCATTACGTCATTACACCCTTTTACATCACTCTTAAATTTGTGGAATTTACTTCTTATCACATAAAAAATTTACAAAAGTTCAAGTGTTGTGGTGAATGCCTTCAGTTATGTTTCCACTGACCTTTATTACTCCTGCTGTGAAAAAGCTGGCTTCAAACAGTGACAGTGTTTCTCAAGCATGTTTTGGAGGTGCCTGGCCAAATCTTGGCCACAACACCAACCACTCTCACTGAACTTTTCAGTGTTTTCCTCAACCCCTTCAGGCAAATGTCAAGACAGTATCTCACAATTCGGCCACAACCACTTCCTTTTGCATACCCTCCAATTCACTATTCGCTGATCATTGTACCATTCAAGTGTACAGTCTCAGCTGCTGACCGTGTCATTAAATACACCATAAATGAGTTTAAAAATTCATGGCTCTTGCCACCCCAGAAAAGGATAGGATGATTGTAATAATGATTTTTATGTGATGCTGCTTTATGAACTGCAAAGGTTATGTGACAAAGGAATCATGAATAATTAATTAAAAGGGATATGTAAGGAAGTGGTTTTGTCCTGCATTTGCTCCAACAATGTCGTCAATTTTACAACCTGTTCCACCTGCTTACCTAAACAAAGATAATAAATTGTATCTGGAGCATACTCGCTGCCATTAGGTTTTCTAACTTCTTTGACAAACAAGCAGAGGGAGTAGTTGAGTTCATCAGCAGTCAGCTGAAGAATCTCAGGTTTGAAGAGCTTAAGTTTTCTGTTGTTGGTTGCAGCCTTCTCAAGCTCAGCGTTCTTTGCCATTACCCACTGCCGCCACGCGTTCACTCCAAACGTGTACTGTAAAGCGTAATGGTGAAACTTCAGTAAAAAATTATTTTATCACTGCTCCTGTATGAAACTACTAAAAGAAATGTCAGAGAATGTAAGGAGGGCAGAGACATTGGCATGATATAGAATAAAGCAGCAGATTTGTGAAGCTGGTGGCAGACAGGCTGCAACACAGGATACGGTAAATGCTTGATGCTACTAGTGAAATCGACATTCACTGTAGTGAAGGATTTTGCTCTGTTCGGAAAAGTAACATCCTCCTCCATTTCTCTGCATATTCATGAAGTTGCAAACAGCAACTACTAGCGTCAGGATGTGTCAACGTAGACACACACGTAACTTATGCAACTTGTGCACTAGTAACAGTGATAACATTCCATAATATATGTACAGTTGTGAATCAAAAGTGTGAGCACAGTGGATTGAGTGGTATATGACCATATGAGGAGGGTCCAGGATGCAAAGATCTGAACACACCTCAGTCTTATACATACATTTCCTATCTTGAATTCTAAAAGGTTTTGACGATGGTATACGACATTGTGAACCGCTTGTTTGTTGGACTTTGTCCATCGTCTTTATTGCGAATAAAATGTAAAATATAAAATACCGTATATTCTCGAATCTAATCCGCACCCTTTTTACAGTTTTAGAGGGCTAAAAAATCAGATGCGGATTAGATTCGCGGTCTAGAGCTGGATTTTGGAAAAATGATTGAGCTGCTGTACGTGCGTAAGAACAATACAATACAATAATCTATTATTTTATTATTTATTATTATAATAATATAATAATTGGGTCCAGTGAATTGCCTTCGTGACGCCTCACACCCGCTGATCGCTGCCTTGTGTTTCCGCCATAGTCGAACGTTGCTTTCATCAACTCCAAAAATTGCAGCGGCTTTGCGGTTTCCATTCTCCTCTGCGCACCGAATAACTTCACGTTTGAACTTTGCCGTATATGAGAGTCGTTTAGATTTCAGGCGTCCCTCTTCCGTTACTACGGTACACGACAAATTGGAACAAGCACCTCCCACGTTTCAACAACTAAGACTCAGCTGGCTTCAGACGAGATTGCGCACGTCTGTTGAGAAAGGCCCCGCCTCTATCGGTATGACTCATCGGCCACAGGCGTAGCGTCGGATTTTAACGCATTGGTAACATCCAATATTATTCAATCAGTCGCCCCGTGGGCAAGGGGTGGTTGAAGGAAAGGTGCGGATTAGAATCGCGAACTAACTTTTCTTCGTTTAAGAAGTGCCAAAAATACATGGGTGCGGATTAGATTCGAGAATATACGGTACATAAAATCCTACGTTTCATAAGATGGCTCGAAATAGGCCTGAAGACGGAAGAAGAGCCATCTTCCGAAACGTAGATTTTATATTTTACATTTTATTCACAATAAAGATGATGGACAAAGTCCTAGAAACAAGCAGTTCACAATTTCCTATCTTCTTTGGATGCTAAACACATACAATGTTGCACCTTTTAACTGCAATTACTTTCTCGAACCCCCCAGTTCACCTTGAGACACATGTTGGCATCAGGCTTCTCCTGTTCTACTCGTGGCGGTGGCTGTGGTTCAGGTGGCGGTAACAAAGGAATGTCAACTGAGCTGCTGACTCTTCTCCCTCGCTTGCTTGGGATACTGCCCATTCCTCTGGTTGTTCGCATGCCTCGCTTTCTTCCTCGATTGGCTCGTGCCTCTGGTAGTACTGGCACAGGTTCAGCATCGTCTACTTCAGATTCTGTTGCTAGATGGAGACAAAATGCAAACGAAGGATTTTAGCCTCAGAAAAGGTCAATGCCCCTGCCTTAAAAAAAAAAAAAAAAAAAAAAAAAAAAAAGAGGAGGAAATGACAGTATAATAGCAATAATGAAGACATTAATTGCTAAAAGACAATCAGATAAATAGCTTCTTCCTTCTACTGTGTAACTTTGCTACTGCATACATCATGACGAAACCTAGGCACATCCCACCACCTTTATGTGGTATACAGCATGCCATGTGAACATGTGCTGACATCACTAACCATCATTCTGTTCCATGGAAGTTTGTGACTGTGCGGTGATTGTAGATGGAGTTAGGGCAGCCTCCAAATCCACTGCAGGTTCCTCTAATTCTGATGCCATTTTGAGAGCCATCTGCAGCATATCTTCTCCAAAAGTGTTGCTTGTGTCAGGGCCTTCTGGACTGAATCCTCCTTCAGCAGCAGAACTCCCTGTAATGGGAAATCATCAACATTATGTATCACAAAGCCTTCTTTAACCCTTCAATGCTGGCCTCTGTACTGCTGAGTGTGTTTTAGTGTCCTTCTAATTTAAAACTCTTCCATCCTGCGCAATAGTTGGAACTTAAATCCCAAGGCCCAGCATTAATGGAGGGTTGGGATTACTATCTTCTGGGACTTGATGCAATCAATACGGTAGAAAGGTAACAACTTTGCAGAACAATCTACTGCCACAATCATCAGGGTCTTTTGGAGTCAGCAGATTCCTGTGCACCATATGACATGGTCACATCCCAGACGACTAAACTCAGATCTTAAAAACATTCCAAATGAGGCTGTTCAGATGTGATGTTCAAGTGATTGGTTGTGATGTCTCAGATGAAGGGACATGATCTCTGGAAGTGGCAGGCACTATTCTGTGCACCACCATGTCCCCACTAGATATGCGACCCCCCACCAACTTCCTGCACTCCCAGTACTACAGACTCTTGCCCTGACAGAAGATAAAAGTCAGCTAAGGCACGTATATGAATCTCAAGCCAAGGTACACATTGTGTGCAACTTTTAATTTCCACACCTCCTATACATCTTCATGGCCTGGTGTTCACAGGCAGGGGCATCTTCACCTTTTAATTAATGATAAATACATGACGGATGCTGGGCTAGCATAGTTAGCAAAGTGACTAGGCTACGGACTGGACGAGCCACGCTTCAAATCCTGGCAGAGGCAAGGGATTTTTCTCTTCTCCAACATGTCCAGACTTCATCTGGGGCCTATCCGGTCTCCCATTTAATGGATACTGGCGGCACCTTCCCTGGGGGTAGAGTGGGTACGGCACCACTCACTTCCACCTACTGCCAAGGTGAAGAATGAGTAGAGCTATACCTTACCCCATACGCCTTCACGGTATGCACAACCACAACTACTTTTACTCAGACAACAAATACACATGCATCATATTTCACAATATGCCTACCTCCTGGCACCTCACTGACGTCACCTGCACAATTTGCACCGTCATCGCTGTCCGAGTCAGAGTTATCGCCCTTTTTCTCTCCAGCCACCATCTCCGCCATCATCAGCAGCTCTGCCTCAAATGGGTCCGTTGGTATCTTCTCTTGAATTCGCTGTAAAAGACAGCAGAAACTGGAGTATGGGGGTGGCAGCCATTAGGGATTAGTTGGCGGCAGTCTGTTGCCGTTGTCAGGAGATCTGCTTAATTGGCGATGCAGCGGTCACACTGGTAAGAGAGGTTAACAACAAGATCTAGCCGGTACCTTGAAAGACACACATGTGGCCACAGAATGCTAGGCATGGTCATCACTGTCCCTCAAGTCTTCACTGTTACCGGCATCTAATATCTGAGCACAATACAACTTACATAACAGCTGTGCTGCTGAGGGGTTGCATTGTGGGTAACAGTTTCTAGAAGCGTATGAAAGTGCCTCACATAATTCTTCAAGCATCTCCTGTTACCTCTAAGATTACAAATTTTTCAGTGCTCATTCAGCTGAACGCATGTAGTGTCTGTTTCCTGTCACAGAGCATGCCACAAGCAAAGCAGTGCAACATGATATGGTGTAAGCTAAGCACCTAAAGTCAGAAAATGCTAACAACACTTGACTGCAAGAAATTTTTGGAACTTTCAAAAAGGGCTTGCATATTGTTTAAATTACCACCATGTAAGCAGATTCAATCCCAAAGGAACAAAAAATGTCGGCATTAAACCTACATCATCAAGTGCTCACCTTTAACTCCTTCATGATGCCATGAGCAGAGTTCCTGGTGGTGGGGATGAATATTGGAACTGGCACGGGCAATGGAAATGGTACAGGCACTGGGTATGGGCTGCTGTACATGTGCATTGGGGCTGGTACGTAGATTGGCACAGGCACGGGAATCAGCACTTTCTTGCCCATGGTATCCTCTGCAAATAATAGCCACAAAACATACTACAGTCACCTTGCAGTTTCTCAGTCTTTCAAGTTAAAACAAATATGAACAAGAGTATAATGAAGCTAGCCACGGTATACCCTGACTACGGACGTTAACATCTCATGTTCTCAGTCCATAAATGTAAAGCTGCAAGACAGACAGTACACCGGTATTATCACCTGTCTGAGTCTCCTTCGTGCAAGGATGCGGTCGGCAAGATACTCCCTTGGTGTGCATGTATGGCTTGCAAACGATCGACTTATTCCTCATTTGTTTGGGGGCAGGAGGCTTCACAATCACCTGCTGCTTGTACATCACTGGTGATGACTTTGCAGACTGTGGCATGGCGATATTATTGTTGTTCACCTGAAACAGAATGACACTTCCCATCACCTCTGCAAAAGAATCAAATTAGGATATGGCACTGAACTGCAGGAATTTGTGTTTTCATATATGCTGGAAATACAGTAAAACCTCGATTTAATGGATTTAGTGATGATTTTTTCATGTCCCGACAATAGCTCCATATAAACAATGTAACCTCCATTTAATGAAAACCTCAATTTAGTGAAATATATTCTAATCCATAACAATTCATTAAATAAGGGTTTTAATGTATCTGGCTTCACTACTATCAATGCTTTATAACAGACATGTCAGAAACTGGTGGCCTGTGGGCTGGATGAGGCTCATTGAATTCTTTTGGCAGCCTGGGAAACTTTTCGAAACAAACTATGAATACAGCCCTAACATTATCGCTAATAAACAGAAACACTATGCTGGATACGATCATAAAATCAGTTATCAAGCTGCTGACTGAAACTCCCTCTGTCATTTCATAATTTTACATTACTGACATCTAGTTTCACTTCCACAAATTATTCAATTTGTGTGCCACATACGGGCAATGTTTGGTCAGATATTTGTGTGAAACGTTACACAACAGCTCTGAAACATTGTGATTAGCAGACACATATTTGTCACCAATAATGAGCATCATAAACAAAAAATTCAAACATGATATTAATAAAAATTAAATAAATAGACCAACTATGCACTATTTGAACTACTTTAATGTATGTCCTTCTTGTATCACCCTACACGTGTTTCGGACCTAGGTCCATCTTCGGGGGTCTCAGTATGATTACAAAACTACTAAAACAAGCACATGTTTAAACGAACGTACAGCACTCGCATACCGCTATTGTGGTAGAATTATCTGTATAAAGTTGTAGAACATAAATATGTATATAAATATGCGAGTGCTGTACGTTCGTTTAAACATGTGCTTGTTTTAGTAGTTTTAACAATACTGAGACCCCCGAAGATGGACCTAGGTCCGAAACACGTGTAGGGTGATACAAGAAGGACATACATTAAAGTAGTTAAATAGTGCATTTGTTGGTCTATTTATTCAATGTTGATTCATAGAAATGCACGGTGATAACAGTGTGAAAAATGATATTAATAAGGTAAGCACAAATACAAAACAACAGTCTCTGGAAAACCTTCTGATCAGACGTGGGATATTAGAATAGTGTCACACCGACACCACATAGCAAGAAGAATTCAACAACAAAGATTACATGAAAGAAGGCAGTCTCAGACGCTCTATATCTGCAAGAATCTCTCACCTTCAGTGCAGCAGATCTTGTCGTGATACCCGCATTGTTTGGACAGGGCTGGCCATTTGGAGTGGCAAGTGACGTCACATTTGAGATAACAGGCATGGACGCTGAACCTGCAGTTTTGTTGGCAGCTATAAGTCACATGATACAACTCTGGTACATTCTTCAACACCCAAAAAAAGCAATGAACACCCTGAAGGGAGACAAACGCCAATTTACAGTAAAGTCTCACTGTTCATGATGAACTGGGTCTGTTAAACCATCACAAACATTGGAGTCTGATTCCAACGTATACCTACCTGGTTCCAAGAACATATGAAATACCAGTAATAAAAATACAAACATATTTTGGAAGCATAAAATACATTAAATAGTTGAAGGAGGGTCTCAATCCACAAGGCACAAATGTGGTCAACCTCAAATAATGAAAGAGAGGATTTGATTGGGCTGAGGGTGATCTGCGCAACAGCAGATTCACCAACCACGTGGTCTCACTCCACTTCATTGGAACCAGGCACAAAAGGTTGAAACAACTATTATAATGGGTGATCACGAGAAGCTGAAATACTGAACGCCAAGGTTCACGAACTGTGAGACCATACTGCACCATGCATTTTGATGCATGGAATTCGGCTCACATGTCTCGAAGTGTAACAGATTTTGTGGGGGTACAACCATTTGGGTCCAGCTAAAGAACAAAATGATAATTACATGCTGCCAACCATTCGTAATGAAATCAATATTTCAGTTTTGATCCCAAGCAACTGCCCTGCCCATTCAGGCAAATCTGCTCTTACGAACACGCAACATATCTTCTGGAAAAACACATTTTGTCAACATTTGGACATACTTCTATTTGTGCATTTACTGCATTTCTCTGAATATAAGATGAGAAACTTTCCCTAATTGATCACCTGAAATATCAGGGGTCACCTTATGATCATGCACAAGTTAAAACACTTCTGTAAAGATAATTAATTAATTTTATTTCAATCCAACAAATGCACTACACTTTCTTTCACTGATTTCTTGCCCCTACATATGTTTTGGCACACCTGTGCCATCCTCAGGGGGGTCGTCGAGAGTTCACAATCTTTAATACACAATACACCACAGGACAGTTAACAACACAGCAAAGGGACAAGATCAAATGTGATCAAACAACTAGCATACGTAGCGAGCTGTCAAACAACTAGCATACGTAGCGAGCTGTCAGACACAATTTTAATTATCTTTTTAATATTTTATACTACACTATCTTCAATTTTTATATATATATAAATAAATAAAAATAAAAAAAAAAACTGAAGAAAGATAAGTTATCAATATGAACATAAAGACAAGTGATATTTAGTGCTGGTGGCTTACAATAATTATGTACTATGAAAGTGAGTGAAATACAATTGGATGTATTGAAGATTGTGAACTGTCGACGTCCCCCCTGAGGATGGCACAGGGTTGTGCTGAAACATATGTAGGGGCAAGAAATCATAAAAGAAAGTGTAGTGCATTTGTTGGATTGAAATAAAATTAATTAATTCTGTAAAGATATTTTCCTGAAAACTGAAGACTGTGAATGGAGGTACAGTACCTCCAGGCAGAACAGACTTAGGAAACCAGTAATTCTATAGTGTGTTCCTTAATTTGGGCAAGCTGTCTCTGTTGTAAGGTCCCAATATACTGTTTAGAAAAGGGAGGAAGGAGAAAGATGATTCACCAAGCACGACATCTGGACTGCAGGAAGGGATGTCCATAGCACCATAACCAGTCACATGTCAGCTGGCAGTATGGGGCCCAGTGATTTCTGTCTCTTGGCACTCCTCTAGGAAGTACCTGGCTGGCAAGCAATTTGCAAGGTGCCAGTGTGACGTAAACTGTGACACTTAGTTCTTCTAGGCTGGTATACAAGCCACGTTGCCATGGTGAGACAAATGCTTAAACGTCATTGGTCACAATAAATTTCTTGGTATCAGTGTCTGTTACCTCATTTTTTGAAACTTCCTAATAATGTATCAACCACTTTCAATGCACCAGTGCTACAAACTGCAGACTTCATGCAATTCATCAGTGTTTACTGACATCACCTGAACTTCAGCTTGCAACGGTCTTCACATTCAGTGCTACTGAAGAATTTTACAAGCCTACGACAAAACTGTCATACTCACCTCCTGTCTTCAGTAGCGCAGAATGTTTTGAAGCAACACAACAAAATGTACCAACATGCGTTTCGAAAGGCTGGCAATTACGTGAGTTTATCCCCACTATATCTGCTACTGTGTTGGTCTCCGGTGAAAACAAAACTCAGTCTCACCTGTTGGTATTGGAGCTGGTTCGTTGCCTGAGAATGCATTCTTGGAATACTGCCCTTGAAATGACATCACACACTGATATGAGCAGAAATTCCGAATCGTTGCATCAGACATTGTCAGATGGTACTGGGCCTGTGCAATTGAATTGCACAAGTCACATTTGATTCTGTAACAAATACACAATATATACCTGTGACATAAATGTGAAGGCAATAATCACACAAATCTTTATATGAAACATCAAGACATTTCATGATTTAGGTCTTCTGGGATGTGACACTATGTCAATGGGTTAGTGTTCCAGCGTTTTGAAGGAACACAGTGCCTTCATTGTCAGTAGGTGAGGGGTCCTAGAAGAATGCCAGACAGGTGGACTTGGATGTGTTGGTTTGGTAGGTGAACGTTATGAAAGATTAACATGCCAATCAAGGGAAGAGGAGAGAGAGAGGTGTGTGAAGAAAGAAAAACCTCTTGGCCCTGCCCAAAATCAAACAATCCCTCAGTCATGCAGCCTATACTCTAGTCATTACAATGATGATGTTATTCTGGCTCCCACATTATTTTAATTAGCAAGTTTTTTCTTTCATATCTGCCACTGATGACATCTGGAAACAGACCCAGTTTCTGAAATGCTGTGCTTAAAAAAAAAACTCACGATAGTGGTTATGTCAAAAAAATGAGGCATGCTCAGCGAGGTTCCCTAGGTTATAACAATTAAATGACAAGTCATTACGATGTTACATGTAGCTCATTTATTCCACTGCAGCATCATTATTTTTCAACATAATTCCTGAGCATAGTGATCCATGTTTCCCATCTTGGCAAACTCCACAAGAATAAGGAAGTGCAAATGGCTGTTTGTGAACAACTGCAAATGCAAGAGGCCTATTTATATAAGGGTTATCCAGAAAGTAAAGATACAACACGGGTGGGAGGGGAAGGGAAATCACCTCAGACCATCCCGCTCACAGCCCAGACCTCACTCCCAGCGATTTCCATTTGTTTTTGCATTTAAAGAAACATCTGGCCAGCCAGAAGTTTCACGAAGACGAAGAGGTGAACAACGAAGTCACTACGTGGTTGTGTGCACAGGCAGCGGAGTTCTACGATATCGGAATACAAAAACTCATACCCAGGCTAAACAAATGCCTTGACAAAGGTGGTGATTATGTTGAAAAATAGCTAAAGGTATGTGTTAAGAGTTTTTTCACTCAATTTTGTTAATAAATATTTTTAAAAAATGTTATTGCTTTTGTATCTTTACTTTCTGGATAACCCTTGTACAATGATGGAATTCTTAAACTTGTGCCAAGATGGTACAAATGCATCCATTTGCCCTGACATTGTGGTGAATAACAAGATATGTCAGTGACATGAACCAGCTACATTTATGTTGCAATGATTTCTCATTTAATTATTATGACCTAAGGAACCCTACTTACTGGACATTCCTCGTTACTGATGCTTATGGCTGTTGCTTTACTTACCGTTTTGAAGACACAGCATTCACTGACACCTGGTATAAGGTCAGGCAGTTCAAAGAACACATCATCAACACCTGCCCACTACTTGTCACTCTCTTTATCATATCGAAGTTGTACTTCTTCACCTAGAAGTAACGAGAAGCAGTGTTTCTTTAGATACGTTGTGTGTCATTTAGCATACACGTTGTGTGTGTCATTTAGCATACACGTTGTGTGGTCATTTAGCATACACGTTGTGTGTGTCATTTAGCATACACGTTGTGTGTGTCATTTAGGCATACACGTTGTGTGTCGTTTAGCATACACGTTTCAATCAATTACAACATTTATTGTTTATTATAACATGGACACGAAGGCACAGCGTGTAACTATGGTGGTGAAATCGTATATTAAACCAAAAGGAATCATAGAAATTAGAGGCAGCACAAATATGATTTCAGAGACCATTAATGAACTTCATTAGACTGAACTGTCAAAGACATCTGATCACACAAAGACTGAAGTTACAAATACATTTGAATACATTCATGGATACCAACAGGATCAGAGAAAGCATTCAGAAGAAAGAGCAAATTATAACAGAAAATCAATATTTTTCCTGACTTAACAATTGACAGTTCTTAAAAGGACAGCAACAGGCCAATGGATTTTCAGAACATATTGTTGAGGAAAAGGGCAGGAAGACACTAGTTCGTCCCAGAAGACTTAATGTTGTTCTTACGGAAGTTTTGGCAGGACTGACCAAAACATCTACAGATTTGGGGAAAACATTGATTCAACAAATGTAAAAAGCCAAGTGTTGCTTATTTATTCATCTATTCACAGAGTGGGACATCAATCCTCACCTTGCACCAGTTGCACGGAACAATTTTCCTATTTGCCAGGATGTACACATTCATGCAAGTCTTGCAACAGAAGCTGTGTGGTGCGTCATCGTAGTAGACAGAATAAACCTCTGTTTTGGATTTGTCAAAGTACTTCTTGCACATGTCGCAGTGATCTGGAAACAGAACAACATTGAATTTACATACAGGAACCAAGGAAGATATGGTGCATATCCAGGAACTCTGTATCTAAGGAAACCACACATGGTACATCACATAACCAGACACAATCAAAATCGTTAACTCAGCATTTTCCAACCTACAGTCTGCACAGCGTTTGTGCACATCAATTTGACAGCCACTGTGCGAGCTGCTCTCTTCTCAGATGTGATGCTGAGCAGTTGGTTAGGAATGTAGCAGTGGCAAGCCTCCATCTTCAGGGTGGAACAAAAGCAGCGGCAGTCTATTCCTCCAAAACATCTGTACATATCTACCAGATAACAGTGTCACCTGCTCACATGACAGCAATCTTTTTGTAGGTGATCTGGGGGGGATTCCCATTGAACAGTTTCTTTCTGATTCCAACCAACACTTCTTTTAAGAATTAAAACATACAGAAGTATAATTCTGCCACCTGTTTCATGTGGGTATGAAACATGGTCTCGCACATGAGGGGAAGAAAAGAGGTTGAGGGTGTTTCAGAATAGGGTGCCGACAAAGATATTTGGGCCTATGAAGTAGGATGTAATGGGTAACCACATCAAGGAGGACGAGATGGGCAAGTCATGTGGCATGTATGGGGAAAAGAGAAATGAAAACATGATTCTGATAGGAAAACCTGAAGATAAGAGAAGACTTGGATGACCTAAGCATAGATGGGGACAATGGTATTAAAATGGGGGTTAAAGAAATGGGAAACATCAAATCATGCGTAATGCAATGTTCTTACAGCTGCGGCAGACACTGCACCAACCTGCATTGATCTTGTTAACAAACTTGAAGGCCGCAAAACACGGCTCACTGCACAGCTTGTGCAACCTGTTGTCCAGTATGACCTCCACCTTCACGATCTTCTCGTTGTTACACACCGCACACTGATGCATGGCTACTGGTGGTGGCTGATTGTTGCTCATCTGGTCATACTTCTCCATGCATGCTTGTGTACAGAAATCCTGCAGACAACAGGAGCACACAATTTTCTGAAGTATAGTAACTAGGCCTGGTACTCTCAAACCCAAAGTTCACATCATTCAGGCAATAAACATTTCAAACATTTTGTTTAGAATTATGGACATAATCAAGAATACAGCCCATGCCAAAAACATTCTTAATTCTATACATGGGGGGGGGGGGGGGGAAACTTCGATTCTGTGCTAGGTCACACGCTACAGGTAGACTAGGATCAGTGTCAGGGTCACGTAAAATGAAATGGCAGGCCTCATATGGCCTGTGGTCCCACCACACACACACACACACTTGAGACCCTGGACTAAGCTATTGGCTGGATGACCAGAAAATACGGATTCTATTCCTGGTGCACATACAGATGTTCTTCTTTGCCATCATATCCAAACTGGCTCTGGACCCCATCCAGTATCATATCAAATGTGTAACTGGGGCTCTTTGCACAGGGGTAAAGCACATAGGATTTGATTTTAAGCAGTCACCTGCATCTAGAGCCAAATATTAGTAATCACTGGAGCTGTACCTCCACAAGACGGCCATGGTTCCTAGTGGACTGTAGTGACATCTGTTGCAGTGTCTGGCATTTAGTGGCCTTTGTGGCCACTTTTTAACCTGGCAAGATTCTTAAGAACTGAGCCATATTGAATATCACAGACTTCTGTCAATGGTATTATTAACACATTAGCTTTGTCATTAGCTAACTACACATTACATTCAACTGAATAAGTATTTAGTTAATTACAAGTCTCAGGGACGGACAAAATGGAAAACAAACAGAAATTAAATCAAAGGAACTGTATTTTGAGGAATACAGATTGAAAAAGAATACACACAACATGAAGTCTCTGATGATCTAACAGAACCTGACTACAAAAATCAGATAAGTCAATGACACAGTGGTTAAAGAGGTGAACAATTTAATTTACATGGGTGTAAGAAAGGCATACAGGGGGAGTATGAGGTACAGCTCCACTCATTCTTAACCTCAGCACTACATGGAGGTGAGTGGTAAACTTCACACAATGGCCACTCTGCCCCTCAGGAGAAAACCCTGATACGCACTGAACAGGAGGGTTGGTGGGCCCCAGAGCCCACCTGAAGGGAAAAATCAATGGAAAGATAAACATAAGAATATCAAACAGTTCCAAATTGTATAAAATTATAACAATATTATGAAACAAGATATTCCAAAATGGCACCAAACAACAGTAACATAGAATGCCAAACACTGAAACCCAACACACACCTTGAACTGGCCCTTGTCACCAACAGGTGCCAGGAAGCCCTCTGTGCCACTGGAGATGTCCTTCTGGCAGTAGCTGCACACTTTTAGGCCCTTCTTGAACTCTTCCAGACAAGTGCTGCAGCAGAACTGCTTGATGTCGTATCCAAAACGTACACAATATTTTCCTAGGCTTGCTGCCTGGACAGATCCTTTACAATTGGCACAATGTGAGCCCAGCGCAGTCTGGTACTTGCCTGTGCAACAGTACAACATAATTAGCGGTGGACCTAATGACTGTACCATAATGCATGTACTTCCTTCTAAAATAAAATACGTAAATATGTTTATCTAGGGTTGAAGAATACAGCTGCCTGGCTGCCGGTTGGGGCTAAAAAAAATTGTACCTGTTGATAAATTGTTCCTGACAGAATGAAGACTGCTGCCACCTGTAGGTGTTTAGAAAAAACAGTATAACAGGGGGAAAAATATTCTTTCATGTAATTGGTGTCAGAAGCCCAGCAAAATCCTAGAAAATATTGATGACCCTTCATTTAGGACCAAAAAATTTATCTGGCTAAAAGATTTTCAAACACTTTACACCTTTGATGTTTTGGTCTATTTCCAGATCCCACATGCCTGGCTTAAGTGTTTGATTGGCTGTTACTACCAAATGGGGAGCTAACATAGATTGTGTATGGACACTGCACTGTCTTTTGTTCTCAGAAACAAAACTGACCTTGAAGATTCAAGCTTTTGGGATGTTACACCCTGACAAGAAGAAGAAAAAAAAACCTGTCCCTGTCCATGCCACTGAAGGCAAATAGGGTGAGCACAGATACAGCTCCACCCCTTCTTACCCTAGATCGCAATGAAGAGACGGTCTGCTTGTTTTGGAGAAGAGAAAAATCTTTTATCCCTACTGGAAATCAAATCCCAGATTGTCCAACCCATAGCCTAGTCACTATACAGGCTGACTTACGCTCCCGATGTTACGTTGGGTCAAATGGTAAGCAGTTACTGACGTTTCAGGGAAGCATGGTGACCCATCTTCATCATCAAGCAGCCCAAGAGGGCTGCCTGACCCTGAAGGTGGAGGCATCGCACTCCTCAAAAACTTCAGTAACTATTTACCAGTCAATACGGCATAACATCCAAAAGACAGGCACCTTAATCAACATCACTGTAAGAACCTCACGACAGTGACCTTAAGAAAAGGTTTGTTACCATACATATGAAGTGGCATTAATACCAAGCATTCTGCATAAAAGACCCACACTCATACCATAAAGCAGACAGCAGTAACTTCCTGCCAAATCACTCAGAGTCACTGAACACAGCTAACCCAACCATTCACTTGACCAATAATCCTGCAGTTGATACAGTGTCATTAGGTCACCTATGAGACATTTATTAATGACAAAAAAAATTAAAAGTGCAAATATGGGTATAATGGTTGTATAAAATTTTGTTTAACATAAATTCTCTTTTAAGTCACGTGACGGATGCATTCCCAAGAATGAACACATAACTCAAAATTGCACAGCTAAAAATTGCTGTTACTCCTTCAGTTTCAATGCCTTTAACCAAGAGATTGTAAACTTTATGTTTAAAAAATCAATCTGGCACTTGGAAGCATGAAATCTAAATACTTAAAAAATTCAGTTCGTACCCCACAGTAAACACAGAGAATCTCCATGACAAAGACAAAACTGGACAATGCTGTTTATGAGAATTAAATGGAACAGAGACAAAAGACAAGGGAAAAATGTTGGGTCTTTTAGTGTTAAATCACACAACAGTGTATATAGTAACCATTGTGCTATGAAGGGTTAATACCATTCATTCTGTTTAAAAATGAAAATTTTGTTTCACACAAATAATTTATCTGGTTTTTAGTCATCAATAAAAATTAAAAAATGCCCAGTCCTTGTTTTATGCTCTGGATGTGTTCCTGAAAAAGTGGGCATAAATCAAAAAGGCATAAACCAAAAATGATATTTACACAAGAAAAAAAACTTAAATAAATGGAAATAAACCAACCAAAGAGCATTAAACCAAAAATGAGAGAACATAAATTAAGAAAGCGGTGTAAACAGGTAAGGGATGTGCAAGAAAAAGGCATAACACAAACAGGTGCAAAACAAGGCCTTGATACACACGTGAAACTGAATCAACCAAAATTCACACCACTGTCAGGAAAATAGGTTAAGAAACAGTCAAGGATATAGCAGGAACTTTCTGTCCCAGCTCACACAATAAAGCGTGAACACGAGTTATACCATTTCCTGGTGTATAAGAAAAGTCCCTTATGTGTAACTGATCCTCCCCTCCACCACAGACATCCTTCAAGGATGGACACTCATCATTACTTCTATTTAATTATCTACTTTGCGCAACATCTCTGCCATGATTTCCCCTACCAACGCACACGACTAACAGAACAGACAATTGGAAAAAACAATACAAGACTCAACAGTCCACTGAATTCATTATGAATCAGATGGACTTCGTAAATCAATACAGAAGATACCCGCATATTAAAGGTTAGTTTAAATATAGTCTGAGTGATGCAGTTTATCATTCTTTATTACAGGTTCAGAGAAGTGTTAAAATTAATAATTAATCATTGTAACTCACCAAATCAATGAAACACATAAGAAGAAATTATATGTCAGTCTCTTTTAAAAACCTCCTCAGTGGATCAGTTCATAAAACCTTATTTTACAGAACAACCCCAGTGTACTGTAGCCTCGCAGGTTATAACACAGAACACATACTGATCACAACTGAAAAACATATATGGAACTTAGGGCAAGGTGAAACATTATGGAACTTAGACAAGGTGCAAAACTATATGGAACTTAGGGCAAGGTGCAAAACATATATGAACTTAGGCAAAGTGCAAAACATATATGGAACTTAGGGCAAAGTGCAAAACATATATGGAACTTAGGACAAGGTGCAAACATATATGGAACTTAGGACAAGGTGCAAACATATATGGAACTTAGGGCAAGGTGCAAAACATATATGGAACTTAGGACAAGGTGCAAACATATATGGAACTTAGGGCAAAGTGCAAAACATATATGGAACTTAGGGCAAAGTGCAAAACATATATGGAACTTAGGGCAAGTGCAAAACATATATGGAACTTAGGACAAAGTGCAAAACATATATGGAACTTAGGGCAAAGTGCAAAACATATATGGAACTTAGGGCAAAGTGCAAAACATATATGGAACTTAGGGCAAAGTGCAAAACATATATGGAACTTAGGGCAAAGTGCAAAACATATATGGAACTTAGGGCAAAGTGCAAAACATATATGGAACTTAGGGCAAAGTGCAAAACATATATGGAACTTAGGGCAAAGTGCAAAACATATATGGAACTTAGGGCAAAGTGCAAAACATATATGGAACTTAGGGCAAAGTGCAAAACATATATGGAACTTAGGACAAGGTGCAAAACATATATGGAACTTAGGACAAGGTGCAAAACATATATGGAACTTAGGGCAAAGTGCAAAACATATATTGAACTTAGGGCAAAGTGCAAAACATATATGGAACTTAGGGCAAAGTGCAAAACATATATGGAACTTAGGGCAAAGTGCAAAACATATATGGAACTTAGGGCAAAGTGCAAAACATATATGGAACTTAGGACAAGGTGCAAAACATATATGGAACTTAGGACAAGGTGCAAAACATATATGGAACTTAGGGGCAAGGTGCAAAACATATATGGAACTTAGGGCAGAGTGCAAAACATATATGGAACTTAGGGCAAAGTGCAAAACATATATGGAACTTAGGGTAAAGTGCAAAACATATATGGAACTTAGGGCAAAGTGCAAAACATATATGGAACTTAGGGCAAAGTGCAAAACATATATGGAACTTAGGGCAAGTGCAACAAATGGACTTAGGCAAATGCAAACATATATGGAACTTAGGGCAAAGTGCAAAACAAAGTTACTGTTACCTTATGTTTATATTTTTACACCACAAATTTTTCAAATTCTTTTAAATAAATACGGCCAAACTCTGTAAATTTATGACACCATGTGTTTATTGTCTGACGAATGTACACTTTTATTCACTATTACCGTATATTCTCGAATCTAATCCGCACCCGAATCTAATCCGCACCCAGTTTTTGGCGACTTCTTAAACGAAAAAAGTTAGTTCGCGATTCTAATCCGCACCTTTCCTTCAACCACCCCTTGCCCACGGGGCGACTGATTGAATAATATTGGATGTTACCAATGCGTTAAAATCCGACGCTACGCCTGTGGCCGATGAGTCATACCGATAGAGGCGGGGCCTTTCTCAACAGACGTGCGCAATCTCGTCTGAAGCCAGCTGATCTTTAGTTGTTGAAACGTGGGAGGTGCTTGTTCCAATTTGTCGTGTACCGTAGTTATGGAAGAGGGACACCTGAAATCTAAACGACTCTCATATACGGCAAAGTTCAAACGTGAAGTTATTCGGTGCGCAGAGGAGAATGGAAACCGCAAAGCCGCTGCAATTTTTGGAGTTGATGAAAGCAACGTTCGACTGTGGCGGAAACTGGGTGGAGAGCATGGATAACGATTCAGTTATGAGTGATGACGGCGAGTCTGATGAATAATAAATTATAATAATAAATAATAAAATAATAGATTATTGTATTGTATTGTTCTTACGTTGTTTATTAATTACGTTATTGTTATATTGTACAGCAGCTCAATCATTTTTCCAAAATCCAGCTCTAGACCGCGAATCTAATCCGCACGCGAATCTAATCCGCATCTGATTTTTTAGCCCTCTAAAACTGTAAAAAAGGTGCGGATTAGATTCGAGAATATACGGTAATTGTGAAACACATTGCTACATGTTTCGACCCTTATCCTGGTTCATCCTCGGGGACTTCAGTATTTTAAATTGCACATATTTTAACCAATTGTACCACTGATGTAAAATATGGTTAATTTAAAATACAGAAGTCCCTGAAGATGAACCAAGATAAGGTTCGAAACATGTAGCACTGTCTTTAATCTTAATTCACCGTGCATTTTTATTATTTAAAAAATCACCAACAAAATGCACAATTTTCAAGGCGCAGACTAGCTCCTTATATCATGATACTATCCAACGCGTTTCGACTCTTTGCGAGCCATCATCAGGGATCCTATACACTTATAAAAGTGCTTCACAAATGCAGCATCTGTTTGATTATTTAAAAATATGCACTATCTGAAGCATGAGTTAAAAAACACACGAGTCATAAACAAAGTTAAAAAGATGATTTGTTAAATAACTTATTAAAAACACTGTTCACTATGTCTATTGTGTAAAGGATGTTCGCACTTCTAAGGGTTTCATGAGATCGCGCACTACACTGTACTGTTTGCGATGGATTTTGTAGCACGGCGTATAGACACTCACGTTGTATGTAGGTTGTCGTTTGTTTACTTCATGTTGCAGTGCGGTCCTCCTGATGGCGTAGTATATATAAAATATAAAATTTGATATGAAGAAGAGGTGGTTCAGTTGCAAGTATATTGTGGGGGTTGCGTCTTGAAGTGTATTCGGTGGGAGTGAACTGTGTTATCGAAGTATATTGTGGGGGTTGCGTCTTGAAGTGTATTCGGTGGGAGTGAACTGTGTTATCGAAGTATATTGTGGGGGTTGCGTCTTGAAGTGTATTCGGTGGGAGTGAACTGTGTTATCAAGTATATTGTGGGGGTTGCGTCTTGAAGTGTATTCGGTGGGAGTGAACTGTGTTATCAAGTATATTGTGGGGGTTGCGTCTTGAAGTGTATTCGGTGGGAGTGAACTGTGTGATAACACAGTTCACTCCCACCGAATACACTTCAAGACGCAACCCCCACAATATACTTGCAACTGAACCACCTCTTCTTCATATCAAATTTTATATTTTATATATACTACGCCATCAGGAGGACCGCACTGCAACATGAAGTAAACAAACGACAACCTACATACAACGTGAGTGTCTATACGCCGTGCTACAAAACTCCATCGCAAACAGTACAGTGTAGTGCGCGATCTCATGAAACCCTTAGAAGTGCGAACATCCTTTACACAATAGACATAGTGAACAGTGTTTTTAATAAGTTATTTAACAAATCATCTTTTTAACTTTGTTTATGACTCGTGTGTTTTTAACTCATGCTTCAGATAGTGCATATTTTTAAATAATCAAACAGATGCTGCATTTGTGAAGCACTTTTATAAGTGTATAGGATCCCTGATGATGGCTCGCAAAGAGTCAAACACGTTGGATAGTATCATGATATAAGGAGCTAGTCTGCGCCTTGAAAATTGTGCATTTTGTTGGTGATTTTTTAAATAAATGTAGCACTGTGTTACACAATTAATAGTGAATAAAAGTGTACATTTGTCAGACAATAAACATATAAAAGCAAATGTACGTAATGAATAATATTAATTATGACACCATGTACAATTAATCCACTGCATAAACTGGGGATCATTGACAGTAAGTGTTGTTACTGACAAAGAGCTTCATTAAATCATTATCAGCATCAAAGTATGGACTGTCTCCTACTGAGCATATCCACATCACCATCCTCCAATGAGTCTTCTTTCTTCAGGCACACAAAACTGACAAAAACGGTCATGGCAAGGCCACTTTCATGACTACACCTGTAATCTCACAAGACAGTTTAGTCAGTATAGTGACTAAACTATAGGCTGGATGACCTGCAGTTCAATTCCTGGCACGGACAACAATTTTCTCTTCTCCAAAATGTCCAGACGGCCTCTGGGGCCCACACAACCTCCTTTGCAATGAGTACTAGGAGTTCTGACCCCAGGGGTAAAGAACTGGGGTATGAAGTTGACCACTCAACTATATCTAGTGCCGAGGTTAAGAGCGAGTAGAGCTGGACCTCTGCTCCCCATATATGACTCATGACATGCACAGGAATGTTAACCACTCTAATCTAACCTAATCCAATTTAGATACAAAATTCACGTTTCATCCACGTACACCATGAGGCTCCACTCTTGCTACACGGTGAGCAATTACTTCCAATTTTCTGAATTTTATTATTTCAGTTAAATACTTTTAACAGCCATCATTAAATTAAAACAATTCACCAAAAAATTTCAGGACCTTGCATTTGCATATCAGCACCAGCACCGCAGCCAACCCAATGCTGGTATTAATGAGAAGGTGATTAATAAGTACAAACACACAATGACTTTGAGAGGCATGACATAAAAATGTGGTGCATAAAAATCGATCATCTGGTTCAGAATCTAATATGGGAATACACAAGGGCATGACAGTAGCACAGGCATGTATTTTCTTATATTCTATTTATCTGCGGTTTACCTAAGCATGCATATACGGGAAGAAGAGAAATTTTGTAGGGTTTTGATGGGGAAACAGAAGCAAAGCGGCCACTTGGAAGACCTAGGCACAGATGGGGAATAATATTAAAATGGCTCTTGAAAACTTGCGGCAGGAGGGTATGGACTGTATTCATATGGCTCACAACAGGAACAGATGGTGGGCTCTTGTGAAAATGGTACTCAACAGTCAGGTTCCACAAGATCTTGGAAATATCTTGACTAGCTTATGAGCTATTAGCTTCTCCAAAAAAAGACTATGCGCTATGGAGTTGGTTGGTTAGATCTGTAATGATGCTGCCTGTAGCTCACACTACATACTTTCCAATGATATGAAGATTAATAAAGTGGACACAACGTAAACAAATGTCGTCCAGGCCTAACTCTCGTATAATCTTGGAATTCATCTGGAGGGACTGCAGAAGACCATAAAAACAAGTCAGGATGTGCGTTCTCCAAGCCAACATTAGAATCTAGGACTTCATGAATTTGACGAATCCATGCTACCAAATGAATCACAGCAGTTGGCCCTGCTTGTAAAATAAGTTAAAAGTGCTAGTCACAGCCATGTTAAAGTTAAGAACTGACTCCAGAAATCAATAAGACCTTAACTTGGATCTGATCAATTTTCATTCTGCATTCAGATAGCGCTACCTTACAAACTTCATAGACTGATAAATATTTAATCTGCCACAGTTTAAAGGATGAGACAAGAATTTTAAAGTCACTTCTTTGAACCGTATGCCAGTCAGTACAGCAGTAACGTGTGTGGTTTGTGTCCGACAGGTTGCTGGTTCAGATCTTCAATATAACAGATTTTTTCTGGTTTTTCTATGTCTCCATGAAAATGCTGGGACAAGACCTCGTGAAGTCTCAACATAACTTTCCTACCCACTCTTGCCCATTTAACTGTACATAATGCCCTCTAACCAAACAGCGTCCTTGAGAAAAAAAACAACTGTTCAACTTGTGATCAAATTCCCTGCCTTTATGGATGCCAAAGGTTCTCGTCTGTGTTCACAAGAACCTAATACTGATCCTATCCTAAGCCACATAAATCCCATCCAAAACCTCCCACACTATTTCATTATTATCCTCCCACCAGTGTCTACCATGCATGCTACATTCCATACTGATCACTCTCATTTACTTTTAATGGTAAATGACCACTGCAACTGGTGGTGTTGCATAAGACACAAAAATGCAACAAGCAATCACCTATTTACCTGCATAAGATGACCCCTCACTTCACACTCTTCAATTTTCAAGGAAAATACCAATACAGGACATATTTAACATTGTACATGATTGTACGGTGACCCTGCATTTTTCAGGTGACGAAGGAGGAAAAAATTATTGCCTTATATTCGGGTAAATACAGTAACTCCCTGCTAATGGAACCTGAAGTTTCAACACCATGCCAAGTGTCCAGAAATGGTGAAGCGTGTCTTTTATGAAATGGTTAATTTTAAAAATTGCTTATGCACATAACAGAGCACATAAAGTTGCTTCATATTTTGGGCTTCATACTGTGTGTAGTTTGGCCGGCGGGGGTTTGAGGCATGCGAGCATTTAAGACTATTGCACCAGGCTAAAATTCACACACAAATCCATAACTTGACATGAAACAAAATTAATATTCAATTGTCAGGCAGTAAAACTGACAATAAACCCTTCACATTATTCAGATGCCAACCACAAGCTGGAGGTGACAAAATGTACAGTGGGTCTTTCATTATGGCCCTAAAGCAGGCCAATAAATAATCTAACAAAAATTATATTTCTGCCGACAACAAAACCAGCTCAAGCTGACAACCATGTCAGACGGTTAAGTCAACCAAAATCTCAGAGACCAACCGTTGTCTTTATCATCAGGGTTACACAATACCTGCACCAAGACAGACAGCATGGCAGGACGCGAGCCAATAGGGCTAGTGGGTGGAGTCCATGACATGCTGCGCCTTGTCTCTGATCCTATCAGACAACTCTCTGGTCTGTCTGAGTATGTCAGTTACGTGCTGCCACGACCAACTTAACATCAAGCTGCCTTCCCTACTGAAGTTATTAAGATGTCAAACTGCTCGGCCCATCGCTCCCTGGACTGTGACGTTAAACGGCTCTGCAGGCAGACATCATTACCCCATACTTCAACACTCAGATATGTGAAGCAGCTCACCTAAGCACTCCTCGTTGCAGAAGTCCATTGTTTCCCACGACAGATTCTTCTCGTCCCCTGTTATCATGTTGCTGCATTGTGAACACTTCCTGATAAATGACCTGTCAGGGTCAATGCTCCCTGGTTTGCTCTTGTCATTCAACATCAAACTTGTTTTCAATTTGGCACCACCATGTTTGCGGAATGTATTGTAACATTCGTCCTGACAAAGATGTCTAGCTTTGCCTCCAACATACACTTGAAATCTACAGGCACGGTACTGTAAATAGAATGCACAATGCACATTATCACAAACAGAAGTTACTGTGAACTGTATGGACACCTGACACAGTATTCAATATACAAATTGTACATTCACCAAGTTATGCCCTTTATCACATCTGACACATATGACAAACGGTGTTCTGATTTTCATGAAACCATAATCAGTGTCATCACATGTTCTTTACGTGAATTACCCGACAATATTGCTCATGTATTATTAAATACTTCAAAGCTACAAGAATCTACCACTGTTACTCGGCACGACAAACAACCTGCAGTTGTCCCTTCTTACTTTAAGGTTTAAAAAATGGGAGGAGGATGTTACGGGAAAAAGTACAGCACACAGCTACAAATTAAACCCATGCTAGTATTTAAATCTTGACACCTAACTGAACACTTACAGCACTCTGACCACACTACTTCAATTTAAATCTTGACACCTAACTGAACACTTACAGCACTCTGACCACACTACTTCAATTTGGAAATGTTTATTAATTCATATAACAAATTTGTGATCCCACCACTTTGTGAAAAAAATAAAAACAAACAAAGACTGAAACACGTGTCCCATTTGAAATGTTGATTTTCAGACAACTCTGATGCAATTCATTGCGTGAGAGGAATCTGGTGCATTTATTCACCACCAAAGCATTAACTGTTACATTTACTGAGACAGGTTCTGTAAAACAAGGACGTTAATGACCTTGACTAACCCATGACTATTTTCTTCCACATCGTTTCTATTCAATCAACTACCTTACCATTGGATCCTACATACACCGAGTTACTGACAAGCACTACAAGAAAGGCAGGGGATCTCAACCATCCCTAATCCTATTTCCAGCTCACTACGAAGCAAGAATGTTACTTACTCGACAACACTGGATGCACATCTGATTGGTGGTTTCAATTTCAATGATATCATCAAGTCCATCTCCAAACCCTTCATTGGAGTTAGAATCTTCTTCAGCCAATTCCTAAAAATAAAAAATATGTACAAGCTTTTAATAACAATATCATAACCACAAAGCCTAGGGCATTACAATCTTTTGACATGTGACGCCATACAGTCTGCTTCATAGGTGATGCTTCCATCTGCAGGGAACAAACAGGCTACTCAAAATGTTCATACCTACCTGCCAGACTACATGGCACAACATCCCAGAAAACTGCAACATTAATAATCAGACATATAAAGCTCAGATCACAAAGCTAGAAACTTTCACTGCACCTTTAATACTCACCTTTATTTGAGTCTCGGCCCTCTTGGCTGCTTGTCGCTGTGGTCGTGAGTGTCTATACTCCATGACAGGATCTACTGCAGCTGTTTACAAAAATAAAACTTTCACTGCACCTTTAATACTCACCTTTATTTGAGTCTCAGCCCTCTTGGCTGCTTGTCGCTGTGGTCGTGAGTGTCTATACTCCATGACAGGATCTACTGCAGCTGTTTACAAAAATAAAACTTTCACTGCACCTTTAATACTCACCTTTATTTGAGTCTCGGCCCTCTTGGCTGCTTGTCGCTGTGGTCGTGAGTGTCTATACTCCACGACTGGCTCTACTGCAGCTGCGTACAAGGCTTCCCCTTTCTTATCTGCATTGCTGCTCTTTCTAGAAGGTTTGGGCTTCTCCACAACTTCTGCAGCAGCTGGCTTTTCACTGTTTATATGACCGTTCTGCTGTACCTCTTTCCCGTCTGGTTTATCACCATCTTTACCACCTGCCTGCAGCACAGTATCAGGTATTATACACACTTCTTCATCAGTTTTATCTTTACCACTTGCTTCATTCAAGGCCTTGCCACCTTCTGTAGAGTTCATCTCTTCTTTGTCAGCTGGGGCAATATCCACATTGCTTTTAGCTTCATCTGCATCTTTGCCAGAGCCACTTTCTTCAGCTGCATTAACAATCTTTTCCTTTTCAGATGATGGTTCTTCATCCTTGTTTTCAACACTCTGTTGCTTGTCCTCAGTGCTTTCCACACCCTCAGGTTTGTCCGACTGTTCTGGGAGTTTAATTTCTTTCTCCTTTTCAGTACCATCATCTTCACTTCCTTGTCTCTGGTTTGTAGTACTTTCCTGTGGTTCAGATTGCTTCATACTATCATCTGTTTCCTCCACCTGTTCTGAATTATCCTTCAGTTCATCATGTTTTGTCTTATCTTCCATTTCATCCTCAGGTTTTTCGCTCTCTTCTGTCGATTCACTGACTTCCATCTGCTCGCCACCATGGGTATCCTTATCAGCCTCAGAAACATTCGTCATACTAATTGGGTCTTGATCAGTGGGACTGACAACCTCCATGCACTCATCCCCACCACCACACACATCTACACTGCTCATACTGACATCCATTGTTTCACCCCCATTCTTCTCAGTGTTCTCCACTTGCATGTCTGGATCCACTGTCTGATCCTCCTCTTCCACTGACCGTTCACCCTCAGCTTCCTCACTCATGTTCACGCTCGTCTCTTCCTCTGCCACTGGATTAGCATTAGAGTCACTTGGATTCATAGACGCCTCATCGTCCTGGCTTAAATTGTCTTCTAAGTCGTCCTCTGTCGCATTATTTGGCCTATCAGAAATCGAAGGCTCCTCAACCTTACTGTCCAAATTAATTTCGTCTTTCTTAGAGCCTTCCTGCTCAGCGTTAGCGACCTCTACATCCGTGATTGTCTCCTCATTCAAGCTGCCATGTTCCCCTGGCAAGTCTTGATCTGCTGAGTCTGTTCCTTGTTCATCAACATTGGCACTGAAATTCTCTGCATTCTCTGATTCTTCCACCGTATCTGATGGCTCATCATCCTTGTCATTATCCACAGTTTCATCACATTTTGTCACATCTATGTCCCCAATCCCATCTATCTTCTCCACATCTTCTGCTGCTGAAGATTCATTTTCAGTCAGATCTATGTTTTCTTCGTCCAGCAACTCCTTCTCCGCTTCCTCATCCAACAGCGAACTTTCTTTCTCATCATCCCTCTCGTCCTCTACACCTTCAGCTGGTGCCACATCACCAATCGAGTTACTGGCTTCGTAACCATCCACCCCAGACATCTCCTTCACATTCTCCTCACATCTATTCTCACCAACAATTTTATTACAATAATCACCACTCTGTTCACACCCTTCTCTTTCCCCAGTGTTCACATTATCTTCCTGCACCACCCCTTTTGTCCCTGAAATAATGTCTGTGCTCAGAGAATTCTGGTTTTCACTCAAGTTCTCCATCCTCTATGATGATATCAGTAACAGTTTATAGGTGCAGCATTCATGCCCTGTCAGTGAGCTAGAAACAAAGATGACAAAGGTGAAAAATTTATCACACATTTCAGAGACTGATACCCTAGGATATGCTACTGAATTTCATAAATTAATGTGTCCAGAAGCTGACTACTGCAGCTACATATCCTTAAATGGGAGATATCCAAATTCTGGCCAGTTGCTACAGTAAAACTGAAACAAAATATTGACTGTCTGACTCCATGCAGCAGAGTCCTGCTTGAGACTCTAACAGTTCCTCAGCTTGTCAGGAAATGCCCTGCATTCTACAGAAGCCACAGGTTCATTACCTTGTTCATAACAGCCCACCACCTGACCCTATATTGGCCAGGTGAATCCAGTCCACACCTTCCAACCATATTTCTTTAAGACATATTTTAATATTATCCTACCATCTATTCCTAGGCTTTCCAAGTGGTCTCCTTCCTTCGGGTTTCCCCACCAAAACCCTGTACGTATTTCTCTTCTCCCCCAGACATGCCAGATCCATTTCATCCTCCTTCATTTGATCACCCTAATCATATTTGGTGTGAAGTAAAATCATGAAGCCCCCATTATACAATTTTCTCCAGTCCCTTGTTACTTCCTCCCCCTCAGGTCCAAATATCTTCCTCAGCAACCTGTTCTTGAACACTCGCACCCATCTTCCCTTAATGTCAGAGACCACGTTTCACACGCATATAAAACAACAGGCAAAATGACAGCTCTGTATATTTTAGTCCTTATGTTTTTAGAGGGCAAACAGGAGGACAAATGACTTAGACTAAATGGTACAGGCCTTCCCTGAATCTTAGCTTATTCCAATGAATCAATTCAATTCCAAGGTCCATAATCTGTAACATTTCAAACATGTAAATCTTTTACCGTGAAGAGTTGTTAGCTCCATGCTCAACCCCCAAGATGAAAGTCTACCTCTTGCTGCCCGCCTGCAACTGCTAATTCAATATATTTGCAACTATCATCCATATCTGAACAGTGTGCTGACCCACCAGGAGACAATGCCTTACGCCTACAGCCTGTGGTCCTTGCTCCGTGCACTTAAGGAACCCACCCAGCACTGCCACGAACGTAAACATACACTCTTGATATCAGCTGTTCTTCGTTCTCGCTATGTTCAACATCAAAACAGGAACTGAATAAACTTGAAAACCAAGCAGTACTTCAGGTGACTGTGTGGCATCTCCAGCTGAGTTACTTAAGACAATCATAGTATTAACTGAGTCTGCAGTCTGGGGACCTAAAACTTGCTTTCTTTAACGGCTGACACTAGCGTTTTAATACATTACACAATATGTTATTACACGGCACATGCAACATATTTATAAAGTGTCTGCATTAATAACTAAGACATGGTGCACCCTCTGAAAAGCTAACACATGCTTGGCCAACCAAGAAGTTCCCCCTACTTTGTATAAGACCAAATGTTCACCACTGTGTTTACAACAGACTAAATGGATCCAAGCCTGAGGCAATTAATCCTGCCTGTATTTTCATATTCGATATTCAGACCCATTTTAATACCATCCTCCCTCAACATGCTGAGTGGTGTATTCCTCATAGAAATATTTAAAAAATGAGCAATTATCCTAACCATGTCTGTCTCACACAACAACATACAAACTGCTGAATGGATTTACTTAACCTTATACTGGCATATCTTAATATTCCAGTCCTCATTGAAAGTGAAGAAAAGTAATGGTCAGTTTATGAGGATACCTGTAATGGTTACTGCATGCTTTGTAAAATATAACCTGTTATGTATATAGCACAGTGAAAAGTGTTTTGAGCAAATATTGTGAGGGGTTTCATATGATTCTCATTCTCCATTCTTGATTTGATTCATACCATTGTGATGATGATGATAAAGAAAATGATACCATTGATCACAACTAATATATATATATATATATATATATATATATACACATACATATACAGTATATATACATATGGGAAATTTTCTTACAACATGTTTTGGCTGAAACGGGCCATCATCAGGTAATACATGTATCAAAATATACTAAGAATAATTACTGCACTGCAAGTTGTTGGAATTTAAATAGATCTCACTTTACAATTAACCATTTTATATGGAAGGGTAATTAGTGGTCTCCTTGCTCCAGGCTTTACAACCAACATCCCGTATGCAAATACCTTCCATCCCATGCATACCATGTCTCACCCAATTCATCCGAATAACATTGGGTGAAGCAGTACAAATCATGATGCTCCTCAACATACAGTTTTCTCCAGTCTCCTGCTATTTCCTCCCTCACAGATCCAAATACATTCCTCTGCACTGTGTTTTCAGATACTATCAGCCAATCATCATTCCTTAACGTGAGAGACCAACTTTTGTACCCACATATCTTAATCCTTATATTTTTACATAGCAAATTAGAACACAGAAGATTCTGAATGAAACTGTAGCACACAATCGCCGAATTTAACCAACTCATAATTTTTCATGCATGTGACTTTGATTTATTACTGAATTCCTAAAACATCTGAACTCTGCCACATTTCCAAAGGATATCTTTATGTTGGCAATTTGTCCTACACACTGTTGATAAGCTTCTTTTTTAAAGTAACTGTCTTCAAAGAACCATTTTTAAAATGCCCTTATCATCACAAGTGATTTTAGTTTAGGAATAAATTCACGGCTGAATAATACTCTCATACGAAGCTACTATGATCTTTAAACAACAGCAAAATTAACCAAACAAAAATTTAAATTCGCACTGCGATGTGAAACTAATAAATAAATTATATCTTACCGAAACTCTTTTCCAAGATAACACACGCATTTTATCTGATGTAGAACACTTTTGCACACTTGACGTTTACAGGGAAATTCACTATAAACAAATGATGTTTCAAAGGAAAACAATATAGTTACAAAGTCTCATAATGCGTCGAAGTTATGAACGAAAATAACGAAATCCGTTGTACTTTCTAACATATAATCTTTGCATCCCGCACGCTTAATCATATGCATGAAATATTTGAATGAATGTATTTTAAATGGACAGTAACAGAGCCCGCGCTTCGAACCACAAAGTATTGGACAGCCCACCCTGCTCGCCAACTGCGGGTATGACTACAGTACTCAAATTCAAACACAAGAAATGAGTATTTCATTCCTAACCTCTTCTTAAAGACATTTGTTTCAAAAATCAATCAAATACTAGAATAGCATCTTTCACTCTACTGTCCAATCAGAAAAAAGCCGGACATAAACCATACCCGCTGAGATAAATACAGTCTCCCTTCCTGTCTGTGCCCATCTTGAACGGGTATGCTACTGCACAAAAGAAACACTATACCGGCCCTAGTCTGAACACAGATACACTAATAGTAACACTTCAGACTGTACTTACATGGCAGGAAGATTATAATTCACACACACAGCGTCGCTAGTTAAAACTCTTGATACAACCCCCTATACAATAAAAACTGCATCTTTTTATCCTAGAGATGGCGGTATCTTGACCACGATTCCTACCAACTACATATATAAACGAAGTTCAAACGTGCTACGATGGTGTTCAATATACTTTATATTTGTAGGGAAAAATACAGTGTGAAACCTCATTGCACCAGTTTTCAAATATCTTGTGTTAAGTTGGGCAGTGTACGGTTAGTTTAGGTGGACCGTCTTTTACACGACATTGATTTTCTTAAACGTGAAAGTCTTGTCATTTTGGCTGCAGTGAATAGATCCTCGATAGTGTATAGAGAAAGAAGGTTTGGAGGCGCTGTAACAACAATGAAAATTCTACCTTCCTCCACTATTTAATAATGGACTCTTCCTTGACGTAAAACGAATTGATGATCTAACTAGCATTTGAGATAATAAGATGAAGATAAAGTAGCCTGAATAAACTTTTGTGGTATTTCTTTCCCATTAATTTGCGCATTTCTCCAACGAAGATGTTGCTGCAAGTCTAGCATTTGGATGATATAATGTGAAGTGTAAGGTTGTCAAGTGTGCCGTACATTCAGATAAGTCCCTATGCCTCCATGTTTTGCACCACAACCACGGGATGGTCTTTCGAAGTGTAACTGTCACAACGCCTTTTCTTAGAAGACCTGATACTTTGACACTCGTATATAAGTGGTGTATATAAATGAGAGTTTTGTCCCTAAATTATTTAGATCTGTAGCCACGGATATAATTTTATGTAATAATTACTTTATTTTATTCAAATTTGTAATAATTTGATTGCACCAATCTTACATGTTGTGTCAAATTATTCTTTAAAAGTATAAAACTCGATTCATTGCAACATAGTTTCACGAATTGGTTTGTTCTACTATTATTTTAAACTGTTATTATTTTGGATTTTAAACGTTATTTAAAGTCGAAGAAGTTATTGCCTTTTGTAAGATGGCCGTCATATAATCGTGAAAGATTTCTCTATGGCGAACGAACGCAGTTTGTGCGACATCTAGCGGAAGTACATATAAATGAATTAATTAAAAACAACTTCGATCGCCGCAGCATTAATGTAACAGTCAACGACAGAGTTGTGTGTATAACTGTCAGGTCAGCTGGTTGGTGGATTGCGAGTATGTGCGGGTCGTATATGTGTGTTCAACGTCAGTGAACAGTGATTTGACTTTATTGTGACTGTGTATTTGACTGAATAATTCGAAAATGTTTTCGGGACTTACAAATCAAGTGAGTTCCTGGATGGGTGGTAGTGGTAAAAAAGAAGATCTGCCCAAATCTGAAGACGAGAAACTCTCTTCACCCGTTGCAGAAGCTGATAATGGCAACAACATAGAAGGCGAAAAGAAAGATGCAAGGTAAACAGTTTCTCAATTTTATGCCAGTTTATGGATATATATTTCGATAGAAAGTCATAAACTTTAATGCAGTATGGTAATATCACTGCACTGTTGCGAAGTTCACATTCATGCAGTTACGAGTTTTCCAGCCCATGAGGTGTAGCTGAAATGGTTAAGTCCCATCGATAATAAAACATGCCGGAGCACTTTTTTAAGGACCTTTTACGTGATAAATGTGTATTGCCAGTGTTACGATATTGGTACTAATATTGATCGTGTCAGGGTGGTATTGATGATAGTGATGAGTCCAAATATTGGTGAAAAGTGGTTTAATGGTTTTCAGTTGAGTTCCTATATTATAAACAGGTATTTACCGCGCGAAGGCAGTATTAGCAATACTAACTGTCGCGTCTATATCAGCCATAAAGGAAGAAGCCATATCAACAAGATGGCATGCTTGAAAGATATTGACAGTTGGAATGCCATTTGTTTAAAAACTACACTGTGCATGTAAAGTTATTGACATGAGTGTATTGATGGCTATAATGTCGATAATAAGTACTAATTGTGTAAAGGGCTTTTCGTAGTAATGTAGTAACACACTCTGCAGGTTGCAGCAGGAGTGCATGAGTGCTCATAGTGTGTTCTAGAAAACTGTATTTCCTGTCAGTTGTTCCGTGAATATAAGGCTAATGTTTTGAAATAGGCTATGTCAGCATTCTTGACAGTCCCTTACAATTCAGCCTGCATAAGCCTGTCATTTTATGCAGAATACTGTGTGCAGTTGATATGGGGACATAAAGTAACATAATAAACAATAAGGATAATTGATGCTAACTGCCATTGTATGATGACAAGTGCATCCATGATGTTCTTGCTGTGAAATGTGGCAGCAGTTACAGTTTAGTTTCTGTTGTATTCTGTTCTTGCTTTAGAATGGCACAATAAAATTTGAAAGGCAAAGGTAAAGTTGTCCCTCTGAAAGCCATGAAGGCATATGGGGGAGAGAAAGTATAGCTCCTCTCAATCTTAACCTCAGAACTAGATGAAGATAGATAGTCAGCTTGACACTCCTGCTGCTTAACCCTTGGGAAAATGGGCTTTGATACCTACTGAATGGGAGGCTGGGTGGGCGTGTTGTGGAGGAGAAAATTCTCCCCTGCTTTGAATTGAACCATGATTCCTTGTGTTTTAACCCTGTAGTCCCTACACTGACTGTGCTATCTCAGTAGTTTGTCACTTATTTTTTATTTCATTTTTTAGTAAGAATGCCTTCAAAATGTGACACTTATGTTACCATTTGTACATGTTTAGTCCCCCAGAGGGTCATTCTCAGGGACACATATTACACAAACTTACAAGTTATTGAATATAATATAATTTATTTACATTTCTTAGATTTCATATATTGCGAGCATATAGAACATGTTATAGTATTAATACATTGTAGTACAAAGGTGAAATGCATATTTTGTACAGTTGTTTATAAAGATCTTATAAGACAGTCATTTTATACAGATCAAAAATACCTTAATAATATGTTCACTATTTTATGGGCTTCAGCAAAGAGCAGCAGAGAGGGAGTAAGCTAAGAGATAACCTTAGAATGCTGGCTTTAATACCAATATGTCATAGGTTAAAGTTTTAATGCTAGGTATCAGAGCGCTGCATAACTTCGTCCCTGTGTAGCACACACTCTCTTGGTAACTGGTGAGGTTAGCATTTGGCATGTGTAAGTCATGCTTGTGCCTGGTGTGTAGTTCTGAATGTATTTAAAATGTTTGCATGTTATGAGCAGTGAAAGGCAGTAATGAGAATAGGTGTTGACTGGCGAGGGGAAGTATATAAGATTTTTTAAAATAATTCCATACAGGAGGTTTTTCTTTACATCTGCAATTTTTCTAATAATTTTCTTTTGGACTGTGAATATTTTTTTGCTGTCTGTCGAATTTCCCCAAAAGGCTGCAAGTGTTACATCGAAAACTATTCCTATGTATTGTACAGTATATGGTGTTTTCAAGTCATGACACTGCAGACGTACTTGTAAAGTTGAGCCAGCCTAGACAAGTTCCAACACTGACACTGTGCTTACTCAAGTGTCATGTAGTGAAAACCCTATATTATAGGTGATTAGAATTAAGGTTGAATTTTAGGCATAGTATATGGTTGTGATTGGTTAATTACTGGAATTAGGATTTCACGGTAACAGCACTCATCACCGTATTCTGCCGGTGTGCCAGTACAGAAGTGGGATGGGGGGGCATGGACTGGATTGACATGGCTCAGGATAGTGACAGGTGGCGGGCTGTTGTGAGTGCGGTAACGAACCTTCGGGTTCCACAAAACGCGGGGGATTTCTTGACTAGCTGACGACCTGTTAGCTTCTCAAGAAAGACTCTGCTCCATGGAGTTAGTTAGTTAGTGCCAATACAGTTATATGGGGTCATTATTTTATCTGGCAACAATCAGTTGCCACTTCCTATAAGCTGGTTTATTGTATTAACGTAGCCAACTCATCCAACCACCCACAAGCGCGGTGGAGTAGTGGCAGGAAGTGACAAATGATGGGATAAAATGGTGGCTACTATAAATGTAGGCAGTGCTTAATTGTTAATGTGCAAGTTGTCTAAAGGAAAACGAAGGTTCTGTTCACAGGAAATCATATTCTTTTATATGACATATATTTTAACCTTTTAAAGCACAGTGGTAATTATATGTACGACCTTCATTAACCTTAAAAACTCAGAATTTTTGCCACACATTGTATTTTTCTGTTGGTGTTTGCGCGCGCGTGTGTGAACCTTACCACCTTCATGTGCCGATTGTCTATAAATCTGTGAGCCTCAACCTCCTGGAACCCTAAGGGCCTGTCCAGGCCTGTAATGGGATTGCTTTACTTTACTTCTCTAACAGCACTAACCAGGTGGCTTTTGTTGTGAGGTGTGAACCAAATTGTGAGATCTGATGTTCTCGTGGCAGTGTATATGAAGAGTACTGTCTTTTGGGGAGTGACACCGTGTATGCTGTAGAAATTTGCTAGTGTTATGGAGGAACTTGCTGCCTATATCTTATGGGTAGATCAGTACTCTTCTCTGGTGTTATATTCCTCTGATCTGTCGTGCAAGCACAAAGCACTTGTCTCTAGTGGAGGTTATCATGTCATTATCACTACCAACATTCATTGGTCAGAATTGCCCAATTACTTGAAGGGGTGTATAGGGAAGTACACTGAAGTGGTAAGTGTATCAGCTCGAAGAAAATGGGGGGGGGGGGGTCAATCCATGAGATTTCTGTCAATGTTCTTAGTATACTGATATACAGTATCTTTCTTTAAATTAAGTTACAGACCAACTGATGCACACTAAAACCACTTTTTAAGTAGCTTTATTATTAAAATTGTTAAAATTGTACTTTAAGTTTTAAAGTGCCGATAGAATATTTAAAATCATGTGTTTGAAGTGACTGTAGCTTTTAGCAAAAAAACCCCTGACGATGATCCTAGGATCGAAACACGTGTAGGGGTACAATTTTAACAATTTTAATAAAAAGCTACTTAAAAAGTGGTTTTAGTGTGCATCAGTTGGTCTGTAACTTAATTTAATATGACGAAGATGCACGGTGTGAACAGTGTGAAAAGTATCTTTCTTTCTTTTTCTTTTTTTTTTTTTTGTCTCACTCATCATAGCAACTTATTCACATAGAAAATGAGCATCTGTGAAGATATCTGATGATAACTGCTACAGAAGAAACACACTGTATTGTAGTGTCAGTTATGTGGTGTGGAGTCCCTGTATTTGAAAGCTGTTAGACATAACCCCAAAATTTCATTTCACCGTGTTAGTATGGCGTGTTGTGTGAAATGTTATATCAAGGGTACACAAATCCTGGGTGCCTGGTCACCCAAGCAACGCAAGTTTGCAGCGTGGCACCTAATATTTTCAGCATAATTATTGCATATTTTCTTTCCCCTTACATAGAAACATGTGCATGAATTCACTTGGACCTGAATTGTGGGTTCTCAGTTTGGAACTTGTTCATGTCACCCTTGTGCCATGTCGAATTTTGCAATGTCTCATAGATTTTTGGAAAACGTTATGGACCCCTGTGTTATGTAAAGTAATTACAGTATATGTAATATGCTTGTGACATAACCCATGTCACAACTCCATAGTCCGGATGGTTAGGTGTTAGGTCCTCAACCCTGAGATGCCATCCCAGTTGAATGCATGTGAGATTTATGGTGGATAAATTAGCACCAAATCAGATTTCCCCCACTTCCGTTAGTGTTCAACTGCTGATCTCCATTGCATGACTGCTGTACACTGAACTGTCATTGTGCTTATCGCTGACCAGCCAGCACATTATCACAATCTGGGGCTTCACGCATTTGATTTGGTACATGGCTGGTCACAGAGGAAGTTATGTTTCGTTTGTGCTTATGATAGACCTGCATGCAAAATACGGCAGTCATATTTGAAGTGGTTTGTTAATAACTGTCATGAAGCTGAAAGCCAAGTATGGATTTTACATTTTTAACCCCTGTACTGTATGGAGGTGAGTGGTCAATTTCACGCTTCAGCTGCTTGACATGAAGGGGAAGAACCCCCAGTATCCATTGAATAGGAGGATGGATGGTACCTGGAGCCGGTCTGCACATTTTGGAGAAGAGAGAATCTTTTGTCACTGCCAAGGATTGAACCCTGGGTTGTCCAGCATATAGCCTAGTCACTTTCCTGACTGTGCTATCCCAGCTCTGGCCACCATTTTGTTTTATATTAATTTGAAAATGGTGCACAGGAAAGAGAAATATAATTTAATATAAAAAAGTTTTATATATTCAGAAGGTGTTTTGTAAAACAAAATGTACGGATGTAGTCCTTTTCATGCCCTGGAAGTTCAATGGGAATTGTGACACTATCATTCAGTGTAAGCAATTAAGAGTTGGGCTACTTTCTCCCCCAAAGAATTGTCTGTACTAAGGTGTCCAAAGAGATGGGACCGGACTTGTGACTGTTTGTGGGGCTGTGGCCAGGCATGGGCCATCCTCCTTACATGATTATGATCATGTGCCCAGTGATTTCCATCTGTTTGGGCCCTTTTTAGACGCATCTGGCAAGCAAGTATTGTCAACATATGCTGTGAAGAAACTGTCACCTCCTGGCTACAGACACTTGATACAGATTTCATCTGTGCCAGGATACAAGCCTAGGTGCCACAGTGGGACAGATGCTTAAATGTCGATGGTGACCATGTGAAAGTCTGATGTGTACCATCTGCTACCCATGTGCATGTGCACATCAGGGTCAGAATAAGGTTCTTGGCATTAGAATGTCTGTTAACATATTTTTTGAAGCGCCTATGTATAGTGGCATTGTCATTAGCGTAGACTGTGTTACTGTAAATTAATGGTGGGGTGGTTAATGAATAATGAATTAGAAAGGACAAATTGGTCTTTGATATACTTGCAGTGCTGTCAAGGATAATTGGAGCCAAATGCAAGTGAAACGCATTATGAGCCAGTTGCTTCACTTCATTATTGATGCTGGTGGTAGAGAAACAACACATGCTGACATGATTCTTTTGAGAACACAAAGTATTGAAGATATACAGGAGAGTCACTAAATGAGACGTGTGTTAGGAGAAGTTCTTGTAACTGTGGAGAAGGAAGCACAGCAAAGGGTGCATAATCTAATGCCTAAACCGTCTCTTAATTGTGGAAGTGAGACATGAACACTGGGGTCTTAAATAGTAGTCATTTGGAATAGTACGCATGAGAGTAGATGGAGTGACAGAGAGAGAGAGAGCTAGAAGTGAAGATGTTGCTTACAGTTGGGAGAGAAGACTGTAAGTGAAGAGGCTAGAGTTTATCAGAGTAAGTGGAAGTAATGTAATGAAGAATGCCTCTGTTTACATTTCTGCAGCAAGCTCTGCTTTGTGAGATTTGAGGTGTTTACAGCAGTGTTGCTGAAGATTTAAGCATTTCTGGGATGTGACGCTGTGTTGTTCTGTCATCTTTAGAATCAGGCAGTTCAAGAAGGCTTATAGGCATACATAATTTGCTTGTTGTTTCTCTCTTGTTTGTTCCTTTGACTCAACAGGCAGTGATGGGCTGGCTGGTACGTATTGTGTGCCGACATGTGACTGGTTTTTCCTTGGTTACAGTCCTACAAAAGGCAGTAAGCTTGAAATGCTATCCAGTGTGAAAAATCAAATGTCAGGCTGGTTGAGTATGGGGGTGCCGGGTCTTCGTAAGGGTGACGAGCTGCCTGCTGAGATCCAGGACACAGGGAAGCCTGAAGCGAGTCACCTGCTTCAGAAAAGTCTGTGAAAGGTTCTCCTGTAGAACAGAAAGACGACGATGATTCCAGGTAAGTGTCATATACTTGTCATTCATTAGTGGACTGCAGAAAGCACTGAAGTCATGCCAACTTAAAGCTTGTGTCTCAAAAACTTGCAGTAGGAACTGTCACAGTGTTTGCAGGTATAGCAGTAGTTCTGAAGTGGGAACACTTTGTCATAAGAGAGTATGTGGGATATATTGCATATGTTGTCAAACACTTGGTAAAAGGGTCTAGTTACAAGTCTTGATAACTCCGTTTGTACAGTTTCTGTGTACTGGAATACATAAAGTTTGTTTAAAATGAAGGTCTCTGTGTATCATGTAATGTAGTGTGTAGTTTGGTATAAATATTGAGTTGTCACTGCAAAGGGGCATGGGGAGCTCTGAGACCAAACAGTGAAGTCGGTCGAAAAATGCATGAGAAACACTGTCTTCTAATTTTGGTGTGGCCGTTAGACTTGTGTTCAACTTATGTAGTCCATTTCATTTCTTTGGCTTTCTTTATGTAGCTTACATTTTCATGGTTCTGAAGTTTAAATGTAATTGTAACTTTATATGTTGAGGTATTTCTGAACACACACAATGTGTGAACATATTTCATTCAGGTTGATGGCATTCCTGAACAGACTGAACTGTTCGTACAGATCCGTCTAGGCCTGCCACGATTCAATCTGACTTATGCTAATTTTTTGTTTCATATAATTTAAATGTGTGGGGACATTATTTTTTCTGACAAAGGTCACTTCTATGGTCCAACAGAACTATGACATGCAATAAACAATACGTTTGTTAGATGTTATGTTTGTCTGCAAGCTGAAGGAAAACATTTCTCTCACTGTCTCTAAATATGGTGAGTAAAAACTGAATATTAACTGCAGTACACAGAACTAAAATATGTGGACACCGGCTCACGTCGTATTGGAATAGCACTGAGTGCTGCATTGTCTGTTGTCATGCATGACTGTCTGAGTGAAGAGCGTGCAAGTTGTCAGACGGTAGAACGTGCCTGCTGAACGTTTAATGGGGAACTGAAGGCAGTATAAAGCATTACTTCTTGAAGAAGCATTGATCTTTGTCTTTCGAACCCTGAAATGTGGTGAGCACGTCTGATGCTTGCATGCATTTATGTTTTAATTAATGATGCCTTCCTTTGTTCTCGTGTCTTTTGCTGGGGCAGTGCAACAGGTGGTGCTGATAGTGATGTTGCAGCGTCAGAGCCTGGCACCCCGGCTGAGGACAAGGAGAGTGGTCAAGCCTTTGGAGGAGGTGAGTTTCTGATTGGTCAGTGTGCCAGACATCTTGCTGTTTCTGATTGGTCAGTGTGCCAGACATCTTGCTGTTTCTGATTGGTCAGTGTGCCAGACATCTTGCTTTTTCTGATTGGTCAGTGTGCCAGACATCTTACTGTTTCAGATGTGCTTGTGGTCTCATGATGTCCCTCCAGTAGCATTTGACCCATTTGAGAGGTTTTTGTGAAAGCTGGTATGAACATAATGCCATTACAGGTCTCTCTGCTTTTAAATTTAAATTTTGTGTTCTTGGTATTACCAACATGATAGTGCTTAGAATGTGAGGTTAGTGTGATATTAGTGGCATATTATAAAGCTGTGTCGACCTCGGTGGACTAGTGGTTAGCGTGCTCGCCACTGGACCCAAGGTTCGCGATCCCGACGAGGTCGATGGATTTTTAAGACCACTTCCTTCGGAGGGGAAGTAAAGCCGTCGGTCCCATGTCGTAGATTTACGGCATGTAAAAGAACCTTACGGGCATGAATAAAGATGTTGCGTAAGCCAAATTGCCTCCATTTCTCACCCAAGTCTCCTGACTGCCTGCCAGATGGCTCTGGCCGACACATCAGGATCGATAGAACACTAGCGCGGCCAGTTGACCAGTCACCAACTGCCATGAATGCGCACGACTTAGTAATCTCGGAAAGAGGAGGCAAGAGGAGTCCCGAGCCCATATAGGGCTGTTGAGCCATGGTTATTATTATTATATTATTATAAAGCTGTGAGATTCTGTTTGAAAAATATGAACCTTTTGTTAATGGTAACTTTTCTGCGAAATGTAGAACAACACGGTGGCTACACGAAGTCCCATTTGGCTTATGGTATGACATAAAATAGGAGCTGAGATAGCTCAGTTAGTGTAGTGAATAGGCCATGGACTGGAGATTTCCTCTTCTTCGAAGCATCCAGCATAGCTCTGGGGCCCACCTAGCGTCCTATGCAGAGGGTGCCCTTTGCTCTTTACTTGGAGGTAAAGTAGCCTGGATGTGAAGCTAACCAGTCACTACCATGTAGTGCTGAGATTAAGAATACATGGAGCTGTACCTCCACTCCCCCATATGCCATCATGGCATGATGCTAAAGTAAGCACAGGACACCTCTACATTTTATCACCTCTTGGTACTAAATAACTAACCATTGTAGCTAGGCATGTGAAAATTATTGTGGAGATCATGAACACATGTAATTGGGCATGAAATATTGTTTACATGTCAAAACTGGCGGACATTGCTGGTGAGTTTTAAGGTGGGAGTGACACTTGGCTTATATTGTGGTTATGTCAGTTGTCGTAACACTGCGTAACCTGGTAGGGTACCCTAAACGTGAGGCAGTATGTTCCATACCCACCCACTTGAGTCACAGTGCATCATAATCTAGAAGGTCACTGCTGTGTAAACCTCAAATCCCTGACACAAGGGCAGTTAATATAGATAGGGTCCGAAGCTTGTATGCTAATGCATATCTGAAATGTATACATTGTATTTGGCTGCCTGACATGTACAGGTCTTATTTTATCTGAGAACTCATGTTTGTCACTTCCTGCTACTAACTCTCTATGTGTGTGGATGATTTGCTGAGTGCGGTACTTTAATATGATAAATGAGGCGGGGAAGTGGGACTGACAGTTGTCAATGAAATAATGTCCGTAGGAAGTGGCAACTGACAGTTGTCAGATGAAATAATGTCCGTAGGAAGTGGCAACTGACAGTTGTCAGATGAAATAATGTCCTAGGAATGCATGAATTGCGATAAATAAGTCGAGATGCAACTGACAGTTGTCAGATGAAATAATGTCCGTGTAAGAGGAATCATAAATAAAATAGTAGCCACACAAAATTTATGTTCAAGTTTTAGTTCTATGGTGGTAACTAATGAACAGTGATGTAAGGCACGTGGGAGACCATCAGTAATGTTAGGCACGTGGGAGACCATCAGTGATGTTAGGCACGTGGGAGACCAGCAACGTACCTGCAAATATGGTGTGAAACTGTTATTTAAATGTTGACTAACCAACTGCATGGAGCAGAGTTGTCTTTGAAAAGCTAATGTTTCCTCAGCTAGTTAAGAAATTACACACATTTCATACATCGTGAAGGTTCGGTACCGTGATCACTCGTCCCTTTCGTGAGCCAGATGACTCCAGCCCATCCCGCTTTAAGATCTGATTTATGTTATTCTTCCATCTATGTCTTAGGTCTTCCAAGTGGTCTCTTTCCTTCAGCTTTCTCCACCAATACTCTGTATGCATTTGTCTTCTCTCCCATACATGCCACATGCTCCACAAATCTTACCCTCCTTGTTTTTTAAATGTTGACATTTCAAAACTTCATGTCATTGCAAAATTTTGAGGTTATACAGAATGCTGCATGAAAAAGAAGTCCTGCCCCGGTTGTGGCAGCAGGAAGCATAGTCATGTGATCACGGTAACCCCACGGGTACTTGGGTTGCCTGGGGACTAACATTCTTTAATAACAACAATATATCTTTTCAAATGTAATATAACATATGTTGTTCTTTGTCAGCAGTAAAACTCTTATTGCCATTGACACTTAAGACCGGGCTGCTTTTTCATGCTACACTCTGTATCCGCCAAAATTAATATAATCAGACCGTGTGCTCACAGAAATTATATACAGAAACACATCACTAATTTGCGTAAGTGTTGGTTTACAAGCCGCATGCTTATCGTAACACAGGCCAGCGTAATATTCACAATTTCTTCATAATTTTTCTTGGATTGTGACGATTTATTAGGTTATTTCACTGATAATTGTTCTGTTGTTGTTGTTGTTGTTGTTGCATTTTAAACACTGAGATCCGCTGGTCTTAGCACTCAGTGTGTCATCGCTCTTGTCAGTAGGTTGATCACTACGATTGATTCTTTCTTCAGCATTGTCACCATTCATAATGAACTGTGAAGTATTTCAGCCACTTACTGTGAATGATGCACTTACACTAACGTAAATGTAAAGGTAAAGGTCACCCTAGAACAGGTCATGAAGGCCCAGAGGGGGAGTAGAGGTATAGCTCTACTCTTTCTTTAACTTCGGCGCTAGGTGGGGTGGGTGGTCAACGCCACTCTCCGGCCGCTTTACCCCCGGGAATGACCCGGTACCCATTGTACAGGAGGCTGGGTAGGCCCCAGGGCCGGTCTGGACAGGTGCTGAAAATCTCGCTCCAACCGGGATTCGATCCCCGGACCGTCCAGCCCGTAGCGAGTCGCTATACCGACTGAGCTATCGCGGCCCATAGGCACTAACGCTAACAGCCCTAGTAATCACTTAAATATGATTACACACTAAAAGAGTTCTCTGTGTTGAGGAGCTACAACATGCCAACCTCGGTGTGACATCATAACCAAGTAACCATGACAACCGGTTACTGTAGCAAATGACGTCACTACCTGGTAGTCATGGCAGTGAGTGTGACACTCACCAATGTGACACTGACACCGAGGGTGGCAATCACATGGTATATTGTACAGCACATATCACCATATAGTTTTAAGCATTTCAGTGATTGTGCAGTCATAACGTGTTCCACGTGTTCACACTTTGAAACTTAACGTTATTACACAGCTTTCTGTTTGTCACGTGTCTGCGACATAAAGTGTAATATCATTTTTTTCATTTTATCTGCACCGTACATTTATTATTGTATAAAGTTTTATTCCGACAAATGTACACTTTATTATCTTCTATTTAATACATATTTATGTCAATAAATAGTCAACATGTTTCGAATTGTATCAGATCATCTTCAGGACTCACTGTCATTACACCAGCTATATGGTACTCATTAAAATCGATAAAATGACAACTAAACAAATAGTGAGCACGTAACGTCAGGTACAGTGACCACGTACTCATCATAGTTGATTTTATCGATTTTAATGAGTACCATATAGCTGGTGTAATGAGAGTGAGTCCTGAAGATGAACTGATACAGTTCGAAACATGTTGACTATTTATTGACATAAATATGTATTAAATAGAAGATAATAAAGTGTACATTTGTCGGAATAAGACTATATATTATTTTTTTATTGATATTATAGTAGTTGACACGTTACATTCTTGTGGCACGTTACTTTTGCAGGTGTGTCTACAAAAGCCTTGCAGGGAGCGAAGTCCCTAGGGAATTTCCTGTTCTCTGCTGTGAACAAGGCTGGCAAGACGGTCAGCGAAGCAGGTGCTAAAATCAAAAAGACTGTCGAAGAGAATGTGAGTACGCACAGTTTGTTTGCTTGTGTTCAATAAACACCAACTAATGCACATAAACTTTTTTCACAATAGTTTATTATTAAAATTAATAAAATTGTGCATTAGTTGGTGTTTATTGAACATATCTTAATTGTTTGCTTGTGTCTGCTGTGTTTCTGTGTTCAGGATTGACGTGCAGATTAATCTTTGACATGTACTGAGTGAGTACATTTTTGGGTTCTTTGAATTTAAGACTACTCTGTCGTGGCCAGTAGTTGGAATTTGAACAGCAGTCGTCAAGGTGTCAATTTGATGTAGCGCAGTTACGAAAGTGAGAAGTGTAGTTGTGTTGTGTGGGTCGAGGAAAGGAACTGTTATGTGCGATTTGAGGATATGGTGGTGGAAAGAAGACATAATTTTGGTTAGTAAGAAGCCACTCATACAACCGAGGTGTATTTACAGGTAATGTTAAATTATATCTCCGCCATTTTAAGCCTAAATTCGCATAAATAAAGTTAATTTTCTGTCTTACAGAAGACATACTGTATCGCCATTACAAAGATCAGCCAGTTAATGCTGTTTAAGGAAGTACTTGCTGTTTGGTGTGAGGTTCGAGCCTTAAACATAAATAAATGTACTTTTTGGGCAGAATTGCAGAGAAATGTTTTGTTTTGTGGAGAATTTGCTTTGAAAGTTTAAACAGACGGATTGTGAAGATGTGGATTGGGTTCAGCTGCCTTACGTTTGTGGTGGAATTTTGGTGCGTCTGGCTTTGATCAATTGATAGTGTGAGACAGTAAGTTGACAGTGAATGCTGAGTTGTGCAAGTGCAAGGTATCATGTGGAATGACTGAGGAAAATCGAAGGATGCCGGTACTGGGTGTGCGTACAGAAATCGAACCCAGGATCTCATGAATGTTGGGCAGCTGTGTTAGCCACTATCAGCAGGTTTGTGTGTCATACGGACTGTGAAGGACTGATAGATGTTGCAACGTAGTGTAATGTGCGTAGTGTCAAGGTCATGTGCGTTGTCAGTACGTAAACAGCTCTGCAAGACGGCGCCTGACATTCCACCGTCCAACAGCTGGCATCGTTATTGATCCAACAAGCTGTCACCCAAACAGATGGGAGGGGTGGGTGGGGGGGGGGGTCTTACAGGTGGTGCAGGGTTGTTGGTTGTGGCGTTCGGAACAACCCTTTGAATGCTGAAGCTCGTCAAATGAATGTCTAACAAGCAGTTCTGAGCAGAACTCTAAAGCCTTCTGTCATTCTGCATAAATTTCTAGTCCTGTGGGGCTGTGGCCGATCTCAGTGGCCGTGCCGTCTAAGGCGTCGGTCTACGGCCGCTCGCTTGCTGGGATTGTGGGTTCGAATCCCGCCTAGGGCATGGATGTCTGTCTGTTGTGAGTGTTGTGTGCGACGGGCTGATCACTCGTCCAGAGGAGTCCTACCGAGTGTGGTGTGTCTAAAGTGTGTGATCGTGAAGCGTCGAAAAATGAGACGGTCTAGGCCCCCAAGGGGCTGTCGAGCTATTGGGGAAAAAAGGCTGTTAGCATTACATCTGCTGTTATTCAGAACCAATTGTCTTCTGGACTTTGTCCAGCGTCCGGATAAAATATAAAAATATATAAAATCACGACGTTTCGGAAGCTGGTTCTTCTTCCGTCTTCAGGTGCAGGGTGGGGGAGACACCAACTCATTAACTAAATGAAGCTGCTTCATTGCCGTGAATCATACGTGGTTGCCTTTATGAAAATACAGGGGCATTGTTTTATCTGACAACTGTAAACTGCACGCTTCCTGTTGGCTCTAACTCGGCTCCCACTGGACGGATTTTTTCATGAGATTTGACATTTGAGTATTTTTCGAAAATCTGTGGAGAAAATTCAAGTTTCGTTAAAATCTGACAACAATAACGGTACTTTACGTGAATACTTATGTACATTTGTGATATCTCTCTGAATTCTTCGCAGAATGAGAAATGTTTCAGACAAAAATTGGAGAGAACATCGGAACACACGGAATATGTAATACGTATTGCTTTCCCACAGCAATAATGGTTACGCGAACGCTCTTCAATGTTACATTTATACGTACACTGCTGTAGTGCCACAGCTGCAGTTGCGAAGTGCAGTCACCAGGTGTAGCCACTTGTAGCTATAGTAACATATTAAATTAAGTTATAGACCAACTGATGCACTTTTTAAAGCACTTTTTAAGTAGCTTTATTAAAACCGTAGGACTCGTCAACACACAGTACACAGTACACTTCGCTAACCACGCGAAAACATTTCACATGCTTATAATACCACAATACCAAAAGCCAGCAGTTCTGCACTTCTAACATCTACAGTGTTTTTATAATTTTACAACTTACATATCTTTTTACAAGATTTTAACATATGTTTTATAGTGCCAATGGAATATTTTAAACCATGTGATTGAAGTGACATAGCTTTTAGCAAAAAACCCCCTGACGATGATCCTAGGATCGAAACACGTGTAGGGGTACTATTTTAACATTTTTAATAAAGCTACTTAAAAAGTGCATCAGTTGGTCTATAACTTAATTTAATATGACGAAGATGCACGGTGTCAACAGTGTGAAATTTATAGTAACATAGTCTGGTGTTTTGTACAGGTGTCACGTTATGACGTAACACTGCTTGTGTTAATGCCAACTGAACACATGCGGTTCCTTGCCATGGTTATCGTGCCGGTTGAAGTCGCAAAATGAGCGAGCAATGACTGTACCTAGCTGTTAGCGTTACGTTACTGTGAGTCATCGTCGTAGCCTTGACTGTCACATGCTGCACAGGCCAGACCGGCCGGCGTTCTGATAGCACAGTGACGTGATAAACAGTAGTCCATCGTTAACCCTCTACAGCCCAGTGGTATTCAACCTGGGGTACGCTTACCCCCGGGGGTACGCGAAGACATCTTAGGGGGTACGTAAAATTAAAAAAAAATAAATATATTATTTCATAACAAACACTGAATAATCAGGGCCAGATTTAGGGTTAGCCACAAGAGACCGGACGTAAGGACATGCGATTTGGGAGCGCCATTTTCTCTCTCTCTCTCTCTCTTTCTCTCCTTTATGTGATTCTTATCTGGGCGGCTAGTTTCATTTTATTCCACATAGTGCATATAATTGTGCTTTACTAAAATACCTTTGATACTTTATTAAGTTTTATATGATAGGCAATAATATATTTGTTATTTAATAGCTTGACTCTCCTTTTTCTCATTTAAAACTTATTATTTAATACATTATTTTGGATGTAATTTATTTAACTTATTTTAGATGTAGATTATAGACTGTGTATAACTTGAATTATGCACCAACAACTTTGGGGGTACAAAGTTGAAGAGAAATTATATGTGGGGGTACGCGAACAAAAAGGGTTGAATACCACTGCTCTAAAGCCCAGTGGTTACTATATGTACCGCCACGTTTAACATTCAACAATTCTACGTTCTGCCCACACAGTGTATTTATGTGTTTTGTGTGGATCTCAGAACAAACAGCGATTATTTCACAGTACAACATTAACTGACTGGTTTGTATAACTGAGACGGAGTGTGTTTACTGCGCGGTACGGACTGTATTTATGTGTTTTGTGTGGATCTCAGAACAAACAGCGATTATTTCACTGTACAACATTAACTGACTGGTTTGTATAACTGAGACGGAGTGTGTTTACTGCGCGGTACGAACTGTATTTATGTGTTTTGTGTGGATCTCAGAACAAACAGCGATTATTTCACTGTACAGCATTAACTGACTGGTTTGTATAACTGAGACGGAGTGTGTTTACTGCGCGGTACGGACTGTATTTATGTGTTTTGTGTGGATCTCAGAACAAACAGCGATTATTTCACTGTACAACATTAACTGACTGGTTTGTATAACTGAGACGGAGTGTGTTTACTGCGCGGTACGGACTGTATTTATGTGTTTTGTGTGGATCTCAGAACAAACAGCGATTATTTCACTGTACAACATTAACTGACTGGTTTGTATAACTGAGACGGAGTGTGTTTACTGCGCGGTACGGACTGTATTTATGTGTTTTGTGTGGATCTCAGAACAAACAGCGATTATTTCACTGTACAACATTAACTGACTGGTTTGTATAACTGAGACGGAGTGTGTTTACTGTGCGGTACGGACTGTATTTATGTGTTTTGTGTGGATCTGAGAACAAACAGCGATTATTTCACTGTACAACATTAACTGACTGGTTTGTGTAACTGAGACGGAGTGTGTTTACTGCGCGGTACGGACTGTATTTATGTGTTTTGTGTGGATCTCAGAACAAACAGCGATTATTTCACTGTACAACATTAACTGACTGGTTTGTATAACTGAGACGGAGTGTGTTTACTGTGCGGTACGGACTGTATTTATGTGTTTTGTGTGGATCTGAGAACAAACAGCGATTATTTCACTGTACAACATTAACTGACTGGTTTGTGTAACTGAGACGGAGTGTGTTTACTGCGCGGTACGGACTGTATTTATGTGTTTTGTGTGGATCTGAGAACAAACAGCGATTATTTCACTGTACAACATTAACTGACTGGTTTGTGTAACTGAGACGGAGTGTGTTTACTGCGCGGAACGAGCTGAGTATTTATATATAGTTCAGGTTAATGTTAGTCTTTGGAGTGTTATTTTTCACGCAGTGTTTGTATAGACATATTGATTACTCAGAATTACGACTTGGACCTTAGCAGCGGTTTCGGAAGTAAAGCCACGCTGTTAGATCCTTATTACCAGTGACCGATGTAATTAGTTAAACATACGTAGGACTGAAATGCAATGATGACTTGTGCGTTCGAGTTCTGTTATTTTGTGTTGTGTTCTGAATGGTTCAGTGCATAAATTTGACCTCAGGATTGTTATAAACTGAACATCAATCCAGTGCCGATCACGGTACAGGCGTGTGTTCTTGGCAGGATCTACGAGCATATGTTTGCTGTGCCAGCATGACCCGGAGATGAGGGATCGCCACTCACGCTGTCAAGGTCACAGCTTTGCTTGAGTGTAGGCAGCAGTAGTTCGCGTTGTGTTCGACCTGCAGACTGGCCTTTTTGGTTGAAGGTTTTTGTGGTCTTCGGTCTTCTCCTGTTACTACCATTCCTTCAGTGCTCGTTCATTCCTATATCACTGACGCTATATAATTTTAGCAGGTGGCAGCATCGTTAAATACACACTTGACACTCGATGTCTGTCTTTCCAGACGGAGTGTTTTCGTTTCAGCAACAGGACTGTTTTTTGTTTTGACGTAAAACGTCTTACATTTCGGTACACATAGGTGGGTCACCTCGGCGCTGTTTTTGACGTAAAAGTCTTACATTTCGGTACACATAGGTGGGTCACCTCGGCGCTGTTTTTGACGTAAAACGTCTTACATTTCGGTACACATAGGTGGGTCACCTTGGCGCTGTTTTTGACGTAAAACGTCTTACATTTCGGTACAAATAGGTGGGTCACCTCGGCGCTGTTTTTGACGTAAAAGTCTTACATTTCGGTACACATAGGTGGGTCACCTTGGCGCTGTTTTTGACGTAAAACGTCTTACATTTCGGTACACATAGGTGGGTCACCTTGGCGCTGTTTTTGACGTAAAACGTCTTACATTTCGGTACACATAGGTGGGTCACCTTGGCGCTGTTTTTGACGTAAAAGTCTTACATTTCGGTACACATAGGTGGGTCACCTCGGCGCTGTTTTTGACGTAAAAGTCTTACATTTCGGTACACATAGGTGGGTCACCTTGGCGCTGTTTTTGACGTAAAACGTCTTACATTTCGGTACACATAGGTGGGTCACCTTGGCGCTGTTTTTGACGTAAAAGTCTTACATTTCGGTACACATAGGTGGGTCACCTCGGCGCTGTTTTTGACGTAAAAGTCTTACATTTCGGTACACATAGGTGGGTCACCTTGGCGCTGTTTTTGACGTAAAAGTCTTACATTCCGGTACACATAGGTGGGTCACCTCGGCGCTGTTTTTGACGTAAAACGCCTTACATTTCGATACCCACAGGTGGGTCACCTCGGCGCTCGCGGTGTCAGACTTTCGCGTTACCTACGTTTCTTCACAGTGCTCCGCGCCTACTTGGACTACAGCAGTGAACGATACATAGTTTGAAAGGTAAGGAATATGCCTACAAGCTACAAAAAGAATCATCGAAAAATCTTAAAATCCGCCAAAATGACGGCCATGTCAAAATCACCTACGATTTTCACACTCTCACCATCTAACGTCTTACATTTCGGTACACATAGGTGGGTCACCTCGGCGCTGTTCGCCCTTCCCTCACTCAAGCAGCTAAAACATTTTAACACCCGCAAAAAAAGATCGCCAACAATCAACTTGTCGGCGTGACGTTTGACGTACAATTTGCGGTTCAGTCGTATCTTGAAACACCGAAGATTTTTTTTCGTCTTTCAAAGGCAAGAAAGTTCTTCGTAGCGTTTGTGACTATTCGTCAGCGGCAGTGAGTGCTGTTGGTGACAGCAAAGGCCTTCACAGTCCATTGTCCTTCATGACAAATGTGACTTCAGTGCTGGAACGCGCCTAGCGCTAGCGGCGTAAGATGGAACCAATAAAAGTGTTTCTTCTGTTTTCACATACGTATTTTAAGTTCCGTCGTTGATCTTTGTTCAGTGCGTTTGTCAGTAGGCAGTTTTTTTTTACATGGTGAAGAGCCCCGCAGCAGATGCTACGGACGCACCCACAGCCTTAAGGCTTTTTGTGCAACCCTGTGATGAAGATGAGCAGTTTTATTACCAAGTTTTACAAGTAATGGAGCACCATTGGAATGAAATTGTCAGGGGAAAACCGACAACTCGGAGAAAAACCTGTCCCAGTGCCACTTTGTCCACCACAAACCCCACATGGACTGACCCGGGATCGAACCCGGGCCTCCGCAGTGGAAGGCCGGCGACTAACCGCCTGAGCCATGGCACGGCCCTCAGTAGGCAGCAATCATTATTTTATCTGTCAACTGTCGTGTGTGTTGCTGTGAAGTCTGCCCGTTACGTGGCACAGTCAACGCCAGTCGTGCTATCGGCTCTCGCAGTGGATGCTGCTCGCAGCCTGTAGTTGATAATGGAGCGATTTGCAGCCTCTGGGACTCAGATCGATACGTTACATAGAGCGGTCAGTGGCGTGCTGTCCTGTTGTGACAGAGCGTGAAGTTTGAAGGGATGAAGCTAAATAGTTGCTAGCGTAAACTTTGTATGACCTTCACTGTGCATTTTTTACATTCATTGTTTATTAAACCAACTAAATGCACATTTACTATCAATTATTTGGTAGTAATTACAAATTATTCATCATTGACGAGCCTTCAAAGTCTTATATACTATTTTTTATATATACGACGCAATGTACTTTAAACTGGTGATTTTAGAAAGTGTTTTTATACATCGACCTCAACCGACATGTAGAACTGAACAACAATGGACGTGCTGACACAACGAACTGCGGACGTGAATACAGTGTAGTTTGAGCCCCTGACGATGGTCTGTATAGATCGAAACACATGTAGGGGAAATGTGTAATTACTATTAAATAATTGGCAGTGAATGTGCATTTGGTTGGTTTAATAGACAGTGAAGTTGCTATCGTGATTTCTACAGGAAAGGTCGTGTAGCATGCAGGTGCACATACGGAACTGTGAACTGCCGTTAGACCTTGCACACGTACTTATGCCTGCGTTTTTTTGATAAATCACAGATATCCGTCTTCGTGTGTGGGTCGCGATAGCTCAGTCGGTATAGCGACTCGCTACCAGCTGGACGGTCCGGGAATCGAATCCCGGTGGGGACGAGATTTTCAGCACCCGTCCAGACCGGCCCTGGGGCCCACCCAGCCTCCTATATAATGGGTACCGGGTCATTCCCGGGGGTAAAGCGGCCAGGGCGTGGCGTTGACCACCCACCCCTATCTAGCGCCGAGGTTAAAGAAAGAGTACAGCTATACCTCTAATCCCCCTCTGGGCCTTCATGGCCTGTTCTAGGGTGACCTTTACCTTACCGTTCTCGTGTGCTGTGGTCTTATGGACTGACCGTATGTCGGGTGTGAATGGTTGCCGCCATTTCGGAGGAACCAACCTTCGCCGTTTCGGAGGAACCAGCTGCCGCGTTGTTCTGCTCTGAAAAAGGGGCTGTGTGTTAGATCGAAGGGTTGGTAGCTGTCTGCCAGATTTCACGGTGGCATATTCCAGAAGATTGCAATAGGAGTCTCGCGTTGTATTCTGAAGATGGAGGCAATGTGTTCCTGTGAAACGTCGGTACCCACCTAGCGGACTGCACGACGTTATGACGCAGAAGGCTGCAGCATTTGCTGTCGTTCTGTGACTTGTTTGGACAACCATGAAAGATAGACGACATACACGTAGTGGGGGTATAATATTAAAACGGGTAATGTCACGTTGTGTTCACCGTGCATCTTAATGTCACGTTGTGTTCACCGTGCATCTTAATGTCACGTTGTGTTCACCGTGCATCTTAATGTCACGTTGTGTTCACCGTGCATCTTAATGTCACGTTGTGTTCACCGTGCATCTTAATGTCACGTTGTGTTCACCGTGCATCTTAATGTCACGTTGTGTTCACCGTGCATCTTAATGTCACGTTGTGTTCACCGTGCATCTTAATGTCACGTTGTGTTCACCGTGCATCTTAATGTCACGTTGTGTTCACCGTGCATCTTAATGTCACGTTGTGTTCACCGTGCATCTTAACGTTAATCTTTAGTTTTTCAACCAACAAATGCACTGTTTATTGTCGTGTTTTGTTCAATTCACCCTACACATGTTTCGGCCGTAACTCTGCCATCATCACGGCACCTTGTTAAGTACACTTCACTGTTCACTGTCCATGTGGCACTGTCACTTAACTGTTATTACGTTCAATGCTAATATTTACACTGAGAGTCACGAGTGTATAAAATTATTTCAAGTTGTTTCTTGAATTGTTCCGATGTATATAGCGTCCGTCCGTGTCCGAAGTGTATAGTGCAGCACTGCAGTTTGTGATTTAGGGCAACGTCGTGGGTGTCTGTTGGAATCGTCAGAATTATTAAAACTATTGTTATTAAGTCGCCCTCGGTGGACTAGTGGTTAGCGTGCTCGCCACTGGACCCAAGGTTCGCGGGTTCGATCCCGACCGAGGTCGATGGATTTTTAAGGGTGATAAAAATCCGGAGCACAACTTCCTTCGGAGGGGAAGTAAAGCCGTCGGTCCCATGTCGTAGATTTACGGCATGTAAAAGAACCTTACGGACATGAATAGAACTAGTAGTTGTATACGTAAGCAAAATTCAGCGGCCATTTCTCACCCAAGTCTCCTTACTGCCTGCCAGATGGCTCTGGCAGTCACATGAGGATTGAGTAGAACTAGTGCTGTCAGTGGGCTGGTCACTCACTACATCAACGCACATGACCATAGAAACCTCCAAAAGGAGGCCCCTATGCTCCACGTTGGAGCGACAGGGACAAACAACATTGTTATTTAAATAGTTAAGACTGTTAAAACTGCTGGCAGCTGGTCATGTAGCAGGTTGAGGTGCGTGTCCTAGTGTTGTGTGGCTGTGACTGAATGGCCGAGTTACGGCCGAAACATGTGTACGGTGTAGTGAACACAAATACGACAATAAAGTGTGCGTTCGTTGGTTGAAAAACTAAAGATTAAATTGGGTCTTACAGAAACAGGATAGGAGGGCATTGACCAGATTAATCTGGCTGAGGATAGGGACAGGTGGCGGGCTGTTGTGAATGCGGTAATGAACCTACAGGTTACATAAAACGCGGGGGATTTCTTGACTAGCTGAGGACCTGTTAGCTTCTCAAGGACTGTGCTGCAAGTGTCCAGTTACTTTGCTCTTCGCTGCCGACTGTGCAGCTAATGCAGTGGCATGACGTTGGTATCAAATTTCAACGAAATCCGCCAGGCGGTTTCAACTGGCCTGATGTCGTAGTACCGTCGTCATGTCTGTCTGTCGCCGTGTGCAGTGCTACATTTACGCGCCTAAGTTTGATCTGCGCACCGTCTGAATCTCGTCACTGCGCAGCACCAGCACGCCAACGCCTGCAAGCTGCAGTGTAGGCTACACGTCGCATGGCCGTGCCGGAGAAGTTGTCGTCCGCTCACGGCGATCCACTGGCTTCCGCTCTGCTACGGACTGCTGACTTCACGGTACGCTTTGCGGTTTGGTTTGAGAAACGACTGCGTTTGCTTTTAAAAGTCAGTACTTCTGTATTTAAAGTAACGTATGTGGAGCCGGTATAGCTCAGTCAGTGTAGTGACTGTATTAGCTTAGACGACCGGTCATATGTAATTAGATATATATTCGCTGCTGCGTCCGTACCGCCTTGGGGTGTTTACCGAGCGTCTTATTAAGTGGGTCCTTGGGGGCAAAGTGACCAGGTGGTGAAACCTATCCCTCACCTCCGTCTAGTAAGACAAATTACTAATGAGTGGAGCTGTCTCTCCACTCGCACATACATTTTCGTGGCGTTATGCATAACCCTCTAAAGCCCAGTGGTTACTATATGTACCACCAAGTTTAACATTCACAAATTCTACGTTCTGCCCACACAGTGTATTTATGTGTTTTGTGTGGATCTCAGAACAAACAGGGCGATTATTTCACTGTACAACATTAACTGACTGGTTTGTATAACTGAGACGGAGTGTGTTTACTGCGCGGTACGGACTGTATTTATGTGTTTTGTGTGGATCTCAGAACAAACAGCGATTATTTCACTGTACAGCATTAACTGACTGGTTTGTATAACTGAGACGGAGTGTGTTTACTGCGCGGTACGGACTGAATTTATGTGTTTTGTGTGGATCTCAGAACAAACAGCTATTATTTCACTGTACAACATTAACTGACTGGTTTGTATAACTGAGACGGAGTGTGTTTACTGCGCGGTACGGACTGTATTTATGTGTTTTGTGTGGATCTCAGAACAAACAGCGATTATTTCACTGTACAACATTAACTGACTGGTTTGTATAACTGAGACGGAGTGTGTTTACTGCGCGGTACGGACTGTATTTATGTGTTTTGTGTGGATCTGAGAACAAACAGCGATTATTTCACTGTACAACATTAACTGACTGGTTTGTATAACTGAGACGGAGTGTGTTTACTGCGCGGTACGGACTGTATTTATGTGTTTTTGTGTGGATCTGAGAACAAACAGCGATTATTTCACTGTACAACATTAACTGACTGGTTTGTATAACTGAGACGGAGTGTGTTTACTGCGCGGTACGGACTGTATTTATGTGTTTTGTGTGGATCTGAGAACAAACAGCGATTATTTCACTGTACAACATTAACTGACTGGTTTGTATAACTGAGACGGAGTGTGTTTACTGCGCGGTACGGACTGTATTTATGTGTTTTGTGTGGATCTGAGAACAAACAGCGATTATTTCACTGTACAACATTAACTGACTGGTTTGTATAACTGAGACGGAGTGTGTTTACTGCGCGGTACGGACTGTATTTATGTGTTTTGTGTGGATCTGAGAACAAACAGCGATTATTTCACTGTACAACATTAACTGACTGGTTTGTATAACTGAGACGGAGTGTGTTTACTGCGCGGTACGGACTGTATTTATGTGTTTTGTGTGGATCTCAGAACAAACAGCGATTATTTCACTGTACAACATTAACTGACTGGTTTGTATAACAGACGGAGTGTGTTTACTGCGCGGTACGGACTGTATTTATGTGTTTTGTGTGGATCTCAGAACAAACAGCGATTATTTCACTGTACAACATTAACTGACTGGTTTGTATAACTGAGACGGAGTGTGTTTACTGCGCGGTACGGACTGTATTTATGTGTTTTGTGTGGATCTCAGAACAAACAGCGATTATTTCACTGTACAGCATTAACTGACTGGTTTGTATAACTGAGACGGAGTGTGTTTACTGCGCGGTACGGACTGTATTTATGTGTTTTGTGTGGATCTCAGAACAAACAGCGATTATTTCACTGTACAACATTAACTGCCTGGTTTGTATAACTGAGACGGAATGTGTTTACTGCGCGGTACGGACTGAATCTTTATATATAATTCATTTTTAGCTTTAGCTATTGAAGAGTTAAGTAGAGGCAGTACAGATCCCAGTCTTGTGGGGTATGACGCCATGTCACTGGGCAAGTAGCTCCCGCCGTTTCGAAGAATTGTGATACTTTCAGGTAAAGCAGTTGCCTGACGGTGACGAGAAAGACACTGTTCTTTCGAAACGTCGATAAATACTCACCCAGTAACACAGCATCACGTCCCGTGAGACTGGAATCGCGTATAAAGGCTCTGTGTGCAATGCCGACTGTGTGAGGACAGATCGTGTGACAGTGACAGCAGAACTGCTCGTCGACAGACGAAGAAGTGAGTGGGCAAACACCGGCCCGCGTACCTCATCTCGCCTGACAGGCTCTCAGACCCGCCGCAGCAACATATTGTACTGAGCAAAGTGTTACGGTTACAGTCGTCTAGGTGTGACGCCGTGTAGTTTTGTAGATAGGTACCATCATTTCGGAGGAACCTGCTGCCTGCTTCTCCAGAGTAGGTTTTCAGGCCCTTCGCTTATTATTATTATTATTGAGTTGAATGGGACTGCACTATGCTATCGCTGTGTTCTTAAAGGACTTGTGTTTCGTGTGTGTAGTCGTTGGCAGTTACGTTTTGTTCTGTGCCTAAACTCGCAGTGTGAACTTGGGTGTGGAGGGGCGTAGAGGTAAAGCTCTATACTTTCTGAACTTATCAGTACATGAATTTCAGTGGCGTGCTTCACGTTTCGACCACTTCACTGCCTGACAATTGCCTGGTATCCATTGTGCAGGAGGGAGGTTGGCCGGGCCTCGCAGTCAGTCGGTCTGACTGGTGTCCTTGCAGTCGAAGTCGCCGAGCCGCATTATGAGCGATCACTGCACGTACCGTATCGACGTGCCTGCCGGCCGGCAGCGATGTACCGTTGACCTTTCGGATATTGCTGCTGCATCCTGTGTGGGTGTTGCACTGCGGTGAGCACTGACAGCTGCTGTGGTGTTGCCAGAACAAGTGCTGTTGTTGTTGTTGTGCGACGACTGTCACACAAACACTCTTACCCCAAAGTTTAAGGTCGCTGATACCAAAACACACCATTGGACACGATCCTGAGCCAGCACCATCCAACTTTCGTGCTCGCCTGTCTTGATGTTATCGTGGCCGCACATTTAGAGTGCTCGTCATGTTACCGGAACGAACGTTGTTACTTGGCGTAAGGACAATACCGAAACGTCGCGTACATTATGTAAGCGTCGTACAGTGTGCAGTACGAAACTTACTTTTACTGTAGTCGATTAACGATTGTTACTCTGTCCTGTACCAAGTCACGGAATGCACCATCTTGCAGTCCTGTTACTCTGTCCTGTACCAAGTCACGGAATGCACCATCTTGCAGTCCTGTTACTCTGGCGTGTACCAAGTCACGGAGTGTGTCATCTTGCAGTCCCGTTACTCTGTCCTGTACCAAGTCACGGAGTGTGTCATCTTGCAGTCCTGTTACTCTGTCCTGTATCAAGTCACGGAGTGTGTCATCTTGCAGTCCCGTTACTCTGTCCTGTACCAAGTCACGGAGTGTGTCATCTTGCAGTCCTGTTACTCTGTCCTGTACCAAGTCACGGAGTGTGTCATCTTGCAGTCCTGTTACTCTGTCCTGTACCAAGTCACGGAATGTACCGCCTTGCACTCCTGTTACTCTGTCCTGTACCAAGTCACGGAGTGCACCATCTTGCAGTCCTGTTACTCTATCCTGTACCAAGTCACGGAATGCACCGTCTTGCAGTCCTGTTACTCTGTCATGTACCAAGTCACGGAGTGCACTGTCTTGCACTCCTGTTACTCTGTCCTGTACCAAGTTACGGAGTGCACCATCTTGCAGTCCTGTTACTCTATCCTGTACCAAGTCACGGAATGCACCGTCTTGCAGTCCTGTTACTCTGTCATGTACCAAGTCACGGAGTGCACCATCTTGCAGTCCTGTTACTCTATCCTGTACCAAGTCACGGAATGCACCGTCTTGCAGTCCTGTTACTCTGTCATGTACCAAGTCACGGAGTGCACTGTCTTGCACTCCTGTTACTCTGTCCTGTACCAAGTCACGGAGTGCGCCATCTTGCAATCTTCTTATAGTTTCCAACCTCACTAGTTAGACAGAAAGTCACGTGAAGCTTTCTGTAACATCTTTATCGTGACTGCAGTGACGTCTCTGTGTACCTGGCCGCAGTGTATGTCTGCCTTTCCCCACACGTTGTACCAACCCCCTACGGCCCACAGTACGCCATACCAAACACAGGTTGCCCCACGTCCATATTGAGCATATCTCGTTAGTCGCTGCACTGAACAAAGCACTGTCACGTGGCAGCACAGTAGCACTGCTCTGCTTACAGTAACAGCTAACAATGTCACGTGGCAGCACAGTAGCACTGCTGTGCTTACAGTAACAGCTAACAATGTCACGTGGCAGCACAGTAGCACTGCTGTGCTTACAGTAACAACTAACAATGTCACGTGGCAGCACAGTAGCACTGCTGTGCTTACAGTAACAGCTAACAATGTCACGTGGCAGCACAGTAGCACTGCTGTGCTTACAGTAACAGCTAACAAGCATGTGGACAGTGGCGTTACACATACACTGGCCTGTAAGGATGACAATGTTTTTCATCGTCTTAGGACTTATGCCGTTCGACGTGTTCAGGCTTCATTTCCATCCTTTACGCGGTCTACCTGTGCTGTTTGTTCCCTTAGGAACGTACCGGAGGCCTGACCTCCATCCGTTTGCTCTGTTCCGTCCAGTTATCTTCACTGCCTCTAATTCTATCTAAAACAGTATATTTAACTGCTGTATTGCATTGCGCTGACATTTGACCACGCAAAATGCATCTCTTGATTCCTGTCACGAATTTAATTTCTGTAGCCTGCATGTGACTTTCTTCTGTCTTCTGAAGGACTCGCGGATCGCTGCACTACAGCACGGCCAATACAGCCGCAGCTTTACAGCACTTAAGTTGGCTTTTCATGTAGTGGATAATATTAATGCAGATCTTTAAGAAATAGGGTGGGATATTGCGAAGTGAGTTTAACTGGCTCAGAATAATGGCCAGTGATAGCTGTTGTGATTTGTGTTTTATAAAAGGCGCATATTTTTGATTAGACAAACAACTGTCAGCTTCTAAACAATAACTTTGCCTAATGGAATTGGTTAGATATGACGTATAAGTAGCTTATAGAAATAAGACAATTTTATAAAAATACATTTTTTGGTAGGCTGTTGTTGACAGGGTAATGAGCATTTGGGTTCCATGAGATGCAGCAGTTCTTCACCAAGAACGGCTGCATGGTGTCAATTGGTAGTAGCACCAACATGGTGTCAATTGGTAGTGGCACCAACATGGTGTCAATTGGTAGTGGTACCAACATGGTGTCAATTGGTGGTGGCACCAACATGGTGTCAATTGGTAGTGGCACCAACATGGTGTCAGTTGGTAGTGGCATCAACATGGTGTCAGTTGGTAGTGGCACCAACATGGTGTCAATTGATAGTGGCACCAACAAAGGCAGACCGAGTTGCCATGAAACTATCAGCATGACGTAGTGATAGTGGTGTGTCATTGACCGACACATGATAGGGAGCGGACCGTGTGCCTTTTGTCTGGCTGTCAGCTGGTTCACCTTCGGTCTGTGGACATTGTGCAGTAATTGCCTTAAAGTCCATAGACATTGTGCAGTAATTGCCTTAAAGTCCATAGACATTGTGCAGTAATTGCCTTAAAGTCCATAGACATTGTGCAGTAATTGCCTTAAAGTCCATAGACATTGTGCAGTAATTGCCTTAAAGTCCATAGACATTGTGCAGTAATTGCCTTAAAGTCCATAGACATTGTGCAGTAATTGCCTTAAAGTCCATAGACATTGTGCAGTAATTGCCTTAAAGTCCATAGACATTGTGCAGTAATTGCCTTAAAGTCCATAGACATTGTGCAGTAATTGCCTTAAAGTCCATAGACATTGTGCAGTAATTGCCTTAAAGTCCATAGACATTGTGCAGTAATTGCCTTAAAGTCCGTAGACATTGTGCAGTAATTGCCTTAAAGTCCATAGACATTGTGCAGTAATTGCCTTAAAGTCCATAGACATTGTGCTGTAATTGCCTTAAAGTCCATAGACATTGTGCAGTAATTGCCTTAAAGTCCATAGACATTGTGCAGTAATTGCCTTAAAGTCCATAGACATTGTGCAGTAATTGCCTTAAAGTCCATAGACATTGTGCAGTAATTGCCTTAAAGTCCATAGACCTGCAGTGTGGCCAGTGAACCTTAACATGTGCAAACTGCAGTGCACATTCCACTGCCATCCCTGCTGTCTGCACCGTTCGCTGAGCCATCAACCGCTGTGCCTTCGGTCCTCACGTTTGTCTTCACACTACTGTCGAACAACACATCAGCACTTTTGGCAGTTGGTTCAGGCACTGCGCTACAAGCCGGAACGTCGCGGGTTCGATTCCCGATGGTGTCACTGGAATTTTTCATTGACATAATCCTTCCGGTCGCACTATGGCCCTGGGGTCGACTCAGTCTCTAACAGAAATGAGTACCAGGAATATTTCATGCGGGGTAAAGGCGGCCGGTGCGTAGGGCTGACAACCTTACCACCTTCATGTGCCGATTGTCTATAAATCTGGGAGCCTCAACCTCCTGGAACCCTAAGGGCCTGTCCAGGCCTGTAATGGGGTTGCTTTAGCTTACAGTAAAATCTATCTGTCTCAGTACGAGCTTGCAGCTGAACTGACCCTAGCTTCGTGATAACAGAATGGTGGGGAAAGATACCGCAAGTTGCGGTAATGCTGTTGTAGGTGCAGCACAGAAACGCCTCTGTCACCAGAGCAGCAAACGGCCGTCGAGTACGGCTCAGTGAGCATTTGGCAATTGGCTTGTTCGAATGTGGAACGTAAACACAGACAGTGTTAGCGTGTATACGGACGGACTCAGAACGTGTAAACTTTTTACTACGGTGTTCTGAAGGCTAAATGAAAGTAATTCGTAAGGCGCCATATTCGTCACGGTGGGCATTAACTGTGGCGCCCTCTGGCGGTAATAACAGAGACTGCACTGCGCGGGACGAGTGCTGTGACGCACGGAATCCTTACAAACACAAGGAATTTAATTTCCCTTGCGCGCGTTTCATATCGATTGGTCTGCAGACGCAGCTGTTGTTGTCTGTTCTCCACACTAGGGCTGCCGTGGTTGTCAGCCGTTGGTACCACGGCACACAGCTGGTTACACTAACAAACTGTACGAGTAGTTATGTCATGAGACTGCGCCCAGTAAGTGTTGGGCTCTGCATTGGCTGTTATGTATATTGCCACACAGTGCCCACTAGTTGCTTCAACCTTGGTACGAACTGCGACCCATCAAGTCCATTTTGCTTCAAGGTTGTTGGCGTCTCTTTGTGCTTACAGCTGAATTAACCTCGTACAAGTGGAAACGTACTGCATTTTTGGGTGTAATTGACTGACTGGCTGACTAACTAACTAACCAACCAACCAACTAACTTCGTGGATCGGAGCGTGTGGAGCTAACAGTTCCTCAGCTGCTCATGAAGTTCTCTGACAGCTCTCCATGCGCCCCTGTCTCGAACCACGTTCTCCCTGTCACTTCGTTAACACACATTCTAATGCCCTTTCACTTCGTTAACACACATTCTAATGCCCTTTCACTTCGTTAACACACATTCTAATTCCCTTTCACTTCGTTAACACACATTCTAATGCCCTTTCACTTCGTTAACACACATTCTAATGCCCTTTCACTTCGTTAACACACATTCTAATGCCCTTTCACTTCGTTAACACACATTCTAATGCCCTTTCACTTCGTTAACACACATTCTAATGCCCTTTCACTTCGTTAACACACATTCTAATGCCCTTTCACTTCGTTAACACACATTCTAATGCCCTTTCACGTATTTGTAGTTCCTGCAGTCTCTCTTGTTCAGAGTTTTGTACAAAACCTTTGTGTGCACTTCTCTGTCCCGTTTGTGCTGTGTGCTCGGTATTCTGTTTGTTGACTGGATAATATTAGACCAGTACAAGGCAAGATGCTCCATGCACTCAGTACGGTATATGTGTCTGTATCACAGCGGTAAACATATGTACCATCTCCTTTATTATTAAAACTCCGGATTTTGTTCACGCAGTGTATTTATGTGTTTTGTGTGGATCTCAGAACAAACAGCGATTATTTCACTGTACAACATTAACTGACTGGTTTGTATAACTGAGACGGAGTGTGTTTACTGCGCGGTACGGACTGTATTTATGTGTTTTGTGTGGATCTCAGAACAAACAGCGATTATTTCACTGTACAACATTAACTGACTGGTTTGTATAACTGAGACGGAGTGTGTTTACTGCGCGGTACGGAATGTATTTATGTGTTTTGTGTGGATCTCAGAACAAACAGCGATTATTTCACTGTACAACATTAACTGACTGGTTTGTATAACTGAGACGGAGTGTGTTTACTGCGCGGTACGGACTGTATTTATGTGTTTTGTGTGGATCTCAGAACAAACAGCGATTATTTCACTGTACAACATTAACTGACTGGTTTGTATAACTGAGACGGAGTGTGTTTACTGCGCGGTACGGACTCTATTTATGTGTTTTGTGTGGATCTCAGAACAAACAGCGATTATTTCACTGTACAACATTAACTGACTGGTTTGTATAACTGAGACGGAGTGTGTTTACTGCGCGGTACGGAATGTATTTATGTTGTTTTGTGTGGATCTCAGAACAAACAGCGATTATTTCACTGTACAACATTAACTGACTGGTTTGTATAACTGAGACGGAGTGTGTTTACTGCGCGGTACGGACTGTATTTATGTGTTTTGTGTGGATCTCAGAACAACAGCGATTATTTCACTGTACAACATTAACTGACTGGTTTGTATAACTGAGACGGAGTGTGTTTACTGCGCGGTACGGACTCTATTTATGTGTTTTGTGTGGATCTCAGAACAAACAGCGATTATTTCACTGTACAACATTAACTGACTGGTTTGTGTAACTGAGACGGAGTGTGTTTACTGCGCGGTACGGACTGTATTTATGTGTTTTGTGTGGATCTCAGAACAAACAGCGATTATTTCACTGTACAACATTAACTGACTGGTTTGTATAACTGAGACGGAGTGTGTTTACTGCGCGGTACGGACTGTATTTATGTGTTTTGTGTGGATCTCAGAACAAACAGCGATTATTTCACTGTACAACATTAACTGACTGGTTTGTATAACTGAGACGGAGTGTGTTTACTGCGCGGTACGGACTGTATTTATGTGTTTTGTGTGGATCTCAGAACAAACAGCGATTATTTCACTGTACAACATTAACTGACTGGTTTGTATAACTGAGACGGAGTGTGTTTACTGCGCGGTACGGACTCTATTTATGTGTTTTGTGTGGATCTCAGAACAAACAGCGATTATTTCACTGTACAACATTAACTGACTGGTTTGTGTAACTGAGACGGAGTGTGTTTACTGCGCGGTACGGACTGTATTTATGTGTTTTGTGTGGATCTCAGAACAAACAGCGATTTTTTCACTGTACAACATTAACTGACTGGTTTGTATAACTGAGACGGAGTGTGTTTACTGCGCGGTACGGACTGTATGTGTTTTGTGTGGATCTCAGAACAAACAGCGATTATTTCACTGTACAACATTAACTGACTGGTTTGTATAACTGAGACGGAGTGTGTTTACTGCGCGGTACGGACTGTATTTATGTGTTTTGTGTGCATCTCAGAACAAACAGCGATTATTTCACTGTACAACATTAACTGACTGGTTTGTATAACTGAGACGGAGTGTGTTTACTGCGCGGTACGGACTGTATTTATGTGTTTTGTGTGGATCTCAGAACAAACAGCGATTATTTCACTGTACAACATTAACTGACTGGTTTGTGTAACTGAGACGGAGTGTGTTTACTGCGCGGTACGGACTGTATTTATGTGTTTTGTGTGGATCTCAGAACAAACAGCGATTATTTCACTGTACAACATTAACTGACTGGTTTGTATAACTGAGACGTAGTGTGTTTACTGCGCGGTACGGACTGTATTTATGTGTTTTGTGTGGATCTCAGAACAAACAGCCATTATTTCACTGTACAACATTAACTGACTGGTTTGTATAACTGAGACGGAGTGTGTTTACTGCGCGGTACGGGCTGAATATTTAAGTATAAATCCCAGAACGAACAGCACTCACTAATGGGCATATCCGTACGGCGTTTCTGTTTTGTGTGAGGGAGGAAACTTTCAAATGCGTGTTAGCCAGCTAACATCGCAGAATCGTGTGAAGCACTGTAATCATTTATTCAAATCCGATTTCCCAGAATACAGTAACTTGAGCCGTTCGAGTCGTCCGTCAGTCCGTCGCTAATGAGGCTCGGCTTCCGCCGCGTCACGTTACCAGTGTTTCTGTACCGTCCACGAAGGCAGCAGTCATTCGCCGCCGTAAGTGCTTCGCTTCTCGCCACACCCTTCACCATTATGGCCGCTTCCTGTCGCCATGCATGTGACAAAGGAGCGAACAAACAGATCGGCGTTTGCTTTGTGCGTTACTTGCTATCGTCAGCGGCGACAGGGTAAAACCTAATTTGTGGCTCGTTCCGTCTTCATGGCTCGTGGTCTGTCCCTCTTATCCTTGGTCGATCAACGTTTCTTCTGCCGTCGGAATGTGTCCATATACTAACTTGGCAATGCGTGTATCGCGCATTCTCAGTAAGTGTTGTGTCCACCTCAATCTGTAATCCGCAGTCAATTGTACACATTTAGTTCCTCTCCTATTTCGTTCCCTTTACAGTCGTACGACGTTCGTCCTGCAGCCGACGTCAAACAACTTCATCTCCGATGTCTGTTCTCCTGTCACGCTGTCTAGTGAACTCCAATTCTCACACTCGTATAGCAGCGTTGATACTGCCTCTGTCGTGTATAATTTCAACAGTGTTTCCTTGTCACTTGTTTGACACGTGTGTCAGTTGTTACCTAACATGTAGCCTGTTGTACACATCAGTATTATTGTTATGCGCTGCACTACGTCCCAAGTTCAGCTATGTTGTCGTCAGTAACAATTTTTCAGTAATGTGCTGTGTTACGTTTAAATACAATGACTTGTGTTCTAACAGTGTAAATTGTAAAGTTGTATTTGTTAGGTTAAGCAATCCCATTACAAGCCTGGACAGGCCCTGAGGTTTCCAGGAGGTTGAGGCTTCCAGACTTATAGGCAGTCGGCACATGAAGGTGGTAAGCCGCACGCACCGGCCGCCTTTACCCCCCAGGAGATATTTCTGGTATTCGTTTTTGTTAGAGGCTGAGTCGGCCCCAGGGTGATAGTGCGGCCGGAAGGATTAAGTCAAAAACATTTCAATGGCCCCATCGGGAATCGAACCCGCGACCTTCCGGCTTTTAGTGCAGTGCCTCAACCAACTGCGCCTAATTTGTACCAGTGAGTCAAAGAAAATGGGAAGAGTGGTGCAGTTAGTAGCGCAGGATTAGTTGTTAGGGAAAGACGGCACTTTGAGAGGCCTGAACTGACAGCAGGTGATTATTGAGACGGATCTTACAATAACTGCGGTGTAAGTCTGAAGTGGATGCAGCCAGCTCATTGTAGGCCCAGTGGCGGTCTCTGGTGAGGATGCCATTGAACATATGAGTTGCTTCAGTAGCCTGCACTTAATTAGTGACCAGCACGGTAACTATAGTCTTTAATATTGGCGTCTTCTAGGACATGACGCCGCTTGGATTGGTAGATTACTGTGTTTCGGTGTACTTTGCTGTTACCATCTTCGGGATCTCAGTATTATTCTGGGACTGCTTAGATCCTAAACACGGAAGACAGCAAACGCCTTCGGTAACTGTCTTCTAGCCTACACGGCGTCATGTCCCAGAAGACTTGCGTCTTCATCGGCACCGCTGTGACGTCATCAAATATCGGCGTCTGAACGACACATTTGTTTCGTGGAGTTTTTTTCATCTACAGATAATCTACGGCGTCGAGTGGGCTCGGGCAGTGCTTATGTATAGTGAACTGGTAGGGATTCGAGAGGAAGCGGTCGTCTGTGGTTGTCGTCACCAGCTGTCAGTCACCTGCAGTATGTCCGATAGACTGCAGTTGGTCGTCTGTCGTGTGCTTATGGCACAGTGCCACTATTTACTAACCAAATAACCTCGTGAGAAGCTGGTAGTAGTTCAGCTAGTCCATTAATTCGTCGCCTTTTTTTGGAAACCGAAAATTCATTACCTATTGATAAGAGCCTGCCGCTGTTCCCTATCCCGAGCCAGTTTAAGCCACTACGTCACACTCACACCACCAGTATACGCCCGCGTGTTTCAAGTGGTCTCGGCCCTGGAGCCCACACTGGGTACCGGGAGCACTCCTGGGGATAAAGCGGGCGGGGCGTGATGCTGACGACTCTTCTGTATCAAGTGCCGAGGTTAAGAATAAGTGGAGCTATACTTGTGATCCTGCTGTGTGCCTCAGTGGCGTGAACAGGACTCGCTTCACCGTCGCCTGTTTTAACATTAAACCTGCCGTCGTTTTGTGTGTTTGACGTCACTGCCATATTAACCAGCGATGAGGCTGTTTGTCTGTGCGGCATTAACCGGCATTAACCGGCCGGCCTCCATTTGCATATCGGACGTTAGTGGGGGATCAATAGCTTGCAGCTATGTGCCTGTGTCCGCCCTTCGCGTCTTTATCAAATACCCGTAATCTCTTAAATGAAGGTACTGCATTTACATTTCTGAACAGAATTGTCTTTTGGACTTGGACTTTGTCTTTTGGACTTTGTCTTTTGGACTTTGTCTTTTGGACTTTGTCTTTTGGACTTTGTCTTTTGGACTATGTCTTTTGGACTTTGTCTTTTGGACTTTGTCTTTTGGACTTTGTCTTTTGGACTTTGTCTTTTGGACTTTGTCCGTCGTCCGGATAAACCATTAAAATATGATATAAAAGTAATTCATCTTATTCATCTGCTATCTTCCTCAGACACATCCTGGCCTCACGTATTCTTATAGCTATGGTTCTACCGGCAGAGGTTGTCCGGTGATTGAGGTTAGCTCATTCTAAAAGGACCCATCTGAGTAGGTGTTTCCTCTCCCATCACCTGAAGACGGAAGACGAACCAACTTCCGAAACGTCGTGATTTTGAACAGGTAATACGAGAGTAATGAATTTTCGGTGTTTACAGGCTTGAGGGGTTCAACGTACGAGCGTCGTTGAATTTAAGCAACTGTTTTTGTGTCTGTGAACTGCTGGCCATATTGGTGTTACGGTGACACGTGTATTGCGCTTGGTCTGTGAACTGCTGGCCATATTGGTGTTACGGTGACACGTGTATTGCACTGTGTCTGTGAACTGCTGGCCATATTGGTGTTACGGTGACACGTGTATTGCACTGTGTCTGTGAACTGCTGGCCATATTGGTGTTACGGTGACACGTGTATTGCACTGTGTCTGTGAACTGCTGGACATATTGGTGTTACGGTGACACGTGTATTGCACTGTGTCTGTGAACTGCTGGCCATATTGGTGTTACGGTGACACGTGTATTGCACTGTGTCTGTGAACTGCTGGCCATATTGGTGTTACGGTGACACGTGTATTGCACTGTGTCTGTGAACTGCTGGCCATATTGGTGTTACGGTGACACGTGTGTTGCGCTGTGTCTGTGAACTGCTGGCCATATTGGTGTTACGGTGACACGTGTATTGCACTGTGTCTGTGAACTGCTGGCCATATTGGTGTTAGGGTGACACGTGTATTGCACTGTGTCTGTGAACTGCTGGCCATATTGGTGTTAGGGTGACACGTGTATTGCACTGTGTCTGTGAACTGCTGGCCATATTGGTGTTACGGTGACACGTGTATTGCACTGTGTCTGTGAACTGCTGGCCATATTGGTGTTACGGTGACACGTGTATTGCACTGTGTCTGTGAACTGCTGGCCATATTGGTGTTAGGGTGACACGTGTGTTGCACTGTGTCTGTGAACTGCTGGCCATATTGGTGTTACGGTGACACGTGTGTTGCGCTGTGTCTGTGAACTGCTGGCCATATTGGTGTTACGGTGACACGTGTATTGCACTGTGTCTGTGAACTGCTGGCCATATTGGTGTTAGGGTGACACGTGTATTGCACTGTGTCTGTGAACTGCTGGCCATATTGGTGTTAGGGTGACACGTGTATTGCACTGTGTCTGTGAACTGCTGGCCATATTGGTGTTACGGTGACACGTGTATTGCACTGTGTCTGTGAACTGCTGGCCATATTGGTGTTACGGTGACACGTGTATTGCACTGTGTCTGTGAACTGCTGGCCATATTGGTGTTAGGGTGACACGTGTATTGCACTGTGTCTGTGAACTGCTGGCCATATTGGTGTTACGGTGACACGTGTGTTGCGCTTTGTCCATCTTTTGTGTTTAAGTGAAAGCAGCGATCATCGTCAGGTCAGAACAATAACACGCGCGCTGTTGTGTCGTATTTTGTGTTTGTGCCTGCTGATGGAATGCTTTGTGATTTACTAAACAGAAGACGAGGCGGGACTTTACAGGCGACACGTCAGTGGCATGTTGGACGTTTGGAAGCTGCGCACAGTGGCAGGTTTTTGTTTGTGTGGCAGATGTGACGCGAAGAACCGTCGGGACCAGGGGCTCACAATCTTAAGTCGAAGTAGTCCTCGCTGTAACTCCTACCGCGTGGTGTCTCCCCTAGAAACACTCCCCTCCCCCGGAGATCCGAATGGGGGAGTAGTTTACATCCGGATTGTTTTGTCTCCAGAGGAAGCATCTCGCATTTGTCTCTGTTTCTGGAAGAGACTATCCAGTAAAAGTAACAATGTGGTAGTTTTTCCATTTGCTTTCCACATCGCAGTACAGCAGCCGTTCAGACCACTCTGGTCACGCCTGTTACACGATCATGAACCATCTCGAGCATCATTTGCTCTGTGCTTCAAGTCGCTACTGATGTCGCTGCTTCCGGCATCAGGGGAATTTTTGTTGGATTTCCCATCTCCTAGGCGTCTCTCTTCGACTGGTTCCTACCCTCTTGATCTGTCCGGCTTGGGAGACACTACTGGTAGCAATGCTACCGCCGGCTTAGCTCTCAGGGTCACTGGAGCTCACAAACCCCTCTACCACGGCAAGATGGAGATACAAATAAAGGGGTAGGCGGGCTAAATTAATAATTTCGGAACTCGAGGGGGGCCGCACGTCGTGTTAAATAATGTGCGCATTAAATATTTCTTTCAAAATTGAACACACAATTCAGATGTTTCATATTTCAGTGACAGCGGTGTGGCATGGCTACTTAATCTTAAAATTTGCTGCATTGCCGTATCTCTTTGCTGAGTTTCATCTTAGGCAGCGTTACCATCCTGGTGTAGCCAACGTCTTTGGGCCTCTGTGGCCCCTGGCCCCTCAGGAAAAAGTTTTAATTCTGTAAATAACAATCCTCGATGTGCTGGGTCACATTCTATAATGAGATTAATATCAGTTTGAGGTCCGTATAAACCTAACTTGTGGGCCTAATGCGGCTCGCGAACCGCTTGTTTGAGACCCCTGGCCTGTAACTGAAATAGGCCAGTTCAAGAATTCAGTTCCGTCTTAACACATAATATACTGTGTCTATTACAGGCCCGAACAGGTTAAAGCTGGATTTGTAGCAAACGCCTGCAAACTGCTGTTTAGACTATACGCTATGCAAAAGTGTCGGAGAAGTTGCCGGTCGAGCACGGCGGTTTCACTGTTCTGTTGTTGAGGGGTTTGGGAGCAACAGTGTTCGGCTGCGTGCGTTTTTGATACTAATGATAATAATAATATGATATTAATGTGTTGAAATACGGTAGGATGTTCAGCCACTGGGTGCGAGACTGAAAGAGGTTAGAACAGCGTCGGTGGTAGATGTGTGAATGAGTGTGGAGCATTGGTGGAATGATACTGACAGGGGAAACTGAAGTACTGGGAGAGAAACATTATACAGTGTTGGTGGTAGATGTATGAATGAGTATGGAGCATTGGTGGAATGATACTGACAGGGGAAACTGAAGTACTGGGAGAAACATTATACAGCGTTGGTGGTAGATGGATGGATGAGTATGGAGCATTGGTGGAATGATACTGACAGGGGAAACTGAAGTACTGGGAGAGAAACATTATACAGCGTTGGTGGTAGATGTGTGAATGAGTATGGAGCATTGGTGGAATGATACTGACAGGGGAAACTGAAGTACTGGGAGAAACATTATACAGCGTTGGTGGTAGATGGATGGATGAGTATGGAGCATTGGTGGAATGATACTGACAGGGGAAAACTGAAGTACTGAGAGAGAAACATTATACAGCGTTGGTGGTAGATGTATGAATGAGTATGGAGCATTGGTGGAATGATACTGACAGGGGAAACTGAAGTACTGGGAGAGAAACATTATACAGCGTTGGTGGTAGATGTGTGAATGAGTATGGAGCATTGGTGGAATGATACTGACAGGGGAAACTGAAGTACTGGGAGAGAAACATTATACAGCGTTGGTGGTAGATGGATGAATGAGTATGGAGCATTGGTGGAATGATACTGACAGGGGAAACTGAAGTACTGGGAGAGAAACATTATACAGCGTTGGTGGTAGATGGATGAATGAGTATGGAGCATTGGTGGAATGATACTGACAGGGGAAACTGAAGTACTGGGAGAGAAACATTATACAGCGTTGTTGGTAGATGTATGAATGAGTATGGAGCATTGGTGGAATGATACTGACAGGGGAAACTGAAGTACTGGGAGAGAAACATTATACAGCGTTGGTGGTAGATGGATGGATGAGTATGGAGCATTGGTGGAATGATACTGACAGGGGAAAACTGAAGTACTGGGAGAAAAACGTTATACAGCGTTGGTGGTAGATGGATGAATGAGTATGGAGCAATGGTGGAATGATACTGACAGGTGAAACTGAAGTACTGGGAGAAAAACATTATACAGCGTTGGTGGTAGATGGATGAATGAGTATGGAGCATTGGTGGAATGATACTGACAGGGGAAAACTGAAGTACTGGGAGAAAACCCTGTCCCAGTGTCACTTTGTTTACAATCAAAATGGACTGGCTTTGCGTCGAACGGTTCAGTGTTGAAGAGGCTTTCAATTTATGAATTTTTAATGTTTTAACATTGTTGTAACGCTCAGAAATGTTTGCCATTCCCGGATGGCAAAGTAGAACGTCAGTTTGAGCTCCCTGCATTAGATGTGTTGCGTGAGAAGAAGAACAAGGAGCAGGCAGCTGCATGCATAACTGATCTACAGCTCATTTGGACCACGCTAATGCATACGTTAAATTGTTTTGTTGTGGCTGTAACCTGATGGAAAGTAATGTAATTGTGAACCGTTTGTGGACTCCGTAGACCCTGAAGATGGAGGCGGAAATTTACTCCGAAACGTCAGTACTGAAGTCTTCTGGAATGTTTGCGTTGTGTCGGTTGCATAGCTACCGACGTTCTACCACGATCCTGCCCTGTGGCAGTGTTGACGTGCATAGAAATAGGACCACGATCCTGTCCTGTGGCAGTGTTGAAGTGCATAGAAATAGGACCACGATCCTGTCCTGTGGCAGTGTTGAAGTGCATAGAAATAGGACCACGATCCTGTCCTGTGGCAGTGTTGACGTGCATAGAAATAGGACCACGATCCTGTCCTGTGGCAGTGTTGACGTGCATAGAAATAGGACCACGATCCTGTCCTGTGGCAGTGTTGAAGTGCATAGAAATAGGACCACGATCCTGTCCTGTGGCAGTGTTGAAGTGCATAGAAATAGGACCACGATCCTGTCCTGTGGCAGTGTTGAAGTGCATAGAAATAGGACCACGATCCTGTCCTGTGGCAGTGTTGAAGTGCATAGAAATAGGACCACGATCCTGTCCTGTGGCAGTGTTGAAGTGCATAGAAATAGGACCACGATCCTGTCCTGTGGCAGTGTTGACGTGCATAGAAATAGGACCACGATCCTGCCCTGTGGTAGTGTTGACGTGCATAGAAATAGGACCACGATCCTGTCCTGTGGCAGTGTTGACGTGCATAGAAATAGGACCACGATCCTGTCCTGTGGCAGTGTTGAAGTGCATAGAAATAGGACCACGATCCTGTCCTGTGGCAGTGTTGAAGTGCATAGAAATAGGACCACGATCCTGTCCTGTGGCAGTGTTGAAGTGCATAGAAATAGGACCACGATCCTGTCCTGTGGCAGTGTTGACGTGCATAGAAATAGGACCACGATCCTGTCCTGTGGCAGTGTTGACGTGCATAGAAATAGGACCACGATCCTGTCCTGTGGCAGTGTTGACGTGCATAGAAATAGGACCACGATCCTGTCCTGTGGCAGTGTTGAAGTGCATAGAAATAGGACCGCGATCCTGCCCTGTGGCAGTGTTGAAGTGCATAGAAATAGGACCACGATCCTGCCTTGTGGCAGTGTTGAAGTGCATAGAAATAGGACCACGATCCTGTCCTGTGGCAGTGTTGACGTGCATAGAAATAGGACCACGATCCTGTCCTGTAGGAGTGTTGAAGTGTATAGAAATAGGACCACGATCCTGCCCTGTGGCAGTGTTGAAGTGCATAGAAATAGGACCGCGATCCTGCCCTGTGGCAGTGTTGAAGTGCATAGAAATAGGACCACGATCCTGTCCTGTGGCAGTGTTGAAGTGCATAGAAATAGGACCACGATCCTGCACTGTGGCAGTGTTGAAGTGCATAGAAATAGGACCACGATCCTGTCCTGTGGCAGTGTTGACGTGCATAGAAATAGGACCACGATCCTGTCCTGTGGCAGTGTAGTAAGGCAGCGAGTTAGCTACTGCAGAGCATGCGCAGAGGGCAGTGCCATGTGCGATCTGTAGCAGGCACGACACGTCCATGTAGCAAGTCTGTAGCCTGACCAAGACCACCTGTCCGCGATTGTACCGGCGGCCAGTGACACGTTGGGCACACAGCAGTGTTGTGGTAGATACGAACTGAAATTTAAAATGTTACTTTGAATGGACTTTATAAGTGCGTCAAGGCTTTCCTTCATGTTCCTCAGTCCTGCAACATACGCTGGGCCGCGATAGCTCAGTCGGTATAGCGACTCGCTACGGGCTGGACGGTCCGGGGATCTAATCCCGGTGGGGGGGGGGGGTCAAGATTTTCTGTCCCCTCCAGACCAGCCCCCGAGGCCCACCCAGCCTCGTGTACAATGGATACCGGGTCTCTTTCCCGGGGGTAAAGCGGTTGGAGCGTGGTGCTGACCTACCACCCCATTCTAGCGTCGAATGGATTGGAGCTATACCTCCGTCTCCGCTCTGTGCCTGCACAGGCATGTCGTAAGGTGACCTTTACCTTTACACACATGCTCATTCGGGACCCACAGTCCATGTGACACTACGCTTCTCACGCAGCCTTGCCACTGTCAATACGGCGGTAGCAGTCAGCCTACAGCTCTTTCCCTCTGCTGCACACTTCAGCTGTCCGCTTGCTCTTCTGGCGAACCTCACAGTGTTGTAGGTTAAGGTGCATGGGGTGTTACAGTTAGAAGGATATGTGCATTGTTACAGTTAGAAGGATATGTGCATTGTTACAGTTAGAAGGATATGTGCATTGTTACAGTTAGAAGGATATGTGCATTGTTACAGTTAGAAGGATATGTGCATTGTTACAGTTAGAAGGATATGTGCATTGTTACAGTTAGAAGGATATGTGCATTGTTACAGTTAGAAGGATATGTGCATTGTTACAGTTAGAAGGATATGTGCATTGTTACAGTTAGAAGGATATGTGCATTGTTACAGTTAGAAGGATATGTGCATTGTTACAGTTAGAAGGATATGTGCATTGTTACAGTTAGAAGGATATGGCATTGTTACAGTTAGAAGGATATGCGCATTGTTACAGTTAGAAGGATATGCGCATTGTTACAGTTAGAAGGATATGTGCATTGTTACAGTTAGTAAGGATATGTGCATTGTTACAGTTAGAAGGATATGCTGCATTGTTACAGTTAGAAGGATATGGCATTGTTACAGTTAGAAGGATATGTGCATTGTTACGTTGAGTATCTTAATGAAGGTTATGTGCATTGTTACAGTTAGAAGGATATGCGCATTGTTACAGTTAGAAGGATATGTGCATTGTTACAGTTAGAAGGATATTGCATTGTTACAGTTAGAAGGTTATGTGCATTGTTACAGTTAGAAGGATATGTGCATTGTTACAGTTAGAAGGATATGTGCATTGTTACAGTTAGAAGGATATGGCATTGTTACAGTTAGAAGGATATGTGCATTGTTACAGTTAGAAGGATATGTGCATTGTTACAGTTAGAAGGGTATGTGCATTGTTACAGTTAGAAGGGTATGTGCATTGTTACAGTTAGAAGGATATGTGCATTGTTACAGTTAGAAGGATATGCGCATTGTTACAGTTAGAAGGATATGTGCATTGTTACAGTTAGAAGGATATGCGCATTGTTACAGTTAGAAGGATATGTGCATTGTTACAGTTAGAAGGGTATGTGCATTGTTACAGTTAGAAGGATATGTGCATTGTTACAGTTAGAAGGATATGCGCATTGTTACAGTTAGAAGGATATGTGCGTTGTTACAGTTAGAAGGATATGTGCATTGTTACAGTTAGAAGGATATGCGCATTGTTACAGTTAGAAGGATATGTGCATTGTTACAGTTAGAAGGGTATGTGCATTGTTACAGTTAGAAGGGTATGTGCATTGTTACAGTTAGAAGGATATGTGCATTGTTACAGTTAGAAGGATATGTGCATTGTTACAGTTAGAAGGATATGCGCATTGTTACAGTTAGAAGGATATGTGCATTGTTACAGTTAGAAGGATATGCGCATTGTTACAGTTAGAAGGATATGTGCATTGTTCTCATTGGCCGAGCTGCATGTCTAGCCCATCGTTAACCTTATTTATTTTCTTAGCATTTATGTATCTAATTCACGGGTACGAGATGGCTGTGTGTGTGTGTGTGTGGTGTGTGTGTGTGTGTGCGCACAACTGCAGTCAGACGTAAGGCAGTGCTCCATTGCGTGAAATAATTTTGAACGCATATCTCAGATTGAGTTTGTGGACGTCGAGTGTGAGTTATCGTGCACATTCATACATTTCAAGATAAGGCGTCATTCTTTTTTTTTTATCTGCTGCATTCGTGTACTTATTTGTTGCCGGAATGGCTTAGTATTATGACGAGACTACGGGCTTGACGATCGGGGGTTCGAAATCAGGCAGGGGAAAGACATTTTGTGTTTTTAGAAACACACCGTCTGTGTGGCCCACGTAGCCTCGTATTTAATGGGTAATTCGGACTCTTTGCCCAAGGGATAGAGCGGCCGGGGCGTGAGGCTGACTAGCATGAGTGGATCTGCATGTGCGCTCCCCAGCACGTGTTCACTTTACTTCCGTCTGCATAGCAGCCTTGTGCCCTCAGTGCAGTGGCGTCGCGACGCAGCACATTGTGTGGTCCACTTGCAGTTTGTAGATTAATTTTATTCTGGTTTTAAGAAGGAATGTTGTTATATTGCATTGCTACCGTCGTGTTTGTGCTTTGCGTAATGGTGCTGGGGTGAAGTTGCGTTACGCATGCACCGTGAACCTTTGGCGTTCGAACGTGTGTGTGAAGAGCATTGTGAACTACACAAGAAACTGATCATAAGTGACGTCATCGGTTCAACATAATCTCGATGTGATGGTCGCGTAATTTGTTGTGATGGCGCTGGCGCTATGTCAGTTGGTTCCTTAACCTTTGAAGGCACCTTGGTAACTATATGTACCACCAGCTTTAACATTAAGAAGGCTGTGTTTTGCTAAGACAGTGTACAATGAACTGCGACCATTATCTTGTGTAACGTTATGTGATTGGTTCTTGTATAAGGCGGAGAGTGTTTACTGCGCGGTACGAGCTGAATGTTCGTATAGAATTTGGATGAATTTGGGCCTTCGTATGTTGTGTAGAAAGGCGGCCAGCAGCTTGTTTGGTGCTGTCGACACTTGGTGTGAAGACAGCCGTACTGTCTTGCTACATGCTGCGAACAACTTGTCTGTGCTCAGAACACTGGTCTGCTGCTGTCACTGTGTTACCGTGCTGTTTGTCAGAAGCTGAGGCCAACTGCAGCTGTCGTTTGTGCTTCCTGTCGGCTCAAACATGCAGTAACGATCTGGTGTTCTTACGGCAGTCAGTGGAGTGGGAGGCTCCCTGGAGGTGGAGGCACGAGATTCATCCGACACGTCGTTACTGATCTACCAATTTACACGGCTTCACGTGTCAGAAGACTGCTGTTAAGGACAGCAATATGAACTTGAAGCTTGTATAGTGATATTTCGCAGGCCATCTGTGTGTCGCGGCCAACCAGTTAAGAGAAAGCGGTATGTTGTGTGTCTTTAAGGCTTTGAAGCGGAAAATTGTACTGAACTGTGTATGAAAATTATACTGAACTGTGTATGAAAATTATACTGAACTGTGTATAAAGATTATACTGAACTGTGTATGAAAATTATACTGAACTGTGTATAAAGATTATACTGAACTGTGTATACAAATTATACTGAACTGTGTATGAAAATTATACTGAACTGTGTATGAAAATTATACTGAACTGTGTATAAAGATTATACTGAACTGTGTATACAAATTATACTGAACTGTGTATGAAAATTATACTGAACTGTGTATGAAAATTATACTGAACTGTGTATACAAATTATACTGAACTGTGTATACAAATTATACTGAACTGTGTATACAAATTATACTGAACTGTGTATAAAAATTATACTGAACTGTGTATGAAAATTATACTGAACTGTGTATACAAATTATACTGAACTGTGTAAACAAATTATACTGAACTGTGTATAAAAATTATACTGAACTGTGTATAAAAATTATACTGAACTGTGTATGAAAATTATACTGAATTGTGTATAAAAATTATACTGAACTGTGTATGAAAATTATACTGAACTGTGTATACAAATTATACTGAACTGTGTATAAAAATTATACTGAACTGTGTATAAAAATTGTACTGAACTGTGTATAAAAATTATACTGAACTGTGTATAAAAATTATACTGAACTGTGTATAAAAATTATACTGAACTGTGTATAAAAATTATACTGAACTGTGTATAAAAATTATACTGAACTGTGTATAAAAATTAATTTTTTATGTGAGAGTAAACACAGAACGCATCCATTACAAAGACCAGCCGGTTAATGGTGCTTAGTGTGATAACTATACACAACGCGAATACCTGCTGGGGGCAAACGAGGGGTTGGGTAAATACGGCCTGTATGAAGACGTAAGACGGAGTAACGGGGACTGGAGAAGACTACATAACGAGGAACTTAAAGATCTGTACTCAGCATCAAATATTATTCGGGTGATCAAATCAATGAGATGGGCGGGGCATGTAACACGTATGGGGGAGGGGAGAGGTGCATACAGGATTTTGGTGGGAAGACCTGAAGGAAGGAAGCCATTTGGAAGACCCAGGCGTAGATGGGAGGATAATATTAAAATGGATCTTCAAGAAGTGGGATGGGGGGCATGGACTGGATTGATATGGCTCAGGATAGGGACAGGTGGCGGGCTGTTGTGAGTGCGGTAATGAACCTTCGGGTTCCATAAAACGCGGGGAATTTCTTGACTAGCTGACGACCTGCTAGCTTCTCAAGGACTGTGCTACATGGAGTTAGTTCGTTAGTTAGTTCGTTAGTTAGTTATATAGATGTAAGGTTAAGAACGGGCACGCCGTGAAGCAGTCGGTTGAGGCACTGCGCTACAAACCAGAAGGTCGCGGGTTCGATTCCCGATGCTGTCACTGGAATTTTCCATTAACATAATCCCTCCGGCCGCACCTTGGCCCTGGGGTCGACTCAGCCTCTAACAGATATGAGTACCAGGAATATTTCCTGAGGGGTAAAGGCGGCCGGTGCGTAGGGCTGACAACCTTACCACCTTCATGTGCCGATTGTCTATAAATCTGGCAGCCTCAACCTCCTGGAACCCTAAGGGCCTGTCCAGGCCTGTAATGGGATTGCTTTACCTTTAGGTTAAGAAAAGTGTCGGATTATAGCAAGCGCCTGCGAACTGCTGTTTAGAGGACACGTCTTACAGCTGTGTCGGAGAAGTTGCCGATCGAGCACGGCTGTGCTTATCGATGCACAAGCGGTCCTGAGGACGTTATGTCGATGTGACCACGTGTTCGAGGTTTAGAATCAAGTTGTCCTGTACTTAATTCAGCATCACGCCATGAAGATGTATATGGGCGTGCAGGTAGACATCTGTACCTCCACGCATTCTTAATTTCGGTACTGCAGGGACACGAGTGGACAGCTACACTCCGCGGCCGCTTTACTCCGGAGGACGAGTTCATTGTTTCCATGAAATAGGAGGCAGGGTGGACTCCAGAGCCGGTCTGGAGGCTTTGGAGAAGTTAAGACTTGCCTGTGCCGAGAATCGAGCCGTGATGTCTCGGTCGTCCAGCCCGGACCGCACACTATACTGACTGAGCTATGTCGATTTGCTTTTTTTCACAACATGGAGAATGAAATGGGATATTCGCGAGACGGGATAGGAATGTAGAAGTGTACTCCCGCGGAGTACGTATGTTTTCGGAATGTGGGTCTTGCCCTTTGCTGAGCACAGATACGTGTTGAGGTGTGGTGTGGTTTGGTGATGGGTAGGAACTTACTGCTTCCATCTTCAGGGAGAAAATGTTAAGTTGTGGGTTGCACATAAAGTACGCAACTGAAGGTCAGTAGGCCTACTGTACTCGGCTTTGTTACTGCATCTCAAAACACATGCAAAGAGCTTGGTCACATGGTCAAAATTCGCTTGAGGGTCGTGACCCAGGGGGGGGGGGGGGCCTCTTGTTCGACCGGCACAGGCGACACGTAGCCTGCTGCATGAAGGCAGAGCGGTCGGTACAGTTGGTGCAGTGCTGCAATGTGGGTGGTATCGACCAGGCCGACGACTACACTCATGATCAGTCGGCACTGCAAGTTCCTGCATTATCACCACGGTTTCAGCTGACAGCCTAAACGCGTTCCTTTAAAGTATGCAGACAGGCTGTGTACAAATTGGTTGTTCTGTTTGCCGGTGTAGAACACTCACAGACGTAGCAACATTTAGTTCTGTTTGCCGGTGTAGAACACTCGCAGACGTAGCAACATTTAGTTCTGTTTGCCGGTGTAGAACACTCACAGACGTAGCAACATTTAGTTCGCACGCTGCACAGCAGTTAAGGCGCTGTGCCGGTACTGCGGTACGGAGTTTGGCTGCTTTTGCGATCCTCATTCAGAATCTTTATTTTAATTTCACGAAGCAGCTTTAGTTCAAGCGTTATCGGTACTGACATGTGTAGCTACTGTACTGTCTGTTAACAAGCAAAGTAACCACCATATCACCGGCCAGCTACTGACATGTGTAGCTACTGTACTGTCTGTTAACAAGCAAAGTAACCACCATATCACCGGCCAGCTACTGACATGTGTAGCTACTGTACTGTCTGTTAACAAGCAAAGTAACCACCATATCACCGGCCAGCTACTGACATGTGTAGCTACTGTACTGTCTGTTAACAAGCAAAGTAACCACCATATCACCGGCCACCTTCTGACATGTGTAGCTACTGTACTGTCTGTTAACAAGCAAAGTAACCACCATATCACCGGCCAACTACTGACATGTGTAGCTACTGTACTGTCTGTTAACAAGCAAAGTAACCACCATATCACCGGCCAGCTTCTGACATGTGTAGCTACTGTACTGTCTGTTAACAAGCAAAGTAACCACCATATCACCGGCCAACTACTGACATGTGTAGCTACTGTACTGTCTGTTAACAAGCAAAGTAACCACCATATCACCGGCCAGCTTCTGACATGTGTAGCTACTGTACTGTCTGTTAACAAGCAAAGTAACCACCATATCACCGGCCAACTACTGACATGTGTAGCTACTGTACTGTCTGTTAACAAGCAAAATAACCACCATATCACCGGCCAGCTACTGACATGTGTAGCTACTGTACTGTCTGTTAACAAGCAAAGTAACCACCATATCACCGGCCAGCTACTGACATGTGTAGCTACTGTACTGTCTGTTAACAAGCAAAATAACCACCATATCACCGGCCAGCTACTGACATGTGTAGCTACTGTACTGTCTGTTAACAAGCAAAGTAACCACCATATCACCGGCCAGCTTCTGACATGTGTAGCTACTGTACTGTCTGTTAACAAGCAAAATAACCACCATATCACCGGCCAGCTACTGACATGTGTAGCTACTGTACTGTCTGTTAACAAGCAAAGTAACCACCATATCACCGGCCAGCTACTGACATGTGTAGCTACTGTACTGTCTGTTAACAAGCAAAATAACCACCATATCACCGGCCAGCTACTGACATGTGTAGCTACTGTACTGTCTGTTAACAAGCAAAGTAACCACCATATCACCGGCCAGCTACTGACATGTGTAGCTACTGTACTGTCTGTTAACAAGCAAAGTAACCACCATATCACCGGCCACCTTCTGACATGTGTAGCTACTGTACTGTCTGTTAACAAGCAAAGTAACCACCATATCACCGGCCACCTTCTGACATGTGTAGCTACTGTACTGTCTGTTAACAAGCAAAGTAACCACCATATCACCGGCCACCTTCTGACATGTGTAGCTACTGTACTGTCTGTTAACAAGCAAAGTAACCACCATATCACCGGCCACCTTCTGACATGTGTAGCTACTGTACTGTCTGTTAACAAGCAAAGTAACCACCATATCACCGGCCACCTTCTGACATGTGTAGCTACTGTACTGTCTGTTAACAAGCAAAGTAACCACCATATCACCGGCCAGCTTCTGCACACGTCTTCTTTGTGTGTGTGTGTGTGTGTGGCCCAGGATAGCTCGGTCCGTATAGTGACTATGCTACTGGCAGGATAGTCCGGGGTTCGAACACTGAAACGTCCAGGCCGGCTCTGGCGCCCACTCAGCTTCCTATTTAATGGGTGCTGGGGGTAAAGCGGTCGGGATGTGAAACTAATCATTCATCTCCATCTAGAGCCGAGGTAAAGTCGAGCTATACGCCCTCGCGGCGCCGACAGGGATAACTTGACGTTGCTACTGCGTGTGTGCATTGCAAATTGTCGTAACATTTACCACGAGCGCCTTGCTTTATCAGTGACTAACGAAGGTACAGTAGAACCTCGATTATCCGAAATAAAGGGGGCGGACCCGATTTCGGATAATTCGGAAATTCGGCTTGACGTGATAAGGTGCAATACAAATAACTTATATTCGGAAACACGTCTTATGTTAATAAAATTTATGGCACAACACAGTGTACGATATTTACAGATACAATACAACACTACAAAGTGTACGATATTTACAATACAATATAACACTACAAATTTGTACGACAAAAATATGATATTTTGGTTTGAACATTTTTTTTTCACAACGTTTTTTGGCTGCAATGCCCCTCCATTCGGCATTTTAGACGAATGTTCTTCAAGTTTCGATCTCGATTTTACCCAATCTGAAACGGTTGATATGCCAACACCCAAATCCACCGCGACGTTTCGCAAGTTTTCGCCACTTTCAATTCGTCTCACAGCCTCCAATTTCAGTTCAATCGTTATTACAACACGTTTTTGTCTAGCCGACACTGTTTGCAATCACTGTTAAATGAAATGTTACAACTGCACTGTAAGCAGCACACACGTCAATTTGACACTCGTCCGCACATGTCAACTTTTGACAGCAAACTGACGGCGAGAGGCTCAGAGGTGTCTCGCGGCAGGCAGTTCTGGGAATCGCAGCACCTGACAGGCGTTTCGGTTGATCCGAGTTTCGGTTAAAGGAAGTTCGGATAAACGAGGTTCTACTGTAGTTCAAACTTGGACGCCGTTCCGTGCAGCTGTGAAATAATATTTATACCGACATGTTCAGTGCTACTGACATGTTTGGAGATATGCCGCGTGTTCCGTAAGCTGCGTGTACTCGGGACACATTACTTTCATGTAATTACTTCACCTTCCGTAATGATTGTCCGTCCTTTGCAATACCCGCGTCACTCTGAGCCAGCTCGTGCTGCAGCTTCACGTTTTGTTTCTGTCTTCTGTCTTCGCGACAGTGATCGGCTGCGAGGGCAGAGACCGCAGTAGTGCAGTTTGAATACTGGGCTACCAACAGCGTCAGGTAATGGACTGGTACAGTGCTGCGTGAGGAAGGCGACGGAAGTTATTTATTTTGTATTTTAAACCTTTGTATTTATACGAACCCGGTTATAACGATATCGGTTTATACGACACCTCGTTATATCGTCAAATTTGCTGTGGTGCCAGTTAATTATTTCAATGAATTTTTACTGCAAATCCATATGAAAATTTACTATTCTAGTACAATAATCTTTGTTTCTCCCAAATTTTAATGGTAATTTAAATTTAAAATGAATCAGGGTAAACATTCAAGTAATGCTCGTATTCCTACTGGTCTATGTTTTGTCCTGACGTGGTTTTCCTTCACTATTACCTTAATATCGTAACCCTCAGTAAAAACGACACATGTTTATAACGACACAACATACTCAGTCAGTTTCTTGCCGTTATAACACAGACTGTGTGTGTGTGTATGTATGTATGTGCACATACATGAAATGTTAATGTTCTGTAGCAACCATGTTGTCCCAGTGCTTATTTTAACCATAAGTACAGTGCTTCGTCTCTTTGTGCTTTCTCTTCATGCTTTTAATACGAACTGCCTGGAGAGAGTTACATATAACTGCCGAAACATGTCGCAGAGCAATATACAGTCAAAGTCGGTTATAGCGTCATGAAAGGGACTGAATGTTTTGTATCGTTATAAACGAGTGTCGTTATAAACAGGTGTCGTTATAACCGAGGAGTATAATGTTATGGTTAATAGTGAGGATTTGATTGGTACCACAGAATATCTGACGTTATAGACGAGGTGTCGTATAAACAGATGTCGTTATAACCGGGGTCTACTGTAGTTGTATAACAGTATAGTTGTTGTGCAGACTTACAGTCTACTGTAGTTGTACTAACAGTATAGTTGTTGTGCAGACTTACAGTGTACTGTAGTTGTACTAACAGTATAGTTGTTGTGCAGACTTACAGTTTACTGTAGTTGTACTAACAGTATAGTTGTTGTGCAGACTTACAGTGTACTGTAGTTGTACTAACAGTATAGTTGTTGTGCAGACTTACAGTGTACTGTAGTTGTACTAACAGTATAGTTGTTGTGCAGACTTACAGTGTACTGTAGTTGTACTAACAGTATAGTTGTTGTGCAGACTTACAGTCTACTGTAGTTGTACTAACAGTATAGTTGTTGTGCAGACTTACAGTTTACTGTAGTTGTACTAACAGTATAGTTGTTGTGCAGACTTACAGTGTACTGTAGTTGTACTAACAGTATAGTTGTTGTGCAGACTTACAGTCTACTGTAGTTGTACTAACAGTATAGTTGTTGTGCAGACTTACAGTGTACTGTAGTTGTACTAACAGTATAGTTGTTGTGCAGACTTACAGTTTACTGTAGTTGTACTAACAGTATAGTTGTTGTGCAGACTTACAGTCTACTGTAGTTGTACTAACAGTATAGTTGTTGTGCAGACTTACAGTTTACTGTAGTTGTACTAACAGTATAGTTGTTGTGCAGACTTACAGTTTACTGTAGTTGTACTAACAGTATAGTTGTTGTGCAGACTTACAGTCTACTGTAGTTGTACTAACAGTATAGTTGTTGTGCAGACTTACAGTCTACTGTAGTTGTACTAACAGTATAGTTGTTGTGCAGACTTACAGTTTACTGTAGTTGTACTAACAGTATAGTTGTTGTGCAGACTTACAGTCTACTGTAGTTGTACTAACAGTATAGTTGTTGTGCAGACTTACAGTTTACTGAGCACGCGTTTTTATTTTATACCCGACATGTTTCAGTTCACCACTGAGTCATCTTCAGGGGTACGAGTTTATGTGTACAGATAGGTTTGGTAACTTTTAGGATCAATTACATTAGTGGCACAGTTTTACTCTTTTAAATTAATCATAACGCACGGTGATACGTGTTTAACGTGACATATGTTCATAATACGTGTTTAACGTGACATGTTCATAATACGTGTTTAACGTGACATATGTTCATAATACGTGTTTAACGTGACACATGTTCATAATACGTGTTTAACGTGACATATGTTCATAATACGTGTTTAACGTGACATATGTTCATAATACGTGTTTAACGTGACATATGTTCATAATACGTGTTTAACGTGACATATGTTCATAATACGTGTTTAACGTGACATATGTTCATAATACGTGTTTAACGTGACATATGTTCATAATACGTGTTTAACGTGACATGTTCATAATACGTGTTTAACGGGACATATGTTCATAATACGTGTTTAACGTGACATGTTCATAATACGTGTTTAACGTGACATATGTTCATAATACGTGTTTAACGTGACATATGTTCATAATACGTGTTTAACGTGACATGTTCATAATACGTGTTTAACGTGACATATGTTCATAATACGTGTTTAACGTGACACATGTTCATAATACGTGTTTAACGTGACATGTTCATAATACGTGTTTAACGTGACATATGTTCATAATACGTGTTTAACGTGACATATGTTCATAATACGTGTTTAACGTGACATATGTTCATAATACGTGTTTAACGTGACATATGTTCATAATACGTGTTTAACGTGACATTTGTTCATAATACGTGTTTAACGTGACATGTTCATAATACGTGTTTAACTTGACATATGTTCATAATACGTGTTTAACGTGACATATGTTCATAATACGTGTTTAACGTGACATATGTTCATAATACGTGTTTAACGTGACATATGTTCATAATACGTGTTTAACGTGACATATGTTCCTAATACGTGTTTAACGTGACATATGTTCCTAATACGTGTTTAACGTGACATAGGTTCATAATACGTACTGAAGAATACATTGTAGCGCTGGTTTCTCCTCCCAGTTTCTGTGTACAGTTGTAACAAGTCGCTGTCTGTGTTTCTGAACGGATTCTGTTCCGGTATTGAGCCGGAATTTTGTCACTTCAGCACAAAGTGACGTCACACTCAGAAACTCAGTTTTTTATGCCAGTAAAGCCTGACATGCCCGCAACCCATTCAACTTGAGCTGTGTTTCGCCTGCGCTATAGACAGTCAATTAGCCGTGCAAGGTAAGTGAATTGCTGGGGCTGGTGTGGGGTCCGTGTACAGTCCGTGCTGGGGCTGGTGTGGGGTCCGTGTACAGTCCGTTTCAACAAAATTGTGCGTTCTCCATTGTACACATATCTGATAATCATTCAGCTATTCAAAAAGTGCGTTACTTTTATAAAACCCGGAATTTCATCATCGGCTGAGATTTGTGGTTCTTACGGCGATGACCTTGAGGAATAGTTCGCTGTGGGATGTGACGCCGTGCAGTCTGGTAGAGAACTTCCGAGCGCGGAGTCAGTACGTTTCTACGAGACGTTGTTACCCATGTGCAAGACTGAAAGATGAAGTGCGTACATATTTAGTTTACGAGTGTTTGACGATTTGTTCTCCACAAATACTACATGACTGTTAGAATTATGGACGGTGAGATGGGCGGAGCATGTTACACTGCGGGGGAGAGGAGAAATACAAGGTTTTGGTGGGGAAACCTGAAGGAAAGAGACCGCTCTGAAGACCTAGAAATAGGTGAGAGGGTAATATTAAAGTGGATGTTAAAGAAATAGGATGGGAGGGTGTGGAATTGATTCATCTGGCTCAGGATAGAGACAAGTGGCAGGCTGTTGTGAACACGGTAATGAACCTACAGGTTACATCAAATGCGGGGAATTTTTTGACTAGCAGAGGGACTGTTAGCTTCTCACGAAGGACTGTGCGCCTTCCAGTTATGTAGTTAGTTGGTTAGTTAACGATTATGTCAGTAGTTCAAATCATACCGTGGAATGGGAGGATGATTAATGAATGCTGACTTTGACAGGATGTGGAAGGAAGTGGTCGTGGCCTGATTTGAGGTTCTGTCTTAGCATTTACCTGTGGAGACGTAGGAAAACCAACAGAAAGAGGATAGTGCGTCCCCCTGATACAAGGCAGAAGCATTACCACACAAGTCAGCTTGCTTGATACAGCGATGTTAAATACTGTATGTGATTTGAGGTTTACTTGGCGTTGAAGATTCATACCATATGCAGTCTGCTGGTTTATGTCATTTTGCAGTAACACACTGCCTCAGTTTTCAGTGTAGACGGAGGCAGTGTGTACTGCGAAACGTTGGTACCCACCTTCCCGACTACAGGTGCCACAACCCACAGGACCTCATACGGTATGAACATCATGTAAAGTGTCTGTTCTTGTCGTCTGATTTTAACCAAAGTTGAAGGCTTAGTGAGGCTCTTCAGTATAAAATTTCATAAAATCCATTAAGCGATTTTTGTTACGAAGGATATTCAGTGAGTGTGGTTCCCTAGGTTATAAAATTAAACTAGCAGTTGTTACAGCTGTAATCACAGTTCATTCCACTGGGGTGTCATTATTTTTCGTCATACTCTTCGAGCACATTGATACATTTTTCTCATCCACCCACGAGTTTGAAGATTCCGTCATCGTACAAACCGAGCTATTGCATTTGCACCCATTCGCAAGGAGCCGTTTCCATTTATTCAGTATTGTGGAGTCGGCGATTTCCCAAGAGTTGCTTCAGTGGCCCAAACAAATGTGTCACATGTTACCCTTACTGCAAGTGCTGCCTCCTACCAAACAATAAAATGTTGGTTAACACCAGCGTTACAGGCTAGGAAATCTCATATTTTGAACATCCCTCGTACACGCAGATGGATGAAAAAATGCGCAGAAGTCAATATGTGCATATTTGCAAACTACAGATGCGAGGTCGCTGAAAAATGGACTTCTTGTGATCATTGACATGATGGTACTCTTTTGTTTGCAGAGTCTGTTGGGTGAGTTCAACAAGGAACAGGAAGCATTCATCAGAGAGAAACAAGGAAAGGTGTCCGATGCTGCTGTGCCTCCATGGGTCGGCTGCCCCAACGAGGAGAACCTCAAGGAAGAGTTCCTTACACTCTCAACAGTGAGTGCTCTGCAGTTTTTTCACAGATTTTGCCTCTTAACAGCCGACATTTTTATTACACACCAAGCTACACTGACACTCTCAAAACACAATACTTTGCATGTTTTTACTCTATAATGACATTGCTCTGCATTGCTCTACATCAAGTTACACTGACAACATTGCTTGCTCTGCGTGCCTCTACATCAAGTTACACTGACAACATTGCTTGCTCTGCGTGCCTCTACATCAAGTTACACTGACAACATTGCTTGCTCTGCTTTCCTCTACGTCAAGTTACACTCACAAAATTGTGTGCTCTGCATTCGTCAACATCAAGTTACACTGACAACATTGCTTGCTCTGCTTTCCTCTACGTCAAGTTACACTCACAAAATTGTGTGCTCTGCATTCGTCTACATCAAGTTACACTGACAACATTGCTTGCTCTGCTTTCCTCTACGTCAAGTTACACTCACAAAATTGTGTGCTCTGCATTCGTCTACATCAAGTTACACTGACAACATTGCTTGCTCTGCGTGCCTCTACATCAAGTTACACTGACAACATTGCTTGCTCTGCTTTCCTCTACGTCAAGTTACACTCACAAAATTGTGTGCTCTGCATTCGTCTACATCAAGTTACACTGACAACATTGCTTGCTCTGCTTTCCTCTACGTCAAGTTACACTCACAAAATTGTGTGCTCTGCATTCGTCTACATCAAGTTACACTGACAACATTGCTTGCTCTGCTTTCCTCTACGTCAAGTTACACTCACAAAATTGTGTGCTCTGCATTCGTCTACATCAAGTTACACTCACAACATTGCTTGCTCTGCGTGCCTCTACATCAAGTTACACTGACAACATTGCTTGCTCTGCTTTCCTCTACGTCAAGTTACACTCACAAAATTGTGTGCTCTGCATTCGTCTACATCAAGTTACACTGACAACATTGCTTGCTCTGCGTGCCTCTACATCAAGTTACACTGACAACATTGCTTGCTCTGCTTTCCTCTACGTCAAGTTACACTCACAAGATTGTGTGCTCTGCATTTGTCTACATCAAGTTACACTGACAACATTGCTTGCTCTGCGTGCCTCTACATCAAGTTACACTGACAACATTGCTTGCTCTGCTTTCCTCTACGTCAAGTTACACTCACAAAATTGTGTGCTCTGCATTCGTCTACATCAAGTTACACTGACAACATTGCTTGCTCTGCTTTCCTCTACATCAAGTTACACTCACAAAATTGTGTGCTCTGCATTCGTCTACATCAAGTTACACTCACAACATTGCTTGCTCTGCTTTCCTCTACGTCAAGTTACACTCACAAAATTGTGTGCTCTGCATTCGTCTTCATCAAGTTACACTGACAACATTGCTTGCTCTGCTTTCCTCTACGTCAAGTTACACTCACAAAATTGTGTGCTCTGCATTCGTCTACATCAAGTTACACTGACAACATTGCTTGCTCTGCTTTCCTCTACATCAAGTTACACTCACAAAATTGTGTGCTCTGCATTCGTCTACATCAAGTTACACTCACAACATTGCTTGCTCTGCTTTCCTCTACGTCAAGTTACACTCACAAAATTGTGTGCTCTGCATTCGTCTACATCAAGTTACACTGACAACATTGCTTGCTCTGCTTTCCTCTACGTCAAGTTACACTCACAAAATTGTGTGCTCTGCATTCGTCTACATCAAGTTACACTCACAACATTGCTTGCTCTGCGTGCCTCTACATCAAGTTACACTGACAACATTGCTTGCTCTGCTTTCCTCTACGTCAAGTTACACTCACAAAATTGTGTGCTCTGCATTCGTCTACATCAAGTTACACTCACAACATTGCTTGCTCTGCATGCCTCTACATCAAGTTACACTCACAACAGTTTTATTTGCAGTAAGATAGAGTTAATTAATACTTGTGTTTTGTGTATGTATTGCAGGACAGACGAAACTTTGTTCGAAGCCCCCCAGCTGGCGTTGATTTCAACTTTGATTATGAAATATCTTACCCTGTTGCCATGGCCACACTAGTTGAAGATCCCAACCTTGAGAAGATGAGGTTTGAACTGGTACCTAAAGTGTAAGTAAAACTTCTTTCTTATTTGGGTTAAAAATGCTGCCTGGTATGAATGTTTACTGTTTTGTATGATAAAACTGGTGTCAAAATGGAAGTGAACATTTGGTTCTGTTTAGCACAAAATTTGGCTTATGTGATGGAATTGGATATTTATTCTTTCTCTGATAAAATTGGTACCTAAATGGAAGTGAGCATTTGCTTTGGTTTGGCACAGAATTGTTACCTGAAATTTACACTTAACGGTGATGCCTTAATTTTTTATGCGAAAATTTGTAATTAACGTGAAAAAGAAGTTTGTTCTTGTTTAGGATAAAACGTGTGACAAAGAATGGCCCATGTGCTCGTCAGTGTTAGCGTCCATATGCAGTGTGAATGTTGCTGACATGGATATCCTAGTTAGAGCTATGCACTGGCCCCTACATGATGAGTTAACCTTAGAAGCAGCAAGTAGCATTATTCCAGAAGTGCAGCTGTCAGTGTTTTTGACTAATCCTGGCTATAATCTGAGAAAGATGATCTCGATTGCCAAAAGCATCAGCTTTGGCCTCTTGCATGTTTTAAGTAATATTTTCATAGGAAAAAGGTACTGGAATGTGCCATTTGGAGAATTTGCACTGCTGCTTGTGAGTGGAATGTGCAGTTTGGTAACTTCTAATGAACTTTTTAATGCAGCAATAATATTCCAGATCCTGAGCTTGTATATAAATTACTTAATTTAGGATCACCGAGGAAACCTTCTGGCGGAACTACTTCTATCGCGTGAGTTTGATCCGTCAGGCCAATGAACTATCTTCAATGGCTCAGGAAGGTGGCCGCGAATCCGATCCCACCTCTCGAGCTAACAGCACAGATGTTGAGCCAGCAGGTAGGAGATCTTCTGCTCACATTTGTTGTGTAGTGAGTGTTTGTCATCTGCTCCAATGGTCGTTGCAAGGAACAGGCGCTCGTGGTTGCTTCTGAGCCAGAGTGTGGGACAGCCAGCAAGCAGGGTATTGCTGTACATTCAGGAGGCACTGCAGTTGCAGCCATATGTGGTGTCCCTCATCCCGTACCCAAGTGCTGGGATTAAACCTGTAAATATGCAATGCTACTCACAGCTATCCGCAGTGAAAGGTACTGATAAAGTTGTCCCTGTGCATGTCATGAAGGCATATAGGAGCAGTAGAATTATGGCTCAACCCATTCTGCGCTTCACTCCATTTCATTCTCAATTTTCCAAGTGACGCTTTCCAAGATACAGTGATTAGAAGAAATATCCGTCTCTCTGCTAGACAAACAAAGCCCAGTTTTTCTGTCTGCAGTCAGTACTGTTTAAGGTACTGATTCATAGTTTGTTGATTGATACTGTAGGAGCTCAGACTATTTAGGATTGAATTATAGATTATTGGATAGGATATGGAAGGAAACCATTACAGCCTAATCTTCATGTTCATGCTTAGTTAGGACCCGCGAAACTGCCACAAATATTGGAACCATTTTCACTGTGAAACACGTATTTTGTTAGAAGAACTTGTGAAATACAGTGATAAAAGTATAAAATAACATACAGAAGCACAAAGGTTTACTTTTAATAAAATACAAATAGTTCTTGGAAACATAAAGTACAGTCCGCCTCACGTAATGAAGACAGAATGTAACTGAACTGAGGGTGATCTGTGCAATAGCAGGATAGTGGGGGACGCAGACTAGCTGGCTGTGTTGTCCTGTCCCGATTTGCTGGAACAAGTCGTGCAAGGTCAAAGCGAAGGTGTTACAGTGGAATGTCATGAAAGGTCATAATCCCAAGCAATGGAGTTCATGATCATCAAAACCCTCTGCACTATTTACATTTACCTGGAGGGACTGACGGAAACCATCTCAGACTTCAGTCAGGATAGCCGGTTTCTGGGCCGTGATTGTAACCATGGACTTATTGAATTAGAAGCAGAAATGCTCATAAATGTTACCTGCTTGGCCATAGTGTTCAGTGGCTGAGCAAAGAATGCCTTTGTTTTATTGACATCTGGATAGTTGTTAAAGTATTTAATAACACTTCTCAACTATCAAAGTTATTCACTGTTGAAAGAGATGAGAGGATGACTGTGTGTTGTAGACTGGATTGTGTGGGGGTGGGGCATTGTCATTGTGTGGCAGAACTGAGGAGCACCATGAAATAATTGTTCATTGCCCTGACTAAGATTCAAACAGGGTACCTCCTGAATACATGTCTCATGAGAGTAGTGTGAAGGTTACTGTAACTGCCTGTGCAGTCACGTGGATTGTACAGTTGTTTTGGTTATGAAGAGACGAGTGCCACTCCTTTGAACAACCATTGGTCAAGTTTCCTCTCGGTGTGCTGCATGTTCATATTATTTGAATTGCATGCGAGCGCTTGTCTGAAGATTCTTTTGGTTTGGGCTGAGTACAGTTGTTGTGTCCCGTCTAGCGAATCCTCACCTCGATGATGTGTTAGTTCCGGAAAGCACCTCTACTGACAGCCCTACTCATGAGTTTGTGTCAGACACTTTCCGGGCAAGTTCCAGTGACCTGGAGGAGGTGCGGGAGGGAATGAGAAAATTGGGCATGGACCCAGCCAAGAGGAATGGTAAGTTATTTGTTACATCAGTTACAGTTCATTTCTGACCCTTGACTCTAATGTTCAGTTTTAACTTTGAAGTTTCTTCTGCAGCTAAAGTCTTTTGGGGTTGGCACTTTACAGAATTGGCCTTACTTTGAAGCTAGTGGTGTAAACACTTTTCTTCCTACTGTGATACACATTAAAGATGAAAAGTGAAATTATTCCTGTTCATAATTAAGCACTACACAAACATCTTTGCCCCTTCCAGGAATTTAACCCTGGTTATCCAGCCTGTGCCTATTTATTATACTGACTGATATATCCCAGCTTCAACACTGAAATTGTAAAGCTTGTCATGATGTAATTTGCTCCATTTTTCTTCCACTTTATGTTCACTGGGCCCATATACAAAAGAGTTTCAAAACCTAAAGTAGCAAACACCTGGAGGCTGAGAATTTTGTTTTGACTTTGTTGTATACATGGCACATCGGTAGCAGATGTTAGACATCAGATCGTCAATATTTAACTTTGTTGTATACATGGCACATGGGTAGCAGATGTTAGACATCAGATCGTCAATATTTAACTTTGTTGTATACATGGCACATGGGTAGCAGATGTTAGACATCAGATCGTCGATATTTAACTTTGTTGTATACATGGCACATGGGTAGCAGATGTTAGACATCAGATCGTCAATATTTAACTTTGTTGTATACATGGCACATGGGTAGCAGATGTTAGACATCAGATCGTCAATATTTAACTTTGTTGTATACATGGCACATGGGTAGCAGATGTTAGACATCAGATCGTCGATATTTAACTTTGTTGTATACATGGCACATGGGTAGCAGATGTTAGACATCAGATCGTCGATATTTAACTTTGTTGTATACATGGCACATGGGTAGCAGATGTTAGACATCAGATCGTCGATATTTAACTTTGTTGTATACATGGCACATGGGTAGCAGATGTTAGACATCAGATCGTCAATATTTAACTTTGTTGTATACATGGCACATGGGTAGCAGATGTTAGACATCAGATCGTCAATATTTAACCATTTGTCCCACTGTGGCACCAAGACTTGTATTGTGGCATAGAAGAAATCTGTGTGAGGTGTCTAGCCAGGAGATGACAGCTTTTGCATGTCACTTGCGAGCCGGATGCTCCGTAAGCGATCAAAGGTGGTGGAAGTCACAGAACCCCATACTGCCAACCAGACTTGTGATTGGTTATGATGCTACAGCTGGAGGGTTATGGACCGCCCTCCCTACAGTCTTGATATCACATCTAGTGATTTCCATCTCCATTTTCATTTGAACTCCTTTATGAACTATATTAGGAACAGTTCCTGTCCAGCTAATTAAAGGCTCTCGTTCTGGGTGAGGTAAACCAATCACAGCATTAAATCTGGTGAGTATCTTTGTGTCTGCTTGGTAAATCAAGAGAGCCATAAAACAAGGCAAGTTTTGTACAGGGTGATCCATTAAATACCGTACCCAAATATAAAACATCATATTACATATTTCACTGACTACACTACAAGATACACATCAGTGCCCATAATGTCTGCCGTTGTTCTGAGTACATGCGTCAGGCCTCTTGACTGTGGTTTGAGAGAGGCAGACTTATGAAATGCAATGCTTTCTGTTTGAATACAGTTTCAAATAATCATCCTGTGTTTAAAAGAAATGAGTTTTAAGAGGGTGTTTATGAGTCACTTGACCTCAGAGTTGGTTAATGATGGTGTGGCATGTTGCAGGTTTTATGGGACCTTGTTTTATGTTTCACTGATGTCACAAATTTTGATAGGTTCTTGTTTATTCAGCCTTTGGATGTATCTATGTTGCTGTGAGGATATTGTGTGTTTCAGATTTGAAAATATTGTTGTGGCATATTTTAATCTGCTTTTCACAGGCGACCTGGCAGCACATGATTTAAAAGATCACATAATGAGTAACTTTACAATATTTTTTTCAGTTATGTTTTTTTCTATAGTACTCTGTTTTTATGTGTCCTTTGTGAAGTGAAAAAAGAGAATGCCATATGTGGGGACCATACCGTCCATCCCTACATCTGTGACCACGTATCAGCAACTGAACCATTTGTCGGATTGTCATGAAATTTGATGAGAAGTTTGATACAAAACGTTGTCGAGCAAGCGCGAGTTTCATGAAAGTTGGCTCGGTGATGGTCATACCTTAATTCAGGGAGTAAATGAATTTCTGTCTGTACTTTCCATATTTATTGGCTGATTTTGGTGGAATTCGGTTTAGAAGATGCATGTGTAATGCAATTGAGCGGTGGTGAGTTTCGTGAAAATCAGCACAGTGAAAGCCACACTTTGCTTAGGGGCATGAATGAATTTCTGTCCGTACTTTCCACACTTATGTCTGATTTGGGTGAAATTCGATATAAGAGACCTGCACATAATGCAGTTGAACATTTGTGAGATTCGTGAAAGTAGGCAAAGGGAAGGCAGTACTTTTCTTGTGGGCACAAACAAAATTACATTTATGTGCGTACCATTAAACCGTATGACAGTTTAACAGTAAAGAGCTCATTGGTAATGTCGGTACTACACAACAGAGTATATGAGTTGCAGTCTTGTCAAGATAAGTCTGTTGCCAGGTTGTTAGAACTGTGTGTTGTGCCCAGCATATTGTGCATTCCCTGTGGAATCATCTTTGGACCCTATTTTTATATGCTGTTTGAATCAGTACTTTCAATTATAAGAATGAATAATGCCAAATTTGAGGTTCTCACAGCGATGTCTTCTGGGATGTGACGCTGTGTCGGTGGCTGTGTCGTGCCGTGCTCAACCACTGACACATCACATGCTAAAAGACTTGGATCTTCAAAAATGAAGAAAATGACGCCTCTGACTGTGATTCTGTGGGGGTTTAACAATATCTTAATCATGTTGTATAGCGAATGACAGCTTGCCAACACTTTGGTTGTACGTGCGTTGCAGCTGATAATCTGAATTGTAGCTTTCACAGTACGGATTGCTCATCTAATATCGTAAAGTCGGAATGCCGGTTGTTTTACAGTTTTGAAGCATTACAGTTTGTTGATTGTAATATTACTTGTAATAAGAGGTGATGTGTTTAAAAACAAGGAAATTTTTAGACCAAATTGTCATGACATTAATGTATTTCAGTCATCCTGTTGTTTTCCATTTTCCTGAAGGCAAATACCACAATAAATTTTAATATTTTTCAAATCTGTCATCACTACGCCCTACGTTTAGTGGCGTGATGTTCTTCCCAGTTTGCAAGTTTGCACAGTTATCGCTTGAAACTGTAAGTAATGGAGTTAGAAATCATAAATAAGAGATTTGGAGTGACAAATTGTGTAGTTTCACAAGAGTCTCACATTGTTGTCCTTGGATCTTGGCTTCCTGTGTCTAATTTTGTAACTGTGGCTTTTATGGTTTAAGCATAGTGTGTTTTGAAGTTATTCCTGTGTTTTGAGGTGCCTTGCAGTCTTGTGGTGGCAGTGACCCGCTGTCCTATTCTCATTTAAACCTTCCTCCTAACCACACGGCCCCTTCCCGTTGCATACCGCCATGCCCCACATGCCCGCTTTTTGATGTCACTCTCAGACCTATGTATCAGTCCACCTCCCCAATCTTTCTGATTTGTTGAAAGATAATGACTGCAGTGTATGCTGAAATGTTGAAACAGCTTCAGTGTATCTCTTCTTGTTCTTTTTCATCTTCATCCTCCTGCACCTCCTCCTCCTCCTCCTCTTCCTCTTCCTGTCAAGACTTGGGCCTTTCGACCCATTTTGGCTTCATTTGCATAATCTGTATGTGTGGCCTCCCTCAGTCTCTTCAGCTTTGATATATGAAATGGCTAAATTCCACAATACACTTCCATTTTGGATTCTCATTAGCAAACCATGAGTTTGTCTGTCCATCCTGTAAATCAACTGTGAATGTCAGCATTAAATAAAATGAATGATTTTTGTGTAATTTTGACTTCTGGAGTTCAGCTTAAATATGTGATATGGCTAAATTCCAAAACCTAAAATTTTGTTTGGTGTTGGTGTTCACAGGTGATTGATAGGACAACCAGACAGACTCACAGTTTGGTAATAAGGTTAAACAGAAGGAAGCGTCGTCTTTTGGAAATGTGAAATGCAGGTGTTTGATTTGTCCATTTTACTTTTTGTTTTTATTTCATGAACTGTATAGCTAAGTAAGATCCATATTTGCTACAAAAGTGGCAGTACTGAACATACGTGCATGTGATAAATGAAAAGTATGGTGGAGTTTCAAATGGTGGGAAGGAAAGTATGAACAGGCGCAGTACTGCTCTTTGTCGTGATGTCGTCTTGTTGCTATCTGATATTTGTAGTTGGTTGTGATGTGTGACACTGTTCATGGTGCTTGTTTTAACATTATGCTTTGCATGGATAGCTGTAAGTCTTCCACAGTTATTAGAGCTGCATGTTTTTTTGTATTATGTACTGTACTTTGCCAGAAAAACTTATTTAATGATTTCGCTGTCAGATGTAGTGCTGCAGGTTGTGCAGTATTAGCAACACAACGTTTGTGATACATTTAGTGACTCGAGAGACACAACTGTGACCAAGATAAGAGACAGAAGTTAATAGAAATAAATATATTGTGCATGGTATAGCTGTCTGTTAACAGATATATATGTATGGGGTGTGCTCAGTAAGTAAGGTTTCCTAGGTCATAGAAATGAAATGAGAAGTCATAACATTACAACATTAAATGTAGCTCACTTATTCCTTGGAAATATAATTATTTTTCAAGATAATCTCTGAGCACACTGATGCACTTGTCCTTTATTGATATGACTTTAAGTGGTAGAAATTGGGCTCTTGAAGGGTGATGGAACATCAGTGCACAATTTTCACTGTTCAAATAAAACAAGTTGGGATGCAGTTTGGGCTGCTTAATCAACACCTGGGAGGTCACGGATACCACAGTATTGAGAAAGCGGCTGTTTTGAGACACAAATAATCACATTGCGAATACAAATAACACGTATATTGATGTTACATAATGTACTCTGTACTTTGTGAATACGTATTGTAGCCACAACTGTTAGAGTGATGTGTAAGTAGTGCGGTACAGTTCCTGGAGGCGGTTCAGACCCATTTTTCTGTTCTTTTGTAATTGCATGAGTGAACTTCGGTTTCTTACTTTGAGTGTCATTCTAGCAACTGTGTACCGTGATCCTGACACAAGCAACAACTGTGTCCCAGGTGGAGAGTGGGTGGTTATAATTGTCAGTAGAAGGTTAATCTTTGCAGATGCTTGAATGTTTCTGAATGATTAATTTTTTTATAATCCTTTTCTTAACTGCACATCTTTTACGTATAAATCCAAAATGCTAAGAACATATGTACACAGTATAACCGTTCTCAGTATAATTGTTGTCACTGAAGTTTCCAAGTCCTTCCAAGTTGAAGGTGCAGGTCTTCTAGTATGTGGTGCTGTGCCTTTGGGTGTGTAATAGTTCATGCCATTTTGAAGGAAGAGTCAGAAGGCACTAGATCCTTTGAAACGTCGGGAACTACTTGCCCAGCGACACATCCCAGAAGACTTGAATCGTCAGTTACACTACTGTGGGAACCTGAGAGCTACATTGTTCCAGGTTACAGTTGCACATGAAAGATTTGAACCCTTTGGTCTGGAGTTACTTTTGGCTGTCAGGGTTTAACTGTGTTGTTGTGAAGGTATGTTGATATTTTGACATGCTTTGCGGTTACCATCTTCGGGGTCACTAAGACAGAAGAAGATACACAGCAGATGTAATGGTGGTGTATGTGGAGCATGGTGCTGTTCAATATTCTTAACTCTATGGTCCACCACAGTGGATGGCATGATGCTCCACACCATTACCCCTACTGCAGGGGGTCTGTATATCGGGCTTTATTCTTCTTCCACCTTATTTGCGTCGAAGTTTATTGAAAACTGTGTTGCATGTCAAAATGGAAGAAGTTTGACATGTGGCATGGTTAAACCCTGAAAGCCGAAGGTAACGCATTTGTTACAGGCCACAAAATACAAAGGAAGATAGCGTTTGTCTGCAGTAACATGGATGCTTCTGAGCTGTGTACAGGTAGTCCTCTTTTAACATTGCCACACATAGACATTGTTCTGCTTTAACGTTAACAAATTTTAGTGACCAGACATTCAGTGAACGTTGCCTGGAATAGGATTATCGTTGTTTTTCCTGGCAGCTGGTGGGACCTTCGGTGGCCAGACTGACCGGCGTTTTAATTGATCATTATGGGAAGAAATGCTCCTTTCTGCATTGTTCAGCTGTGCATTGTGATGTGCAGAAATGTAAACCAATGTTAAACGGGGACTGCCTGTGTAATGCAGTCCAAATATTTGCCTGTCATGGGGACAAACATAAATAATATGAACTTGTATTGCTGATGCAGTAAATTTGTCTCAGTCTGTGTATTTATTTAAACAATTGTCTTCTCTTGTTAGTTTAATTAATTTTTAAAATATATGTGTTTTAGTTGGGATTGTGAGTGATCCTACATTGATATGAGGCCATCTTACTGTATCAACAATAATGTAATATCAGAACGCCCTGTCTGCCATGTGGAACTGCTTTCTTGCCAGTACTAATGTGACATACATATTCTGTATTATACAAATATTGTGTGGAGGGTAAGGTTTCCTTTCTGTTCTCTTTTTTTCCAACAGCCTAAGAAGATGGAAAAAAGCATGGAGCACAGAGCTAACCTTCACTCCTCTGATTCCCTGCGTTCCTCCTGCCATTGTTATGCCATCACATCCTCACTTTGGTTTCATTGCTTCTTATAAAATACCCCCTTTTTTAACCATTTTGAAGCATGCATACAAATAAAATTTGTGTCCTTGGGGATGTTAGGGAAGCACATTGAGAGGTTTGTTATGTTATTAGGACCAAGATAATAATTACTTTTTAGTGGTTACATAACATTCATATTAATTTTTAGACGATAATATTTCAATGTAAAAATGTTACCAATGTTGAATAATTGAGATTTGTTAAGAAATGTAATATTTAGCTGTGTCATGTAAATACTTCATTATTTAGGTGACACCGTGGTGTAGTGACGTTCACATTTGTTAACCGAGGGAAGTTTTCTGTTTGGAAACTTAAAACAAGTTCTTACTGCATGGAATGTATGGATGAATCATTATACGAAACTGTTAATGCGTTGTGGAGTCTATGCACAAAATTGATTTTTATAAAAACTGTTCTGTGCTTAAATTTTGACATAAGGTAATATTCTCAGCCAGTAATAATGAGGAATTACGTCCATGGAACAGAAACATGATATTGATGTGAGGACAAAAGATCACCTGAACATTACTGTGTGTGTTGTTTAGACCAGCAGTTGAGGTTAAGAACAAAGAATTACAGTTTGCCATTTAATAATCTTTGTCTTTAAACTTGTTGAAGTAATAATGTCAGTGACATAAATTCATTGCTGCTTTTTATGCATTGTTTGCATGGTGTGCGTCACATGCACTGGTCATGCCTGCCTGCCTGACTGCATGTTTCGCCTTGAGAGTTGCAGAACGAATTGGTGAAATTTAGTACGAATATTGTGCCACCAGAGGCTCCACTGACTCATTTTTCATGATTTCCTACAATCATCAATAATATGGTGGACACACAAACTTGTGAGGTGGAAGTATGCCAGCGCCATAGAATCCTGAAATGACTTATTGTGACAGATGTTTAAAAAAATGTGGGGTTTGAATTTTTTTTGTAAAATTTAAAAAAAAGTGGAAGCTGCATGAAACATATATTTAGCAGTCAATTCGATGAACACAACTAAAGAATCACTGGAGCTAGCCATTGAAGGTTTGATTGTAAACATACGTACACATTATGTATGAGACAATTAAAAAACATGGTTTTATCTCTGACATATTTAATGTATACAAAATATCGTGTTCAAATTCGCTTTGTCCAAGAGTAAAATAAATACTACTGCTCCTACTACTATTCATGCTGCTGCTGCTGCAGCTGCTGATGATGATATGCAGCGTACATGAAATAGGAATTCTACTCAACTGGAATTTGAACTTGCTACCATAGGCCCTCCAGTCCAGTGTGCTAGTGCAGTAGGTAAATTGCATCATACAGTGTAACATCAAATTAAATTTGTTTGTCGAGTATAAAGTGGTACACGTTTTTGCTTATGAACGGCTTTGTTTTGCTCCAAATTAACAGGTACAAAAATGTGTGTGCAAACTGCATATGCTGTGCTGCAGATTGCAACTTCTGTGGTTTTGTTTAAGTAGTTGGCCAATACTAAAGTTATCTGTAAACCTACAAGCAGCATATGTTTGTTTCTTTGGTCCTGTTGGGTATCTTTTTGTAAGGAATTATGTTGGAAACATAAGGCTGTCGTATGAAAGCTTGTCACATGTGCCATTGTCATAGCGATGTGCTGTGAAATCAGTTCAGTCTCTTATTCTGCATTAGTATCCACAATAAAAGTTTGTTACTCTTGTAAAGCAACTGCTGTTTAGATTTGCAAGGTTGTAAAGCATGTTAAAATAATCGTGTACCTTAACAAATATCATACATTTGTGATGTACATGTTTTGGCTCTAAAGAGCCATCTTCATTCACATTATACAACACACGAATTCATTGCCACTTTTAATAATATCGATATTAAAATTTAGTCTTTTGTAGATACATAAGTTAATGAAGGAAGTAAAAAAGATAATTTCATAAATGAGTGTGTGGTAAGTAGCACAACTACATTGGGTCAAAGTAGGCATCTTTATGTAATCATTTTATTTAGCTGCTTCATTAACGTATGTACCTATCAAAGACTTAATGATAATATTCATATTATTAATACTGGCATGGAGTTTATGTACTGGTTGTTTGATGACGCTGATGATGACTATTCAGATCTGAAACGTGTCATAAATATATGATTTTTGGGACAAGTGGTTTGAGTTAGTGATTCTATTCTGTGTATACATGTTAAAACAAGTAAGATTAAAAAGTGGTGTTATTGAATAAAGTATATTATATCAGGAGTGATAGTTAAAGTAGAAACTTTAATACTTGTGACTTGAAGGGACAAGTTTTAACAGCAATAAAACAGTCAATCAAGAATCTCAGGTTTTATGTGAGAGCATCCTACAGTAGTTCCATGCAGTGAGATACGCTGTCCAAGCAGCTGGTTTGTGAAAACGCTGATATATCTTGGGTTGAGGATTGTGCAGTAGGCTGTGTTGTGGGCGAATTTCTTGTGATGGACCAGTTGGGTGGGAAAAGCGGATAGGTCCTATCACTGTTTGAAAGAATATTTCTTTTTGTATTGTATAAACTGATGACAATATGAACAGAATACAATGTTACTTCATGTACTTTGGCACTGAAATATAAAATGTTAAACATGTAGATATTACAGACATGTATTGAAATTCTCTGGAGAGACAAAATGATACAAAGTCATTACACATCATTAAAATTCTTTGAAAAGAACAGTTAAATGGATTTGATGGTCAAAAGTGTGTTCCTGATATACAGTCAGTATTTTTCTTACTGACAAGTGTAGTCAGACTGGATATGCTGCATTTAATTCCTTGCACTTCGTCTAGCTGATGTACTTCCATTTTCCTGTAGATAATTATTTCTTATTTATGGTGATTGAGTTGCTTTATTTTGCCCACTTGCTCACTTCCTTGTGTTGAGGTTCGGATGGATGCGTAGTTAGCCTTTCGTTGTCATTACGCTTCCTCCGTATCTATCTGTCTCTCTCCCCAGAAGAAGAGTGGGAGAAAGAGCTCGAAGCCGAGTTGCAGGATTACGAAGTGGTTGCCGATGGAAACAGTCACCAGGACTCAAACTGGGAGAGTGAGGTCCAGGAGATGCTGGATGCGGAGGAGGCGGACCTCAAGTAGTGGGGACTCGCTCACTTGATAAACAAAGATTTTGGAAAGCATTGCACTACTACTACAAAATTCTTCATTTGTGTGTTCTCTGTCCAAAGAAAGCATATGACTGTTAACATATAACATATAAATAGCTAGCATAACTGCACTTTTGTGAACATATGTATGTTGAGGATTTATTTTTTTTTTTTCTGTTTTCTTTGGATTTGGAGATGTGACTATAGCCTTCTGCCTCTTAAGTTACATAACATCTTATAGGCACTGAGAGGGTTTGTATGTACATTGTGATTTTAAGTGGCTCGTGAATGTGATTCATGCAGTTGTTAAGTGTATATATTGTATCTGTGACTTTGTGTGTCTGTATCTTTCAACTTTATACAGTGTAACTCATTCTGATCTGAGTGTGAGGTTAGGTTTTTATACTTCCTTTCTTTAGTAACTAAATTTTCTGTATACAGATTCACTTTACAGAAACTTTTTCAAAAGTCATCATAAACACCCCTGCTATAACACCAATATTCATGTTATTTTTAATTTAATTAAAAATTTATGTTGCTGTAGCAGAGGATTGAACCAAGGTGCCTTTCCATGCAGACTTCACCTTTCAGAGTTTCAAGGAAATCTCCTGGCAAGATGGAAATAGTTCTACCCTGACGTTGGAAGTTTTCATACTGTACTCTTCGGGACAGTTAAACTGCTTAATTCAGTGGTCCCCAACTGTTTTATGCCTATGGACACATTTGACAGTTTATGAGAGAGTAGCAGGCTATTAACTTAGCCCTGTGTGTGTGTGTGTGTTTGTGGAAAGATCAAGACATGGACACCACATAATACACGAAAGAACGTGTTTTATGATTCAGAAACCATACAATCAAAAAAAGAACTTAGTTTTATAAGTAAAATTATTATTACTCAGGTGAGAAAGTAGTGTGACCTTTGGCACTGCATTTCATCAACAGGCACTCAAAAAAAAAAGTCTTGGTGGATGCCATGGTGCCTAAAGGCACTGCATTGGGGACCACTGTTGTAATCTGAGGGGTATGTACCATTATTTCAGAGGAATGAACTGCCTCTGTCTCCCACCTGTCAGACTGCACACTGTTGTAATGCTGAAGAGTACAGTTTGAATTCTTTACTCTGGTGCCCCCAAGGCAAGTTATAGCTGACTGACAGTGTGGACGTTGGTAGATTGGTTATAGCTGACTGACAGTGTGGACTTTGGTAGCTTAGTTATAGCTGACTGACAGTGTGGACATTGGTAGCTTGGTTATAATTGACTGACAGTGTGGGCATTGGTAGCTTGGTTATATCTGACTGACAGTGTGGACATTGGTAGCTTGGTTATAACTGACTGACAGTGTGGGCATTGGTAGCTTGGTTATAGCTGACCGACAGTGTGGACATTGGCAGCTTAGTTATAGCTGACTGTGTACTTTGGTAGCTTGGTTATAGCTGACTGACAGTGTGGACATTGGTAGCTTGGTTATAACTGACTGACAGTGTGGGCATTGGTAGCTTGGTTATAGCTGACCGACAGTGTGGACATTGGCAGCTTAGTTATAGCTGACTGTGTACTTTGGTAGCTTGGTTATAGCTGACTGACAGTGTGGACATTGGTAGCTTGGTTATAACTGACTGACAGTGTGGGCATTGGTAGCTTGGTTATAGCTGACCGACAGTGTGGACATTGGCAGCTTAGTTATAGCTGACTGTGTACTTTGGTAGCTTGGTTATAGCTGACTGACAGTGTGGACATCAGTAGCTTGGGTATACTTGACTGACAGCGTGGACACCGGAAGCTTGGTTAATAGCTGATTGACAGTGTGGACATTGGGAGCTTGGTTATAGCTAACTGACAGTGTGGACATTGGGAGCTTGGTTATAGCTGACTGACAGTGTGAACATCAGTAGCTTGGTTATACTTGACTGGCAGTGTGGACTTTGGTGGCTTGGTTATAGCTGACTGACAGTGTGGACATTGGTAGCTTAATTATAGCTGACTGACAGTGTGGACATTGGTAGCTTGGTTATAACTGACTGACAGTGTGGACATTGGTAGCTTGGTCCCCTGGGTTGCATAAACTCAAATCACAAAGGTAATGACACAGAGGATTTGAGTAGTTTGAGGAATGTAGTCAGCAGAGGATGCAAGTTAAACTGGCTAAGGTGGTGACTTTTCACTGTCAGTCTATGGAAATGAATTCTGTCACTGTTTACACAACTTAATTGCTGTACACACTGCTCACTGTGTGATGACATGTTTCGACCATCAGTGTTGACCATCTTCAGGAAAATAACATTGTAGAGAGAAATTGAAAGTTTAAAATATGTGAAAGACATATTTACACGTTCCTGTATCAGCTTAGGAAGTGAGATCTCATTCCCTTCGAGATCGTGATGCACATACATGGCTGGATTTTATATTAAAGTCATATGTTTGTCATTTACTTACGAGAACTGTTATTGTGTTTGGTATGAATTATCTAGAAGTACAATCCTAAAGTTGTGTAAACGGTGATAGAACATTTATTTCTGTAGACTTATACTGATATACCAAACACAATGGGTTGTAATACTCCAAAATGGTGGCCTTTCACTCCATTACTGTTTCAGGTATATGTATGATTTAATACTGACACCAAGATGAAATTAAATAATTTGTAATTCACTTAAGACAGTTTGAATATAGGCTATAAGTTGTATTTTTATCTTGGTATTATAATTGTCTCTTAAAGGGAAATGCTGCATTGACATGAGTAGAGCCATTTGTTAATTTTACCACATTGTCAACATCTGTGTCCTGCTGTCTGCTGACCACATATTCCCCAGAAATTCAAGCTGATGTATGTGTTCCATAATACAGTTTTTATCGGCATCCGGTCTCTGCTTTAAGGGCACCATGAGTGAAGATTGTTGTTTTACCGCTTTAATGCTTTACTGGTTGAAGTCCATACAAGGCAGGATAGCTTGGATTCAATACCTGTGAGAATTGTAGCATTGTGACGGGGTTCTGTGAGAGCAGCCGTGCCAGGTGATAGAGATGAACACCGAGTACAAAATGGTGGCTGTATGACGTCTCTTTATAGATCACAGGTCCACACAGATGTTAAAATATGAGTATAATGTAGAAGTGATAAAGGTGTTATGTTCATAGTATGTAACTTGAAATGTGTTGATCATTGATGGCTGTTGTGAGAAATTTGTTTTAAGCTCACCCAAAGTTAAGAAGCAGTAATGGCTGCCTTTGTGCTTGTTCTGCAAGTATTACTTTATGGTACTACACTGAAAGATTCAAGCTTTGTAAAAAAGTGGAACCCAGTCTCTCAGAATAATTACTCTTCGTTATTTATGTCCAGATGTAAGCCAGAACACTTTCATGATTTGAGTTTAAAATGTACCTGACATTTGGTACTCTTTTTAACAATGTCTGTGAAATGGATATAAATGTTTGTAGGGCTTTGAATATGATAAATAGAATACATAGTTCACAGTGATCTGGCTCCGTAACAAGGATATGCAGTCCTCGTAACTGACCACCGTTCACGGTCTTTGTAAATCAAACCACGTTACATGTGCACACTTCATGATGTAGCATAGTAAGTAGCCTCATATGTGGAGTGTGCCTTGCCTATACATGTGCTTGCCGTATAGGCAAACTATTTAACAGTAATGCCGTATGGTTTGGTCCCTTTGTAGGTGTTAATAATGTACAAGCGTTCCTCATTTAACATTGCCGTGACAAGCACTGTTTTTCTTTAATTTTCACATACTGTAGTGACCAAACGTTCGATGAACTTTGCCTGGACTCAGATTAACATTGTTTTTGCCGGTAGCTGGCAGGATCTTCTACAGCTAGACACTCAGGTATTTTATTTAATTTCAGCCTCTCTGTTTCATCACTTGTAGCACTTATAAGAAAAAGTGTTCCATTCTGCATTTCGCTGTGCTTTGCCATTTTCAGGAACAGAACCTCAATGTTAAACGGGGACTTAATCTATGCCATTATTGGTATTTGCAGTATGTATTTGTTGATAAAGTAATTAGAAGTAGTAAATCTTTGTGTATGTACTTGTTGAGACACTGTTACTAGTTGTGTGTCATCTCCGTACAGTACTAGTTTGAATGCAAAGCATGTGCATGCATACATCATTATTTTATTCACATCCTAATGGACTGTGGTTCTGCTATCAGAAACAGACATTGCAGTTTTGCTCGTGGAAGTCTTTTAGTGACCAGTTTTTTTTTGTCATCCACCATTCATCCATTTCATAGACAGTGTGAGCAGTTTGTTTCAGCAATCTTATTTAACTTCCTCAGAGTTGGGCCAATATCAGAACTTGTGCCCTGTGGAAAGCTGTATTAAGATGGCAAAATCACTAGCAGGCTGTAATGATATATGTAACAACAATATCTGGACAGTCCATTGATTCTGTAGAGCTGCTGTGTCTAGTCAGTGGCCATTTTAGTGTAACAGTGTGGTGACATCTGAAGAGTGTGCTGTTCTGTGAAATGCTTCAGGTCTTATGTCTGCACAAGTAAACTGTTTTATGGCCTTTGTGTTTCAAAACTCATAAATGTCTTTTGAAATAATGTTGAGTTGTTTATGTTGTTGTGTCCTGTCCTGTCGATATTGATGTAATTTTTCTGCAGGCATTCCATTTGTCTCCTGCCATTACATGAAGAATTGTGATCACTTTTGTGCTGAATACTTTGTAGAATTAAAATGTATGATTAGGTAGTGATATTGCTGCCACGTATAGGAAGGCATATAAAATGTAGATCTTTGTAAAAAGGAAAGTCAGCCCCAAAGAATTACTTCTCCATTTTCCACCATTCTTCTCTGTATTATTGTGGTATCATTACTTCAAAGCTTTACATATTGGTCATACGGAGAAAAGCATGCCATATGTTTATCTTATGTTACTATATTCCCCCACTAGTGTACCCTGTGCCAGATTTGTTTCTTGCATAGAAAACTAAGAATGTATATGTATATAGTGTTACTTCTTCTTTCGTGACAGACTTAGGGGAATTTCTTGTTTAAATTGTTGCATCTGAGAGAATAAGGTATAGGACTTTGAAAGGTGGCAGTGAAATGGTTACAGTTGAGATATCTGTAATTTAAACACTTTTCAGTTCTGTAGGAGAGTTGGCATTGCATTATCATAACTGTACTTATGCTTTTTTTTTTTTTCAATATACCGTGGCCTGTTTTCTTCATCACCAACAATGTGTATATGACAGCAAGATATGTGATATGGTGATTGAGTGTGATAATTGTGTGAATAGCATAATGAGTTGACAGATGCCAGTGTGAGCTTGTGTGTATGCGTAGCAGTTGACCATGTTTCAACCGTACACAGTATATTAACATGTTTCCTCTCCATAACAAGGAAATGACAGTTAATAGACAATTGCCACTCTTCCAGTAATTTTAATTTCTGTTGATTATTTTGTAATAACTGTGTATATATATATATATCCCCCTAATTGTTAGGAGCATTATGGTATCCTTGTGTATGTATAACAATAAACTATGTATGTATCTTGTGGAAATATATTTACTGAACAAGGAATTCCATTTTTGGTCTGTTGAAATGGTATTTATTGTGTTCCGTTGCATTTCAAACAGTTCATAACACATTCCTTTGTGAAGACACAAGTCTTGTGGGATGTGACCCTGAAAATGTAGGCACTGAACTGTGCACCAAATAATACAGCGTCACATCCGAGCAACACAGCTGTAAGAACCTCAAATTATGGCAACTGTGTGGCATGTAATTATGATTCAAGGAAGTGTTTCGAGACTGCCTTTATAAAAAAAATAACAATAATTACATTAGAAAAACAGTAGTATGACGTGTATAAAGGTAAAGGTAAAGGTCAAGTTCTCCCTAGAACAGGCCATGAAGGCCCACAGGGGGAGTAGAGGTATAGCTCTACTCTTTCTTTAACCCTGGCACTAGATGAGGGTGGGTGGCCAACTCCACGCCCCGGCCGCTTTACCCCCGGGAAAGAGACCTGGTACCCATTGTATAGGAGGCTGGGTGGGCCCCACGGCCGGTCTGGACGGCTGCGGAAAATCTCGCCCGCACCGAGATTCGATCCCCGGACCGTCCAGCTGGTAGCGAGTCGCTATACCGACTGAGCTATCGAAGTGTATGGTTCCAAATGTCAGTAAAGTGAACTTCAGAATTGAAGGAGTGGCGACACCAAGAATGGTGTACTGAAGTATGTAAAGGTAAACATCCCAGCAGCCTGTGAGCTGACATTGGATTCACGAAATGTAAATGTAAATGTAAATTACAGGCCATCCGAGATACGAAACCAGAATTTCCAGGAATCCCAACCACAACTCTAACCATTGCATCAGATTAAGAGTACAGTCATGTCTATGTTCGTGAATAACATCGGGGTCACGAACATTGGAATTATCTTCAATGTAGATCGCCTATTGTTTCAAACAACTTATGAAATGTAAGGTACAGCAATCCCATTACAGGCCTTTAGGGTTCCGGGAGTTTGAGACTCACAGATTTATAGACAATCAGCACATGAAGGTGGTAAGGTTGTCAGCCTTACGCAACGGCCGCCTTTACCCCCCAGGAATACTGGTACTCATTTCTGTTAGAGGCTGAGTCGACCCCAGGGCCATTGTGCGACCGAAAGGATTATGTCAATGAAAAATTCCAATGACACCATCGGGAATCGAACCCGCGTATCTGTAGTAAATGGCAAGTACATGGTTAATAAATGAACTGAAATGGCCAACAGAAAGCTTAGGAGTAAAACGGTGTTTGAAGGTGAGGAGGATAATATAGAAGAAAATAATTTATGGACTGTCCAAATAGAAGGAGAAAAGATGATGGAAGTAGAAATAGAAAGTAGGGAACAGGAGGTAGATTGGATGGGTGGGACGAACTGTGAATAGCAATGAAGAAAAAGCAGGAGGCAGTGATGAAGTTGAAAATCAGTGTTCACGTCCAACAGTATTAATTATGTGACGATTAAGTATTAATTTTAAGCT